>QEPC01008871.1:1294864-1326722 GCA_003113815.1 Sphenodon punctatus
TCACCAAGAATGAGAGCGGGGGTGTCATCAGAGAGGAAGAAGGTGAGCCAGGATTCAAAGTCTGGGAGAAAAGAGGAGAGGGAATCCAGGGGGCTGTAGATGACAGCAGCACGAAGGTGTAGGGGGGAGTATAAATGCAGAGAATGGGCCTCAAAGGAAAGGAAGGAGAGGGAGGGAAGAGGGGATAGGGTTTGGAATTGACAGGGCTTGGCAAGGAGGAAACCCACGCCACCCCCCTGGCCCTCAGAGCGGAGTCGGTGAGAGAACGAAAGGCCTCCTGAGCATAGAGTGGCTGGGGTCACAGAGTTGGAGGGTGATATCTAGGTTTCAGTAAGAACAAGGAGTTGAAAGGGGTGAGAGAGGAAGAGATCATGGATGAAGGGCACTTTAGCCACGGAAGAGCGGCAGTTCCAGAGGGAGCAGGAGAAAGGTAATTGGTTTTGGGGAAGGCATGGGATGTGGATGAGATTGGGGGATGTGGGGCGGGCGGGTTTGCGGGGTTTGGGACTTGCACTGGCCTCACACCGGCCACAATGGACTGTGGAGTGTCTGGGTGTGCAAGGTTTGGATGAGTGGTGGTGGGGGCTTGCAGGGAATGGACAAGGGGGGATGATGGTGAGGAGGGGGAATGGGTATGGGCAAGAATAAGGGGTAGGTTGGCTGGAGAAAGTACCATTGATTCTACAATCTGGTGGCGGCAGAACTTGCAGAATCTCCTTTCACGGGGCACCTTTGCAAGCCTGCCCTCAACAATTGCTGATGGTAATAAACTAAATCTGGCTAACGTTAGTACTATCCTCTGTGACCAGTTTAGCAGTGTCCCTAGGTAGGGAGCTCCTCCAAGATGAATTACAAAAAAATTATATAGAGATCAATGGTATCAAAAGCAGCTGACAGATCTAACAGAATAAGAAGAGTCGATCGACCCTGATCCAATTCACGGCAGAGGTCATCGACCGAAGCCACAAACACAGTCTCAGTGCCATAGCCCTGATGAAAGTCAGACTGCGAGGAGTCTAGAAAACTGATGCGGTCCAGATGCTCCTGCAGCTGCCGAGACACAGCCCATTCAATAACCTTCCCTAAAAAGGGAAGGTTAGAGATAAGTCGACAACTGGTGAGGGAGTCAATGTCAATGGTGGTTTCTTGAGCAGAGGCCGCACCACCTCCTTAAGGCAGCTTGAGACATTTCTCATGTGTCTTATGTGATTCTGAGTCATCCGGGGAATCCCCCCACCCGAGTGGGAATGCGCTTCTCCTCTCCCTCTCTTTGACTTTGACCCTGGGCCTGGTAGGCGGGAGGGGGTTGAAAGAAGCTCTGAAGCGGCCGCAGTCTCCCAGTTGTATTATGTTATGGGATGGGACAGGATGGGACCCATGCAAGCGGCTTCTCAGAGTTTGCAACCCCAACCCTCCCACCAGGGTCAAGATAGAAGTCAAAGGGATCCCATGCAGCGCGTTGTGTTGGGTCAGACGGGTGGGGGGGGGGGGGGGGGCAGCAAGATCATGGGGAGGCTTGCTTTGAATTTGATTTCATACACAGTTGGTCACACAGAAAATAATGGGGGAGGGGGCTGCCAGTCCACCTGATAAAATAAACGTATTCGCGCTAACTATGTGTTATATGCTTATGCCCTGGGCACGCAATGCATCTCATTGAGGCTTTTATGTCTTTGACCATGGTGGGCAGGTAGGGGGTTGAAAGCTCTGAGGCCATTTGCATCCATCCCGTGTCCGTTCCATTCATAATAATAAAACTGGAATGGGACAGTGGACCACGGCGGCTAGTGTGCGGGTGCCCTCCCGTCTGCTCCAACCGCCGGAGGAGGGTGACTGACTAACAGTTGACATTTGCAAATCAATGCCTGCCCTGCCCCCACCCTGCCAATCTTTTGAAATCAAAATACCATTGGAGACACCACCAACCAACTCACCTGGCCTCAGTGTGACCACCTTTCAGAATGAGCCAGTCAGTTGGCGTGGCAGGGGCACAATAATCTCTCTACCCTACTGCGATTGTTTGGTGTGGGTGTGTTTCTGTGTGAAACATGAAACTATACATGAAACTATACATGAAAGTACAATGTATTGATTAACATTAATTTACCATCATTACTACAGCTCTACTTCAGTGACATCACTTTTGGGTGCATGGATCGCGAGGGAGAGCTGTGCAGGTGGCCGGGAGCTGCAGCATTGAGCTGCCCTACTGACAAGCACTACATTGTTGTGAGGAGTTGGTGGAGATTGAGAGGGATTGCTGTGGAAACCGGCAGAGAGATATTTTCTGACCCGCTACCTGAACACCCGGGGGCGTTGCCCTGATCAACCGAGCAGAGTCTGCTAACTAGACCGGGGGTTTAAAGGGCACCTGCGGGCGGTGTGCTGGTGTGCGTAGATCGCGAGGGAGAGCTGTGCAGGTAGCCGGGAGCTGCAGCGTTGAGCTGCCCTATTGACGAACGCTACATTGTTGCGAGGAGCTGGTGGAGATTGAGAGGGATTGCTGTGGAGACCAGCAGAGACATATTTTCTGACCCCGCTACCTGAACACCTGGGGGCCGTTGCCCTGATCAACTGAGCGGAGCCTACTGACTAGACTGGGGGTTTAAAGGACGCCTGCGGGTGGCATGCGCGTCACAGGCGTGTGCGCCTAAGGGCTGCGTGCACAAGGGCGTGCCCTTGTGCGCGCGGCCTTAGGCGCTGGCAGGGTGTGAGTGCGGGACATTTCATTTTATACTATCTGGGGATCAGCTTACCTCTGTGGCAAGAGTTATGTTGCCCTCCCGAAAGAGACAGGCAAAGGAGGGGATGGTGGACTCCCCTTCGGGTAAACAAAGAAAGCTAGACGCTTTCTTTACTCCGAGGGCACTGGAACCTGGTAACAACGCCCCGGCTCCCCGTTTATCTCCATCTCTCCCTCCGGGCTCTTTAAATAGTATGAAGAGTCTGGTAAAGAATATGCCTACAGGTGCGGTGCATACCCAGCTCCTGGCTGACCCCACTGGTACTAGCAGTCCCCTGCCATTGTACAACCCCGGCAGGGTAAAGCCCCCGGTGGGATGGTCTACCTTGGAGCTGCTCGTTGAACAGACTTCTTTGATACATCAGACTTTGCTGCTGGTCTTGGCCCAGTTTAAAATGGTTACGACAGGTATTAATAATACGAATGCTTCTCTAATCTCATTAGTTGCTCAGACCCTTATCTCTCTGCGAACCATCCTAGCTTGCCAGCGGACCCTGAAGAGTCTGTCATGGCGGTCCCCCATGATCCACGGGGTGTGGGGGAAGTACTTAATACAACTTTTCAGGGGGCTGGATCGGGTGATAATCAAGAATCTTTGCGGGAAAGTTTAACCTCGCATTTTGACCTTGCGGGGAGGCTATTGCTTTCACAGTCTCCCCGATGGGTAATGGGTTTTTTCCTCCCTGGGATACCAAGAATCAAATAGATATGCATCTATCATTTTTGCCTCAATCCCCCTTTACCCCTGGGGACATTCGCTCTATTAAGACGATATCAAGGGGGTCTTCTAAACATCAATGTGTTATTTCCTTTCGTAAGGGCTTTCATTCCAAGATAATATTCAGGAATGTAACTCGATTTATCAGTCATGGAATTAGATTAGCTAAAATTTTTCTCAGACCTAGAGTAGCCCCAGTAAGGGGCTTGAATTCGAAGGTTGTAAGATCTAAAGGAGAAGTTGCCAGTCCCTCTCTTCCTCTTCCTACTAAATCTATTAATTTTCCTAACCCCAGTTTGGTCCCTCTTGGGACCACCCGCAGAACATTTGTTAGGAAGGAGGCTCTTGTGATCAAGGGGAATGCCCCGGGCCCCCTACCAAATAATTCAGGGTTATCTCCTCATGAGGACATGGTGGATTTATGTACCCCAGTGTGGGATTCGCCCCCTAAGTTAGAACTTGAGGAGTGTGGGATGGATTTGGGTAAGGAGGAAGTTGGAGTCTGTCTTAATGAAGTTAGGGTATCTACGGAGGGTTTAGATAATATTAGATCTGACTCCCCTCATGTGGAGGTTGTCCCGGCAATCGAGGTTATTGCTGATAGGAATGGGGGCAGTTTCCTTTCAATTGATGGAGTCCAGGATCCTGGGGTAGTTTTTGTGGGGAATCCTGGTGTGGGGGATGAGGCTTTAACAACCGCACAGTGGGAGGCTAGCCGGTGTTTGGACCCCTTGGAGGATGGTGTTACCGGGGGTAGGGGCAACGGGGTCCACGCACGCGCACACACACTGCCCTGGGGTATCGAGGTCAGCACGGGATCTATCGGGGAATATAAGGCCCGTCAGGATAGTGTGTGGGCTTTACCTCTAATTAAAGAGAACGAGCCCTTATCATCATCAGGCGCTGCTGACCAAGATTCCAAGGCTGCCCCACACTCTTCAATACAAACAACCCGGTACGAAAGGACCACGGGGTGAGGGGTTCCCCCCCAGGGAGTGCGGGGCCCCGGAAGGGGGAAGGGAAGGACAGACACAGGACACTCACCACTGAAGTCAAGGGCACCACACAAGGGTCAGGAAGGGCTTTCTTGCTCACACTCAGGCTGCTGACACTCACACTTCCACAGGGGTCACGGAGAGAGGAACACGTTCACTTGGGCACAGACAGGGGATCACACTCAAGAAGACGCTCACTTGCTTGCTCACAGGGAACTCAGACAAGGGGCCGGTTTCTACAATCACCAGCGCCGTTTCCCAGGCGGCGCTGGCTTTTATCCCTTGAGCCCCGCCCCTGTGCGCGCCCGCAGCCGCTCCGAGCGGCGCTGCGGGGGTGGGGGAATCCCCACCATGAAATTGACTGCAGGGGGCGTGTCTACTTGCCGCTCCTGGGCTCCTGCTGGCAACGCTGCATGTGGGGCTGTTCCCTGCGGGGCCGACGCCGGCCCCGCCCAACTGGTCACTGACGGGGGCGTGGCTGCAGGCCCAGGCCTCCCCTCCGGTGCTTGAGGGAGTATCGGGGGACTTCCTGGATGTCGGCGTTCTGCCGGCGGTGACCGCCCGCGACGCGGCTCTTCCCGGCCCGCGGGCGTCTTTGGGGAGGAAGAGTTTGAGGCCGGTAGGCTGCTGGGCTGGGCTGTTTGGTCCAGGAGTGCTTTGGGGGTCCCGGAGCGCCCCCGGGTCCCTCTGACAGTACCCCCCCCTCGAGGTCGCCGGAGTCCAAACCGGGGGGGTCCCGGCTTCAAAGGGTGTCGAAGATGAAAAGCCCGTAGTAATCGAGGGGCGGACACGTTGGCCGCGGGCTCCCAGGAACGGTCCTCCGGGCCGTAACCCACCCAGTCCACAAGGTAATGAAGGCGGCCTCGCCGCAACTTGGCATCAAGGATCGCCCGGACTTCATATTCCGGACCGGCGACCGACCATTCCGTTGGACCGGGCGGGGTGCCTTCTGTCCGGAGTTGGCGCGGGTCAGCTTTCTTTAGCATCGATACATGGAACGTGGGGTGCAACCGTACCTGTGGGGGAAGCTGCACCCTGTATGTAACTTTGTTTACCTGGTGGGTGATAGGGAAAGGGCCTATGTAGCGGACGTCCAATTTTGCAGATGGCCGTGCCGACGGGTAGTGGCGTCGATCTATCCAGACTAGATCGCCTGGGCAGAAGGAGGGTCCTTCCCGTCGGTGCTTGTCCCCTTGCGTCTTGTATTGCTGACGGGCTTCTTGGAGCGTGCGTCGGGCAAGAGTTTGGGCCTTGTGGATTTGTTGTACTAGGGCCCCCGCCGCCGGTACCTCCATATTGGGGGTATCGAGGGTGCCCAAGTGGGGGTGAAATCCATACGTCACAAAAAGGGGGGACGTGCCAAGGGATGCATTGGGGGCATTGTTATATGCGAATTCGGCCAGGGGGAGCCACGTATACCAATCATCCTGGAGATAGTTGGTGTAACAGCGAAGGTATTGCTCCAGGTTCTGGTTTACGCGCTCCACCTGGCCGTTAGCTTGCGGGTGGTAGGCAGTGGTGGGCCTTAAAGCCACCTGGAGGGATTGAAATAAGGCCCTCCAGAATCGTGCTGTAAATTGGGTTCCTCGGTCGCTGAATATTTCTCGTGGCCACCCATGAAGCTTGAATACGTGACGAATGCATAATAGCGCAGTACGTTTGGCCGAGGGTAGCCCTTTGCAGGCGATAAAGTGGGCAAGTTTTGAAAAATGATCGACAACCACCAGAACAGTGGTGTGTTGTCGTGAAGGAGGGAGATCTACCACGAAGTCAAGCCCAATCCGCTGCCAGGGCCCCAAGGGTAGCGGGAGGATTTGCAGGAGTCCTGCCGGGGCGCAACGTGGGACTTTTGTCCGTGCACATGTAGCGCACCCGGTCACATGTTGTTGTACATCATGGTGGAGGGTCGGCCACCAGAAGGAACGAAGAATCATCTGCCGGGTGCGTTCGATTCCAGGGTGCCCCGCGGTAGGGGCTTCATGGTGGGCCCAGAGGACTTGGGCTCTACATGATGGAGGTACCACGATACGTCCCTGGTGGCGTTGAAACCCATCAGAGGATTCCTCGGTTGTAGGCACGAGTTCTTGTTGAGTAGCCTTTCGGAGGGCTTCGGCGGAAAGGTACGTGGCTCCGAAAGTTTTAGGTTCGAGGATGGGTTCTGGAGAGGCGGGGTTATTGGGTTGTTCCTCCACATAGCGGGACAAGGCATCTGCCAAGACTTGTAGTTTCCCGGGTCGGTATCGTATCCGGAAGTTAAACCGGGCGAAAAACAGTGCCCAGCGCGCGTGCCGGGCATTGGTGATGTGGGCGCTTTGGAGGAACGTCAAGTTCTTGTGATCGGTCTGAACCAGGATCGGATACCGTGCCCCTTCCAGATAATGGCGCCACGTGGCAAACGCCGCCTTGATGGCGAGAAGTTCTCTATCGAGGATGGAATAATTCCTCTCGGCCGGCGTTAGTTGCCGGGAGTAATACGCGCAGGGGAGGAGCGTATCGGGATTCTGCGTAGGTTGGAGAAGAACCGCCCCAATCGCCCTTCCCGAGGCATCTGCTTCCACGTGGAAGGGCTTTTCGAAATCTGGATGTTGGAGGATGGGGGCGGTCGTGAATGCTTGCTTCAAGAATTCGAAACTCCGTTGCTGTTCTACCCCCCACAGATACGGTTGATTCTTCTTGAGCAATTGAGTGAGAGCAGCGGTAATTTCGGCGTAGTGGGGGATATACTGCCGGTAATAATTAGCGCTTCCCAGAAAGCGTTGGAGTGGCTTTACTGCCGTGGGAGGAGGCCAATCTCGAAGAGCCTCTACCTTGGAGGTTTCCATCATTACCCCCGAAGGGCTGATGACGAACCCCAAGAAGCTGACGGTGGTTAAATGAAACGAGCACTTTTCTTGTTTACAGTACAGCTTATGCCGGCGCAACCGTTGGAGCACTTCCCGGACATGTCCCACATGCTCTTCTCGGGTTCGGGAATAAATGAGAATATCATCAAGATATGCGATGACGTAGATGTCTAAAATATCATGGAACACATCATTAATAAAATGCTGGAAGGCGGCCGGAGCATTGGCCAAACCGAAAGGCATCACCCGATATTCGAACAATCCATACCGGGTCCGGAAGGCGGTCTTCCATTCGTCTCCGGACCGCATCCGGACCAGGTTGTATGCTCCGCGGAGATCCAATTTTGTGAAGAATCGGGCCCCTTGGAGGCGGTTTAGTAATTCGGGGATCAACGGAAGAGGGTACCGATTTTTGGTCGTGATTTGGTTTAGTCCACGATAATCGACGCATGGCCGCAGGCCTCCGTCTTTTTTGGCGACAAAGAAAATAGGGGCCCCCGCAGGGGAACTGGAATGACGAATAAAGCCCTGGCGAAGGTTTTCGTCGAGGTAGGCGCGGAGCGCCCGAAGTTCAGGAGCAGCCAGGGCATAGATGCGCCCGAAGGGGGGTTCCGTCCCCGGAAGGAGGTCAATCGGGCAGTCGTACGGCCGGTGCGGAGGGAGTTCTGTGGCCTGCGCCTTGCTGAAAACGTCGACATAGTCCTGATATTCTGAAGGGATACCCTCTTCCCGCGGTAGGAGCTCGGTTGCTGTAGCAGCTCCCACAGTAACGTGGGGTGGCGGGAGTACGCAGCCGGCCGTGCACTGTGGGGACGGGAAACGTATACACCTCATGGACCACCTGATGTGGGGATCATGAAGCCGCAGCCAGGGCGCCCCCAGGACCAACTGAAAGAGCGGGGTACACACCACGTCGAATGAAAGTTGCTCGTAGTGGTTCCCAATTGCGCACCCTAGGGGGTGCGTATGCAGCGTTATCGGCCCAGAGACCAAGGGGGACCCGTCAATGGAGTGAACCGCCTCGGGTGGAACCTTAGTCTGAGTCGGAATGGCCCATCGGGCCACTAATGGACTATGGATAAAGTTGCCAGATGCCCCGGAATCCACGAGGGCCCACACCACAATGGACACCCGCGGGGTGAGGGTGAGGGTGACTGGAACCTGAAAATGGGGTTTCGAGTGCCGAGAGGGGGTTGGGGTTTTGAGGACTTTTACGACCGAGGCGACCCCAGTCCGCCCCGATCGCGCCCATTTCCCGCTCCCCGACGGTAGGGGGGCAGGGCTGGGCACTCCCCGATAAAGTGGGAAGTCTCTCCGCAGTAGAAGCAGGAGCGCGAGGTCCGACGCCGCTCCCGCTCCTCCTTAGACAGGGGCCCCCGGGACGCCCCGAGCTGCATGGGCTCTGGTTCAGGGAGCTTCGGGGTTCCAGGGGGCACGAGAGGTCGACCCCATCCAGGACGTACCTCCTGTCGTTTCTCCCGCTTTCGTTCCAACAGCCGCGCCTCGATCTGTAGGGCGAGGCTGGCAAGCGCTTCCCACGTCTGCGGGGTTTCTACTAGGGCCAGCTGATCCTTAATTTCTTCCCCCAAACCCCTCTTAAACATCACCCTCAGTACCCCATTAGGCCATTGGAGTTCCAGCGCCAGTTGCTGGAACTGCGTCAGGTATTCCAATACACCCCCTTTGGCCTGTCGCAAGGACATAATCAAGGTCTCGGCGTCCTGTGTTCGATGGGGGTGGTCAAACAAAAAGGTCAGTTCTTTAACGAAGTCCGAAAAATTGTCTAACAAGGGGCTATTCCCTTTCAACAGCGTTGTTGCCCACTCTAAGGCAGGGCCCCCTAAGTTTCCAATAATAAAAGCCACCTTTCGTTCGTCAGTGGCATATGTGGCAGGCTGTACCTTAAAGGTCAGCCGGCACAAGGCCATAAATCCTTGAAAGGTCTGTCTATCCCCTTGAAATTTCTCCACCTTGGGCCCTTTTGGTTCGCGGGGTAATAGTGGAGCTGCAGCGACTACGGGGGGTGGTGGAGGCGGAGGCGCCACGGCTCCGCCTCCTGGCCCTGCGGCAGCCCCTTGCAGCTGGGTTACTGCCGCGGCCATGCCTCCCTGTTGGGCCTGAAGGTCCTTCACGTCCATAGCTAGGGATTGTACAGCATGGGTCAATTGGGAAATCTCTTTGGCGATATCCATCTCCCTAAAAGCCGTATAACGGCCGACTTGGGGCTGGTGATTTGTTACCGGGGGTAGGGGCAACGGGGTCCACGCACGCGCACACACACTGCCCTGGGGTATCGAGGTCAGCACGGGATCTATCGGGGAATATAAGGCCCGTCAGGATAGTGTGTGGGCTTTACCTCTAATTAAAGAGAACGAGCCCTTATCATCATCAGGCGCTGCTGACCAAGATTCCAAGGCTGCCCCACACTCTTCAATACAAACAACCCGGTACGAAAGGACCACGGGGTGAGGGGTTCCCCCCCAGGGAGTGCGGGGCCCCGGAAGGGGGAAGGGAAGGACAGACACAGGACACTCACCACTGAAGTCAAGGGCACCACACAAGGGTCAGGAAGGGCTTTCTTGCTCACACTCAGGCTGCTGACACTCACACTTCCACAGGGGTCACGGAGAGAGGAACACGTTCACTTGGGCACAGACAGGGGATCACACTCAAGAAGACGCTCACTTGCTTGCTCACAGGGAACTCAGACAAGGGGCCGGTTTCTACAATCACCAGCGCCGTTTCCCAGGCGGCGCTGGCTTTTATCCCTTGAGCCCCGCCCCTGTGCGCGCCCGCAGCCGCTCCGAGCGGCGCTGCGGGGGTGGGGGAATCCCCACCATGAAATTGACTGCAGGGGGCGTGTCTACTTGCCGCTCCTGGGCTCCTGCTGGCAACGCTGCATGTGGGGCTGTTCCCTGCGGGGCCGACGCCGGCCCCGCCCAACTGGTCACTGACGGGGGCGTGGCTGCAGGCCCAGGCCTCCCCTCCGGTGCTTGAGGGAGTATCGGGGGACTTCCTGGATGTCGGCGTTCTGCCGGCGGTGACCGCCCGCGACGCGGCTCTTCCCGGCCCGCGGGCGTCTTTGGGGAGGAAGAGTTTGAGGCTGGTAGGCTGCTGGGCTGGGCTGTTTGGTCTAGGAGTGCTTTGGGGGTCCCGGAGCGCCCCCGGGTCCCTCTGACAGATGGGCTTGTGACCTCTGTATCCCATACCATCCCTGGATCACTCTTTCAAACAAACCCAAACTTGGGTTTGCCAGATGATCCTTTGGACGGGCCGGGGAGGCTATCGCAGGATAGTGAGCCCCCTCAGTTTGTGTTTGGTACTAGGGGAGGGGATGTTGCAGGAGGAGTATTCACCTTCAGGGGGGGACTGGAGGTGGAGTCTATACTAGCCCAACCGAGTGATAACCAACAAACTGGGGAGGAAGCATCATTGGGAAATGGTGGAACAGATCGAGTGCCAATTTCTCTGACCCCTTTTGGGGAAGAGTTAGCCCCACAGGAGTGCTTGGATTGACAGTTAGCAGGTATTAGGGTGCTTTCCTGGAATATCTCAGGGTGGAAGGCTAAGACAGTGGACAGGGACTTTTTGTCATTCTTGGGGGCCAATCATATTATCTGTCTGCAGGAAACCTGGTCTTTGGACCCGATTTCCCTACCAGGTTATGATGCCTTTAGCTTGGAGGCCCTCCCAGCTGAAGGGAGGGGTCATCCTAGCAGGGGATGTGTTTGTTTTGTCTCTACCTCACTTGCAGCCATCTACAGACCCCTACCTGGCTCTCGATCCTTTTTTGGGGGGGAGTATGCTGATTTTCCCTAGAAGGACGCTGGCTCTAATTAACCTTTATCTGCCTCTGAGTTCCTCGCCCTATTATAGGGATTCTTGTTGGCAGGAATTACAGGATTTGATCGAAGCAGTGGAGAAATCTTATCCAGAGGCTGACATTCTGTTGGTCAGAGATTGCAATGCTCGTCTGGGTGAGTCAGATCAGGTTTGGGCCCAGAAGGGGGGGGCCTTGGAATCTGGGGGTAGTCTCATCTTGGCCACCCAGAAGGTTCAAGGATTTGGGCATCAATGGGAGTGGTCTTCATTTTGCAGAGCTTTTAGCTAGGATGGGCCTGGTCCTCCTTAATGGTAGGACCTGGCTGGACTTTCCTGCTGAGCTGACTTATATCTCGCCGCAGAGGGGTAGTGTAATTGATCTGATCACAGTCTCGGGATCATTATTTCCATCGGTAACTCATTTCGAGGTTCTTTTCCACACCCTCAGTGACCATCTTCCAGTTAGGACGATTTTGACAAGGTTGGGGATTATGGACGAGGAGGATCCCGTATACTTGGCTCTCTTGTATTCTTGCTCAAACTGCAGGGCCAAATGGGCCCAGGATTGGGAAGGGAAAGTTTTGGCTCTTACCTCCTCGCTTGAGGGGGTTAGTTGTCTGCAGGCATTGACAGAGGCTCAGGATATGGATCAGTTGTTGGCTGTGTATCATTGTATCCTTCAAGGATTACAGTCTGATGCTGCGCCATCTAGGTACAACAACAGGCAGCAAGGTAACTCTAAACCTCTCACCTGGTTCAATCATGAGTGTCTTCAGGCCAGGAGGGAGGTGAGTGTGCTTTACCGTAGATTTAGGAGAGGATTCTTGCCTGCGGGAGTAACACAGTTTTGTTGCACTCGGACAAAATACAAAAAGTGGTTTTTTTACAAAAAATGAGCATATCACCTTAAACGTTGGGAAGTTATTAACAGGGCAGCTTTAGAACATGATTCGGCTAGTTTATGGAGGTTGCTGTATAAGAGTCGAGGTTTTTTTTCTCCCAGGGTTTCATCTGATCAGTGGAGGGTTTTTTTTAGTGCCTTGTATGCCTATGATCCTGCCCCATGGGTGCCTCGGATTGGTTTAAATTCTACCCCTGTCTGGGCTGAAGTTACCCCTGACAAGATCAAGGAGTTAATTGTTGGGTTGAAAAGGGGAAAGGCAGGTCTCTTCTGATGGTGTCCCACCAGAATTCTTTCAGGTTAATAGAAGATGGTGGGCGACGGTCCTGACTTTGCTTTTTACAGGTATTAACTCCACCGGGGAGAGCCCGGTCTCATGGGTTCAAGCTGAGATCGTGTCCATTTATAAAAAGGGCTCCCCTGAGGATGCCAAGAACTATAGACCAATCAGCTTACTTAGTGTGGCTGGAAAGTTATACGCTCGATTCCTGCTAAAGAAACTTGAGGGATGGTTAGATAAGGAAGCCTATCTAAGGGAGGAGCAAAATGGGTTTAGGGCAGGCCATTCCACCCTTAACCATTGCTTTGTCCTCCAACATCTTGTCGGAAAATATAGGCATACCTCGGGTCTCTATGCAGCATTTGTTGATCTGCGCTCAGCGTTCGATTTAGTTTCTAGAAATAGGCCCTGGACGAAGCTATCCTCATCCCAAATTGATCCCAGGCTTTTATGCCTTATCCGGAGGTTATATATAAACACCTCACTCCAGGTCAGGCTGGATGGTGAGGGCTCATTGTCAGGGGTAATTCCAACAAATCGCGGGGTCAAACAGGGGTGTGTACTTGCCCCGATATTGTTTAACATCTTTTTGAATGACTTGATCCCCGCTGTTTCATCCCCTGACAGTCACCCCCCAGGCTTGGGTCAGCCAGTGTGGCAATTCTGCTCTATGCGGACGATGCCATTTTGCTGGCCAGGTCCCGCGTGGCACTGCATAACTATTGTATGCAGAATTTTCTGGAAGTTAATTATACCAAAACAAAGATTATGTATTTTTCGCCTAAACAGAAGACTCATAAGTGGTTTCTTGGGGGCCATGAGATAGAGCAAGTCACCTCTTATAAGTATCTCGGTCTGGTTTTTCGGGCTAACGGTTGTTGGGGCACTCATGCTAAGGCTGTAATTGGCCAGGTTATTTTACTGGGGAAGGTAATATGTTGATATTTTAGATCTCATGGGGGGCACTTGATCCTCCCAGCCTTGCAGGTCTATAAGGCTAAAATGTCTTTCCCAGCTGTTGCTTTTGTTATTACCTGTCTCTTATACACATCTAGATGTGTTTTTCTGCCTGATCTAGCCCTGTGTGGATTCTCTTCTGCCAAGAGACTGGTAAAACAGAGTATCCAGGATATTAGTTCCCAGGAGGAAATGGCTTTACTTCAGAACAAGATCTCCCTGGCGGACTTCTTGGCTTTATATGGCAGTCCCCAGGCCCCTCTCCCTTATCTCCAGTTCCAGCTGCCCCATGCGATCCGCAGGTGCCTTTCGTTGGCTCGTATGAACATATTCCCCACGGCTGTTACTGAGGGACGGTTTGGGGGACTAGATCCCTCTTCTTGTATATGTGATTGTGCAGGCTCTGCCCTCGGCCCGATTGACTCCCTTGAGCATCTCCTCCTCTACTGCCCTTGCTGGCTTGATTTACGGGTCAAATGGTTGGCCTCTGTTTCTATCTCCTCTGGTAATGGTGTTACATGGCAAAAATACCTTGCGGGTCAAGACGAAGTGCTATCCCGGAGGGTGGCATACTTTTTATATAGTGTATTATGAGTCAAGCAGTCCCAATAGGGGAGATTCTTGTTTCCTTTATATACCTTCTTTTGTTTTATGGTTCTTTGTTTATGTTTATGTTATGCTGAGTTGTATATGTATTCTATGCTCTGTTGTGTTATGGCATTTGCTAAACATTAAAGTTTATCTAACTAACTAGACATCACTTTTGCTTCCTGCCTCCTCATTGGATTTCACAGCAACCCATAGGAGGAGGTGTCATTTCCATACAGTACGCCGACAGTGGACACTGTTTGGACGCACACAGAGGACACAGACACACCTCTGCAGCAGCCTGATAATAAGACAAGTAATTTGTGTTCCCTACCATTACAATCCGTTCCTAACTTTTTTAAAACCACCGAATAAAAAAATTATGTTTTTCTGTAAAGGTACATGTATGTTACTTCACTGCTTACATAATTGGTAGGAAAATAAGGAATATGTTGTGTTAGTAATACGTTGGCATACTTGTTTCCTGCTGTGTTGCTGGATTTAAAACGTTTTATCAATTCGCAGCCAAATAGTACATTACTGCTTACTTAACTGGGCCATGAAGAGTGGTAAGCTGGATGCAAACATGAGAGGGTTTGACTATGGGAATGAGAGGGACAGACAGGAAAGGGGAGGAGAGGGGGAGCGGGATTGATTTAGATACAATATTTTATACCCCGCCCCATCCGGCCACCTGCAGCTCTTGACAGATTACCTTACTGGTGGTTTCGTCGAATCTGCTCCCTTGCTTAAGGGGGGTGTTACAACACTGCTGTCCTGTTGATTTCATTGCCTTCTGAAAGGACAGATTCCAACCCTCCTATGCCCCTGTGGGGTGGGGGTGGGGGGTAGTTCTGTTGGTCCAGCCTCTGATGCTAATGGATCAGTTTGGTTCATGGCCAGGGTCTACTGCTCCTGAAATTATCATTTAAATATCATTTACGTTAATCATTTTTCTACATTGTGTTACCAACCATTCTCTGTCTGTGTTTAATTACAGATTCTGAAGAACATTTCAGCGATGGCTCATGAGCCTTTCAAATGCCGCCGGTGTACTGAACCATTGTTCATGAGGCTACGGAATGGGAAACAAAAAGTCCAGCAGCGTAACTTACTTAGAGGGTCCAGATCCTCCCCTGCTGCTCACTCACAGCAGCCAGAAATACTGCAGTATTCATATCTGGATGAACAACCACATGTGGAGATGCAAGTGGAGCATTTGGTGGCACAGAGTTCTAAAACTGCTTCTCGGCACCATATCCATCATTGTCTGTGCATACAAGAGGCAGTGCACTAATTATTGGAAAAATGCACACCGTCAGCTGCAGACAACTCATCACTGTCGTCAGAATCAGAACATGTGCCAATGCAACATTGGCTGGGGAATGACGATGAGATAGTGGTTGAAGCGGTAAACACAACAACCCAGCCACGACCAGTAGAGAGATGCGATGAGGAGGAGGTACCGGAGCGAGACATCACCACCACTACTGGCACTGAAAATATGGGCCGTGATGACTCGTATGTGAGTGATGATGACCCTGTAACTTGCATTGATGATAGCGATTATTAATTATTATTATTATTATTATTATAAACATTTATATAGCACTGGTCATGTGCCTGGCGCTGTACAGAACATAGTAATAGATGCTGTCCCTGTCTGTGGCTTACAATCTAAAAGACAAGGAGGGGGAGGCAGGGAGAGGGGACAGGGGAGAGACAGGGGAGAAGACAAACAAACATTCAGGCGGATGCGAAGTCTCAGGTGCGTGTGCTTGGCTTGGTTACAATCAGGTTGGTTGCAGCAGTCACAGAGGAGGGAAGACAGTAAGTATTTGGGGAATGACTAGCAGGCATTGGGAAAGGCGGTGAGGAAAATGTGGGTCTTGAGGAGGGATTTGAAGGAGTGGAGGGAGGGGGCAAGGCGGATGTGGGTAGGGAGGGAGTTCCAGGCATGGGGGGCAGCGAGGGAGAAGGGTCGAAGGCAGTTAGGGATATTATTGAAACACTGCTACTTCTGCTGGAGCCGTTTCTCGCAATGACCGAATTTGTCAGCAAGGGAGATGCCACGCTCAGTGAGACCTTGGCTACGCTCGTCTTATTAAAGAGCAAAGTGGAAGACCTTTCAGAGAGATTTGCTGCGAAGGATGATCCACAGAGTGCGGCTGCTGCTACAATGGTTCCTACCTTGCTAAAGTTGATTAACGAGAGCCCACAGTTTCAGACGATGACTCACAGTGCACAGTACCGAACTGCAACAGCTCTGGACCCACGATTCAAGAAGGTAAAAAAGATCTTGGGTGGCAATGAATCCGCAGATGCTGCAAGGCAGGACATTGCACAGAGGCTGGTTTGCTCACTGAGCGAGAACACAGATGATGCAGATAATGATCATACTGTTAGCAGTTCAGAAGACAAGACAAAAGGTCAAGTTTCGTCAGTTTGGTCTGATTTTAAGAAATATGGCCTCCTGTCATCAGATTGTGCAATAAGTGGAAAAACTTTAAGTGGAACGGACCCTCAGCACCGGCCACGTCACTCACTGCAACAGAGGATGTTTATGACCAGTACCTCATGTCTCCAGGGGTGGTGGGCATGAGTACTGATCCACTCATTTATTGGAATGCCAAGGAAGACACTTGGCCAGCACTCTATAATCTTGCAATATGCCACCTTGGTTGTCCGCCCAGCAGTGCGCCATCTGAACGTCTATTCAGCTGTGCTGGTGCAATTGTGAGTGATAAAAGAATGAGCCTCTCCAGTGCTAATCTAGAATGACTTGCGTTGATACGCATGAACAGGGCCTACCTTCCAAAAATTACCAAGGACTTTCTGAAAGCCACAGATGAGGAAATTATGCAGCTAACTAAAGAAGCATTGGAAGTTCAATGAAAGGACTGTGATCCGGAGGATGACATATGCGAGGGCATACAGGACCATTGTTGAGAAGGTAAGTACTCAGTGTGCAAGTGCCACTGCGTGTGTACATAGAAATGGAAGTTAGATTGCTTACTTAGGTTGCAGTCAGCATGGCAGTACTATTGGCCACTGCTATTCATCATTTACATTTGTCTTCTGTTGTTTTCTTTCCTTTTCCAACCAACCAGCTATTCTTAGCAATGACTTTGAGCACTGACTTGGAAGAAGGTATTCTTGTCGCACCTGCAAGCATGCACTGACACATAACAGAACTCCAAGGGTTCAGTGAGGGATGACACGGAATGGCCAAGCTTACAGGATTTGGTGGTTGGTGCTGTGCTTGGAGGACATGGAACTCCAACAGAAAGTCTGACATGATGAGGATCCTCATCCTGGCGTTCTGTGCAAGACAGTGGAGTTGCTACATATGAAGTCATCCAGGAAAGCTCAGTGTTCTTGTTTACTAAGTGTGGACTGGCTGTGTGCCCTTATCCCTCCAGCATTTTCCTGGGACTGTAAGACTGTTCAGGCTGCAAAACACATCGTACAACTTTATGCTACAGTCTGAAACACTCTTCCCCCCCATGTATCCATCTAGAACTGTGAGGTCAACTGTCCTGTGTTGTGTCTTGTTCCTTCCCCCTACCCATCTCTTAAAATTTAGGTTTTTAGCAGTTCATCTTCAGGTCAGGGTGGGGTCTTTTCTAACACCATTTCAGCCAATGGCAAAAGGGATGCACTATATGCCCTTTGCACTGTGAGGGTCCTCTACCATTGGCTTATCTGGCCATCCTCCTATGAATTGAGCGCCAGGAACACATTACCCTGTGAACCATTTCTGTTTGTTGTGCTGCTTAACATAACTGGTCGAGGTGTCCCACAATACAATGGGGTTTGCTTCGTATATCAATTTCTCAGTTGCTGTACTACTTTACTGTCAATTTTTTTTCTTAAACAGCAGTCAAAATCAATCACAGTCACAAGCTTATAGTGGCCAGGGGCAGGGAGCCTTGAAAGACTGACATACACTACTGCAGGAATTAGAAACCAACCATGTAGTTTCATTACTGACTCTGCTTCTTTCCTTTTATTCAGAACCATACTCCACCGGCCACCTTGATCTGCATATGGACTTGTGAGATGCTTTGGTGCAATAAAAAAATGTTATTATTCTTCAGGGATTCATATCTATCCAACTGCTGTTTTTACATGGAGTCGGGAAGGAATTTCCCCACCACTTTATCCTTTTCTCCCTGAAATAATATACGGGTTTTTTTGAATTTTAGAGGTGAGTTTTGCCTTCCTCTGAAGAATAATTTTGCTTACAAAGTAAACAATTATCAAAATTAGTAAGAAATCTATGCAATAAACAGTAATTGGATACCTGTACTTGTTGTGCTTGGTGCAGTCTTGTTTATATGTTTAACCAAGAAAGGTACCTGGACTGCTCTGCTTAATTACATACATTGGGTGATTTCAGAAGTTACGCGGTCCCGAGTCACCACAGTGGATTCCCAGCGGTGGCTAACTACCCCCCATGGTCAACGAAGGCACTGAACAGACATGATGGGATCGGGACCACAGCAGGAAATTGGGCTGCCAGACCATGGTCCAGGGCGGCGCAACAGATGTGGCGCCAATTCCTGGCCGTGATCAAAACACCCAGAAGGAGGCGGGGAGGGGCGGGACACAGACATGGCCAGCTGAGGGCAAACAAAGCCAAAAGGGACACAAGGGGACAGAGAAGAGGAGGGGAAACAGCACAGGGGCACAGTGGGACACAGGCAACGGCAACCAGAACCCCCAATACAGAACAGCCCACACGGCACCCCCACAGCAACACAGGCAGTCCCTCAATGGGGGGCCCCAGGCGTTCCAGGCACAGGCACAGCGGGAGCACACATGGAACAGGGAGCAGGCCAGGAACAGTCCAGGAGGCACACTCGGAACCCAAGCACAGCAGCATGGCGGAGCTGGTAGCCCACACGGGGGCCAGGAACAGGGGTCTGGGAGGCACAGGGGGACTCACAGCCAGCTGCTGGGGGCCACAAAGCGCCATGGGGCCGGGTGCCCCACCTGGTGAATGAGGTGGGGCCAATGAAGCATGCCCCGGCGGTACCCCTGCACGGACATGTAGTGGGCAATCAGGTAGTAAGCCTCGAAGGGATCCTGCATGGAAAGACCCAGCTGCACATCAGAACAGGACCACACACCGGACAGTGCTGGCAGCTCCACCATGGTAGGCTCAGACATGCAGCAGTCAGCAGCAGGGGGCCACGGAAGCTGACCCAGCTCCAACAGCCGGTGATACACTGCCCCATGGGAGCACTGGTACCCACGGGCCCCGTGAACGCAGCCAAAGTAGGACATGGCCAGGGCAGGGCCCCCCCCCTGCCAGACAGACCGTGTAGGCAGCCAGGCTGCACACAGACAGGGCAGACATGGTCTCCGCCATAGACCAAGCCACATGCAAGCACCTCATCTCCGGGATGCGCCCATCAGGAAAGGGAAGCAGCCCCAGCGTCTCAGCATGCAGCCGGCAATCCCGGGCGCTCGCCTCATAGCCAAACTAACAAAGGCCAGAGCTCAGGCTTGCATAAGCACCCAGCAGGCTGTCCAGGCAGTTCAGCAGCAATTGCATGGCCGGGGTTTACCACAGGTCACACAGGGCCATGGTCTCATGGAAGGACCATGGATGGGGGGCCCCATGGGGGCTGGGAGCCCGGTGGAAGCACAGCCAGCCATGGTCCAGCATGCCAGAAAGAATAACACCACAGACGGGGGGGCCACATTCCCTCCAGGGGTGGGAGGGGGCTCAGGGGGGCACCAAGACCGGCCGAGAAAGCCACAGGCTGCAACAATGTATGGCAACAGAGCGAGGCATGGGGTGCGGACCCAGCACAGCTGCAGGAACCGAGCACACAGACAGGACAGCCGACACACTAATCAGACCGGCAAGGACACAATGTTGCCGGAGAGGTGGGAGGTGATGACAGGAGACATGCAGCTGCAGCCTGCATGCGTGCCGGGCCATGTGCACAGCTCCTGGCAGGGACAGCAGGTGCACTCAATACTGTGCACCCGCTGCCCCGGGCTGCCTGTCCTGCAGGAGCTGGCACAGGCAGCCAGGGGCTCACCTCACCATGGAGCGGGACAGGTTGGGTGCATGCGGGATGCTCCTTGCACTCTGTGCTGAGTGGTACCATGCCCACACTGATCAGCTGTGCATCCAGACTGCTGAGGTGCACCTGGGTGCCCGCCTGTGGGTTACCACAGCCTGGAGTACTGCAGGGGCCCGCAGGGCTCACCAAGCCCGCAGACGCTCCCTGGCCCAGCTCTGGGTGCAGCGGGTGTCAAAGGCAGACTTGCAGGCTGTGAGCCGCAGCCAGACCACGCGGTGATCCACGAGGTGGCTGGGAGCCTCCAATGGAGGAGGGAGACCATGTGCCGGGTCACACTGCTCGCTATGCCCATTGCTCAGTGGCTATGGGTCACAGAGTGGGCCCAGGGCTGGTGGTCCCGGGTGCTGGCTTAGTGGGATGATGCAGCCTGGAGGGCACACTTCCGGATGGACAAGCTCACTCTACTGTGACTTGCAGAGCTGCTCACGCCCTGGCTGGAGCAGCAGCACACTCCCATGAGGAACCCCATCCCCATGGTCCAGTGGGTGGCCAGCGGGGTCTGGGCCCTGGCAACACCCGACTCCTGCCAGTCAGTATCCCAGCACTTCAGTGTTGGGGTGAGCACCATGGCCTGTATTCTCCAGGATGTCTGTGAGGCTGTGGAGGGCATACTCCTGGACAGGGCGATCCAGCTGGTGGATCAAGGGCCTGTGATGGCCGGCTTCACAGCTGGCGGGTTCCCCAACTGCATGGGCCCCATGGACGGCACCCACATCAAGATCCTCCACCCCTCCGTGGGGGAGGCCACGGAGTATGTCAGCAGGCACAGGTATCACTCCCTGCAGCTGCAGGCGGTCATGAACCACTGGGGGAGGTTCATAGACATCTTCACGGGCAACTCCGGGTGCAGTCACGATCCCCAGATCATGACCATCTCCCCCTTTTATGCCCGGATGTACCAGGGGGACTTTGCAGACATGGGGATGGCCTGGATCGAGGGGGTACTGATGGCCCCTTGTATCCTGGGCAACCCGGCCTACCCCCTCACCCACTGGCTGATGAAGGTATACCCAGTCGCCTGGACCCTGGTGGAGGTGATCTACAATACCCACCTGTGTGCCAGCAGGACCGTGGTCGAACTGGTGTTTGGGGTCCTCAAGCAGCGCTGGAAGAGCCTCGCCAGCGGGCTTGCCTACACATTGGAGACCTCGACCCTGGTGATCGGTGCCTGCTGTGTGCTGCACAACGTGTGCGAGACCAACAGGGCCGCCCTCAAATACCCCATGCCTACCCGCCCTCCCGGCCCCGTGCTTCTGTACGTGAACGCGGACAACCCGAGGGAGTACCGTTATGCCAAACGCATCCGTGCCACCCTAGCCAGGTACATCAGCTGGGGGGCCCAGGCGTGAGGGCGCCCACCCCCCCGTGGGCCCAGGGGACTCCCTGGGCAAGCCCCTATATGGGCATGGTTCACACACCCCACCTCTGGGCCCCTGAACAGACCACAGGAGGCGGCTGTGTCATTCGTGCATTTATTATATCACGCTCTTAGCTGTGCCACCACCACCACCACCACCACAACTGGCCCCCCCTCAGATTGCCCTCTGCTTTCCCCCTCATCCCCCCAACCCCCGCATTTCCTGGGGTGCCCCCTCAAGTGCCCTGTGGGCGGCACAGAGCTCTGGAATCTGCCCTCCCCCCTGCTGTCCATGTCCCCAATGGTGTCCTAGGAGGCCTCGGTGTCCAGAGGGGCAGGCAGTGGTGGGAGGGAGGGAGGGAGGACACAGGACCCGAGGGGCCCCCCTGAGTGGCTGCTCCCTCCGGAGGACGGCGGGGACTGGGAGGCAGATGCGGGGCCCCTGCTGGCGTGGAGGTGGCTGGGGCGGCTGGGAAGGTGGTGGGGGTGCCGAGGGGCCAGGCATGGGGCCCTGGGCAGGCAGGGTGCCCGGCGGGGCAGCTGCTATCACATAGGTGCACATAGTGCCCGCGTGCAGGAGTAGGGAGGTCACAATGTCATGGGACCTGTCCATCTTGGCTGAATGCTCCCACACCATCCCCTCGATGGCCTGTTCCAGCTGCCCAAACATCTCTACCTGCCTGCTGTGCTCCCAGAGCTCCCACCTCCGCCCCAGGCACACCTCTGCCTGGAGCCTCTGATCCCTTGCCTCCACCCGCTCCAGGGAGCGCTCTATGACCGCCTCCATGTGGTCCACGGCCGCAATCATCCGCTCCCCCTGTTCTATGGTGGTCCGGACAATGTCCTCTGCCTGGTCCTCCCTCCGGCGCCATACCCGTGTCCGGTGCTCCCTCATCCGCTGGGCTGGGGGCCCGGTCCTGGGTTGCTGTGGCCCCTCTGGCTGTCCTGTAGGGTACATGGTGGTTAGTCGTTTGCCACCCCGGGCGCCCGCCCCGCTTGGTGCCTGCCTCACCCCTTTCCCACCCCTCTGGGCCCCCCATCCCACCATGCGTGTCTCGGGTCCTCCACCCAGCCTCCCTGGGGGCCCCCCCACCCTGCCTGTGTGCCTCACCTGGGTCCTCCGGCTGCTGCCTGGGCTGCTCTGTGCCGGCCTCCTCGCCCGCCTGCTTCTGGCGCTGGGGTGTTCCGTGCCATGTGGGGTATGGGGCAGTGGTTGGTGGAGGGCTTCCGGGGTGCCTGGGCAGCCCCCTTGAACCCAGACCTGTGTCACGGGCTGGCAGGCCCACATGGGGCCTGCCCCCTGGCCGGGCCATCCCCAACCCCCCTCGCCCTGGGTCCGTCCCACCATCCCATCTGCTTGCTTACCCTCGATATCTGTCTCTGATCCCTCTGAGGCTGGTCCCTCCATGTTGCTCTGTTCCCCCTGCGACCACTGGCTGAGGGTGATGGCATCGGAGTCCGGCTGTCCGGCTAGGGGATGGGGGCTCTGCGGGCTGCTGTCCGGGGGGGGGGTCTGCTGGTCCCCGAGGTCCCGGGGCATTCCTTCTGGGGGTCTGGGGCCCTGGAGCGGGTGCCTTCTTGTGGGGCGGTGAGGGGAGGGGGTACCTTGGCCCATTCCCTGCCCTGGACCACAGCGCTCCCCACAAGCCGTCGGGCGACTATTGATCCCTTCATGTGGAGGATGCGGTTCAGGGCATCATAGAAGGGAGAGGTCCAGTGTCCAGTTGTTGTCCCGTATGGCCTTGTACCCCCTCTTTAGCTCTTTGGCCTTGGAGCGGCACTGGGCAACAGCCCAGTGATGCCTCACCACCTCCATTTCCCGTACTATCTGCTGGAACATGTGTTCATTTCTCTGATTGAGCGCTAGCTCCAGCTGATGTTCCATGGTCCCCCAGATGCGGATAAAGTCCCGGGTCTCCTGGAGCCCCCACTGGCCCCCTCGGTGGTAGGGCCTTCTCCCCCTTCTCCCCTCCAGCTCCTCCTCCTCCGCCTGGGCAGGGCCCATCTCCTCTGGGGGCTCGGGCTCCTGGGCCCGTTTGCATATCTGCGGAACAGAAGCGGGGGGGGGGAGGGAGTGTTGTTGGGTGTTCGGGTGCTGGTCTGCCCCAGTCCCGCATCCCTCCCTCATCCCCCTCACCTGCTGGCCATCCAGCTGTTCCCCCGCCCCCCCCATGGTGCCCCTGTCCTGCCGGGTCTGCTCCCCTTCATTCCCCTTACCTGTTTCCGGGGTGCCTCCTCCCCCGGTCCGGTTGATGTCCCTGGGGCGGCCTGTTCCGGTGGCTGCTGCTGCTACTGCTGCTGCTGTCCCTGCACCTCCTGCATGTGCAGCACGACCACTTCCTCCTCCGCCCGTGCCTCCACCTCCTTCTCCTCCTCCTCCCTCGCTCTCTTGTCCACCGCTCTCCTCTCCCTTCCTCCACACTCCATCCCGCCATGTTTCCCTGCTACTGTGTGCCCTTTAAATCTCCCTCCATGGCCTGTGTTGTTGCTGGTTGCCTGGCAGTGCCGTTGCATGCTTTGTCCTTGACTGGGAATCATTTTCTTTGATTCCGGTCGGTGATTGCTGTCCAGACGTTACTTTTTTTTGTATCCCGCTGGGAATCACTTTGACCATGCTTTCGGAGATGGTCTGGGCCGGAGCTCTGGAAGCGTGGTTGATTTGGACCCCATGTGGGTATTGACTGTGGTGAACATCTGGCGGCCGCCGAACAGACGTTCAGGGCACTTTGGCCCCGCTGCGGGATTGAGCGTGGTTCACTGTGGTTGACTGTGATCTCGTAACATCTGAAAATACCCATAGTGAGCTACCCCATGGGGCAAGGGCAATTATCATCAGTTAGAGCTGTTTGGATAGGCTGCCAGTTTCAAAAATCTCTCTGTGTGTGCTCAAAATCAAAATGTCCCTCCCTGCCCAGCTACGCTGCCATAAATACATACTCAGAGCATATGGACAAGAAACCGTTTGTGTACACAAAACGTACTTCTGAGTGTGTTCATGTGTGTATGCATGTGTGAGTGCCCGCTGCTGCTGTAGCAAAGCAAGTGCAAACCCCAAAGCCACTGTTGTGCACTGGTTACGCTGCTAATTTACCAAAGGAGCGACAGAGACAGGCCATTCCCTGAATCCCCCGGGCCCTCCTTCCCAGTCCTTGCCCTGCTCGCTGCAGTCTGCTGTTACATACAGTAACTGTGAATGAAAACCTCCTTCCGCCAGACCCAGATCTCATCATTATAACCAAGTACCAACCCCAATAGGTGTCTTCCAGCTGGCCAGCCACAGGCAAACATCTCAGCCTGTGTGGTTAAAAAAAAAAAAAAAAAAAAGGTCCCTTCCTGCCCTGCTGTGCTGATTAAATTAGCAGAGAGGACACTGCCCTTCACCTTTGTAATGCAAATCGCAGGTGAATGATTCCCATCCCATCCCAGACAAGGCTCATCATGAGTGGCAGAGGTGACTGGGGGGTGGGGCATTCACAGAGATGATGAAGATCCTTCCAGACTGCTGATAGCGATAAGAAGGGAACAAGCAAAAGCACTCTATGACAGTGAGTGACATACACTCACTTCTGCTAATCTCCCATCCTCCACCAGGAATTCCAATGTGCATTGTTTTTTATTTAAAGAAGGGGATACTTTAATTTTAAATTGATGGGAAGCAGCGCTGCAGAAGCCGCATGGTGCGACTAGGCAAGGGAGGGGAGGGACTCAGGGATTGAGGGCTGAGGGAGGGAGGGACACACACACACACCCCATCAGGCAGAGTCTAAGAACAAGTTATTCAGTACTATGAAAGACACTGGGCTGACGGCCAAGAACGACCACGTTTGTGTGTGGAAAAAGAAAAAGGTCTCTGCCCTGCTCTGCTTATTGACTTAGCAGAGTACATTGCCCTTCGCTTTCGTTATGCAAATAGTGGAGAAGATTCCCATCCCCTCCCTCTCATTGTGGCGCATTGAGGGGGGTGGGGGGTATGGGTCATTCACAGAGCTAATACTGACTGATGAAAGTTGGTTTTCTTAAAGTGCTTGCCTCCAGGCAGCTGTGGACCCCCCACCCCCCTCCACACCAAAATGTTTCAGTGTTACTTGTCAGCGCAGGGAACAGAAAAAGCCAAACACTCTATGCTGCTGACATGACACTGAGTGACACACACTCACAATTTTGATAATCTCCCCTGTAGAATGGCATTCCTGATGGTCAACCCAAAATGTTTGCTTCCCTTGTAGGGGTGTGATAGTTGTTCCCCCTGATCATACCGTTCGGTTGCCCCTGATCCTGCAAGCCGCATTGTGAAAGGGACACCCCCTTAATTCGATGCTCGCTGAGGGTATCTTGCACTATCAGAGACAATGAAGGGAAAGTACTAGAAATTCACAGGAAAAAAAATCAACTGAAAGAGCTGCATCTCAAGATTCTCAATCCACCTGGCTGCCTCTTGCAATTTTTGTTTGTTTCTTTAATCACTATTCTCTAGTTATTTCGTTTTTCTTCAAGCTCCAGCTTCTGTTCATTATATGAGAATATCTCCATTACTGTTCACCAAATATAAGATTTTATTCCCTGTGGTTTAAGAAACTTCATTCCAGTATACTGTTCCAAAAAGATGGCAATTGCAAAGACTTAACACTTAGTCTTCTTTTTCACTTGGGATTTTAGTGTGGTGGCCTGTGTGAAGATGAATGCTTGGGGTGTCAATACAGCAAGTTGGGCTTAGTTAGAAGAGTTTTACTGGCGTCCAGCAAGAATTTTAGGGGCAGGCAGTCGTGTCAATTTTAAGCATGTTAGCAGGGTCTCCAATGAGGGCAAATAACTGGGGGGAAAAGGTCTCTGCCCTGCTTTTGTTACATAAATACTTAGTAAACAGAGCATATGGACAAAAACCAGTTAATGGTTTGCTTTATACCTGTTAAATTAAAAACCAATACAACAATTTTGAAAAACTATATTGCTAATATGAACGACCTGAACTAAATGCTTTGCCTTTGCTAAGTCTCCGTCAGTAACTATCAAGCATCCTCAGTCCCATTACATTCCAAGAGGTGATAGTACTACAGCATGCATTCCTAGTAAGGAAAGATAGGTTAGACTTCATACATAAAGTTTACTTTGAAGACTGCCATTAAAAAGTTTTTGAAAAAATAAACAAGTTTTAATAACAATATATAAACACTTCAAATATAAAACAATATATATAAACTATTTTACACTGACAATCTATATTAACATTTGGGGTGATTAGTGTGCCCCCCCCGCCCCTCATCCTGCTTCCCTCTTAGTCCAGTTCTTTTCAGCTGCTCCAGAAGGGCTTTTAGTTCAGCCACCACCTCTGCCAGCTGATTCTGTACTGCACAGTGCTCTTCCTGGCACCTCTCCAGTCAATTAGGGAATGTGGAAATTATTTCTGATCCACCATTTAATATTATAGTGCTGTTCATTAAAACAATGTAAACTATGGAATTGTAGATATGATATGAACCTGCTTTAGCTTTAATGCTTACCATGACGTGCTATGGATCCAGACACCTCCTCCAAGTTCTCTGCTGAAGACCAGACGGTTGCCCAGATGGCAGATGCCACATCAACCAGGAATTCACCTTCAATATAAAATTTGATATTTGATATACTTTAAAGGCATCAATTCAATAGATAAAGGAGAATATACACACACGCCCCACTGTCTAGGACTGATCAGGCCCTTTAGAAAGACATCTCTACACTGGCCCTGTCCTTAGCATTTAAATCCTTTAAGTAACTACATTCAAATGAAAAAATAATTTTCCTTCCAGTTTACAATGCACTTACCAATTCGAAAAAGTGACTCAATGTCGACCATCTTCAGTCAGTGACTGTCACAGTCACAGGTCAGGTAGCAGCTCACTCGCTCTCCTGACAGCAGCGCTTTGGGGTATGTCCCTCTCCCTCCCTCCATTCTCAGGCCTCTGGCATGGGGCAGCACCGCTCCTCACACACACCGTGCGACTCGCAGCTGATGCAGCAACAGCGTTGCTAAATTTTGTGTTAAAATACCTTTTCATTTCTGTGACTTATAGTACCTTAAATTAAAATTAAAAAGTTAAATAAAGTTGAAAAAAACCCAAAGGAGACAGGATTCCAACTGTGGTCTCCAGCTCAAGAACAAACTGCGCTTTCATTAGCTGCACCGTTACCCACTATACCAGAGTGTCTCCCAGCTCTCAGCCTGTCCTCCGCTGACCCAGTTTGTTTACATCATAAACAGAGCACCTTGGAAAAAATCTGCGTGCGGGACATCCTCCTTCAGGCCTAGTTTTCAAATGCATGTTTTAGTTAGGGGGATTTTTGGTGTATGCTTGGCCTTCCTCTGAAGAACAGAGCTATTAAATTCAGATGTCTTTCAAGGCCACACATTTATACCAGAAAAACAGCCACTATCTCGGGGGGGAAAGTTTCCCCTCTTGGATGTGCAGGTGTCACTGCTATCTGACTCTATGAGCTTTTTGCATGAGTTGCATACTGCCAGTTTCATGGAACATGTTGCTATGAGAAAAAAAGGATTATTCCATCTCTGTAGTGAACCATTTAAATAAACCGGGAGGATGCGGCTGCAAACTGCGTGAAGCATTTAGACAAGAACAAAGTAAGGCGGCTGATTAAAGGATCAGCTGCGTTTTTTGTCTCATCTAAAAACGCAGTCTGTGCTACTGGTGCTATTATTATGCCTCCCCCCCCCTCAGTGCTCTGCTTCTCTGTGGTGTGCATGCGGGTGGAGAAGGGAAAGGGAAAATATATCACACTGTGTGTTGGCAAATAACCATCTCCCTGGTCCCTGCCATGCCTGCTCTGCTTATTGACTTAGCTGAGTACCCATGAATTTACTTTTGTAATGCAAATCTCAGGTGATGATTGCATGGCTCTGCACAGCTGCTGAGAGCTGGTGCGGTGGTGGAGCAGTAGTCCGTCCTGGTAGCAGTGCCACTGTGTTTCATCCTAAGAACCCCACAATTGGCTATTTTTGTAATTATTAGGGGTGGGACTTTTTACCAGATTAATTTTGCCGCAGGAGCCTCTGACTTTGCGCCCCCAGCCCCGGAGTCCTGGTCGACCCAGCACAGGATGCGTCCTGCTGGATGGAGACTCAGGCCCCTCCAGGGGCCCCAGAGTACCGTGTCAGGCCAGGTCTGTGAAGGGCCACAGGAGTCTCTGACTTTGCGCCTCCAGCCCCAGAGTCCGGGTCAACCTGGCACAGGATAGTTCCTGCTGGATGGAGACCCGGGCCCCTGGAGGGGCCCGGGGATGCCTTCCGAGGCCAGGCCGGAGCTTCATGAGGGTGGCCGTGGCTCCCAGGTTTGCCCCCCTGGCCCTGGAGGCCTGGTCGACCCAGGGCAGGATTGGGCGCCAGGCTTGGAGGCTCGGGCCCCTCCGGGGGGTGGGGCTGGCCTCCCGGGCCGGACCAGAGCTCCGTGAGGGTGCTCTAACAAACAAGGTCCAAAACATGAACAATATTCAACCCACTTAGGAATCAAATCACCAAAGCTGGAAAAATTCCAGAGACAGGCAGAGGTTTTTAAAATTAACATGAACAGCCTTTACTACTAAGGCAGTAAAACAGCTTTTCCCAGGACATAACTGGTGCCTAGTAAAAACTAGGCCATGTGTTTATCCCAAAAGTTCATAGGGAAAGAGATAATACATAATGAAAATACAATGGCTGCAAAGCATCAATGCATCAGTTGGAGAACCATACAAACATTGTAAGAAGACCACATTATATCCCAAAATAATTCACTTAAAAAGGAGATCCATAGACAACTAGACAAAATAATTTGTGCTGAACAAAATTGTGTTTCTGACCCCCTTATTATGGGTCGTTGTTAACAGCACACTGGGTGGCATCAGAGCTTGGGGTTAATCTGTTGGAAATATAAAGTATATTGAAATCATTTTTACAGTTGTTCAAGCATTGTCTCCAAATAGTATACCACTTAATAATAATGGTTTACCTTCTGTAACCATCTGATTTACAATTGAATTATCAAATGCCTAGAGGGGGCAAGTGAGATAAGTAAATAGTCATCCTATACACCAATCAAAAATGCCTTAAATAAACTTAAATCATCCCAACAGCCCCAAACCTCCAGCCAAAGACTCACCCGCCTGCTCTGATGCAGCACAACCATAAGAATCTCCAGAAAAGAACTCAGCAGCCCAATAGCTACCCCTGTAGCAAATCAGGCTATTTAACTCATTGCCATGAGTACTACCATATGGTATTAATTACACTGTAATGCCTCTGCTCAAGTCACATAGTCCAAAGGGATGCGCAAAGTCCTGCAAAGCTCTTTTGACCCAAGCAATAATATATCAAAGAAATCTAAGAGGGGCAAAGGACCCCAAACCCTCTCATCATGAAGAAGCCCATTGTTCTTAGATTTCACATCCAAAGTGTAGACTCCTCTTATTCCTTATATCTTTCATGATCCATATCTGGTGATAGGAGAGATGTCAGTTCCAGTGTAGAAGCACTTGTAGATCAAATGAGCTCTCTTGCAATACTCATAGAGTCAACAAAAACTGTTGAAAAATATACTCCACCCTGTACCCTGTATAAGACAATCATACATCAATCTACTTACAGATGAAATACAAAGTTAACATTATTTTCACCACTTGAAACAACAGTGTGTGTGTGTGTGTGTGTGTGTTACTATACATCCTAACAAGGGACTAACAATCCCATTATAAATATAACACCAAAATTGGATTACCAACCAGGCAAAAGTATTTAAACCCATAAATAAGAATAGTAAGTCACTACCTGAGTGTATACATTTTTAGCATATAATTCTGCCCCAATCAATTTCCTCATTTAATCCATTCGGTGTCAAGGACTTAAGTCTCAAGATCCATCTAGCTTCCAGTTTTAATAATTCTCTCTCAGACCGGTGAGTGTCTATACAGCAAAATGACAGATCATTTTCAGAATGTTGAAGATCCATAAAATGCTGTACTAAAGGCTCCAGCAATCACGAGGAGGTTGCTAGGCAACTATCAGATAGAACATACTACTCTCCATTGAATCATGATCTGACCCTACGGTTTAAAAGGCGATTGGAAGAGATGGTTCACCAGGCCTTCTTGAGCCATCAAATCGATGGGTCAACATATGATTATCTCATGGAGATTGAGAATAGGGTACCTCTGTTTTATATCCTACATAAGATTCACAAGTTGAAATGGCCAATTCCAGGAAGACCAATTGTCTCGGGCATTGATTCTATTTTTGAGAAGGTTGCCACCTATGTGGATTCGTTCCTCAAACCCTTTGTACCACTGATCAAGACATATGTTAGAGACTCAATGCACTTCCTGAATCTGATTCAACAGGTACATCTTTCAGGAACTAATCATTGACTAATTACTATGGATGTGGAATCACTTTATACCAATATTCCACATGGTGAGGCACTCATAGTGTTAGAAGATATATTGAATTCTAGGGAAGGAGTTTATTCTCCCCCCACTCAATTTCTAATAGAGTTAGCGGAATTCACTCTCACTAAAAACTATTTTAGGTTTGATGAGGACTTGTACCAACAGATTAGTGGCACAGCTATGGGTTGTAGATTTGCACCAGAATTAGCTAATTTATTTATGGCTGCATTTGAAGAAAAGTTCATTTGTTCCGCCACACGTAACTCCTTCAGGAATAATATCCTCTTCTTTAGAAGGTATTTAGATGAACTGTTCTTCATCTGGGAAGAGGAAGAGGGCAACATACTTGAATTTCATAAGTATTTGAATGATCAACATCCAAGAATAAAATTTACTTTGCAGTATAGCCAGACTTCGATCTCATTTCTGGATGTCAGGGTGGAATTAGTACAGAGTTCTATTCAAACTACTCTGTACAGGAAAAAGACCGATGTGAATTCCACCCTGCGGTTTGATAGTTATCGTCCTGTGCATGTGAGGAGAAATATACTTGTAGGCCAATATATGAGGGTGAGAAGGAATAATACTTCCATCTCTGCCTTTAAAAAACAATCTTGGATCTTAACTAATAACTTACTGCAACGGGGCTACCCTAGAGATCTATTACAGAAGGCCTAGGCACTCTATACTGACCGGGCCACCCTTTTGGTCCCTAAGAACAGGACATTGGAACAGGACCGTATGATCATTACTATGGATTATAGTCCTGGGGCTCAGGTGATTAAGAAATACATATTAGAGAATTGGCATCTTCTTAAGGATATTCCCCGATGTAGTCAATATCCCCTATTCTCCTATAGGAGAACTAAGAACTTGAGGGATTATTTGGTCCATAGTGCCTTTGATAAAAGGGACTCAAATAAGAATAGGGGCAGAATGGGGGGCAATTCCAAATGCTTTAATTTCAGTGTCTGCCACCTAAACATGACCAACAGGATTTTCTCTTCACCTCACCTCAAGTATGATTACAGTATTCGGCATAGGTTCACATGCCGAAGTTCTAGAGTCATCTACATAATTCAGTGTGCTTGTGGTCTTAATTATATTGGCAAAACCATTAGACCAATTAAGGACAGGAT
>QEPC01008871.1:1336391-1338891 GCA_003113815.1 Sphenodon punctatus
AATTACCCACTCCCGACCCGGGGAGGTAGTGACGAAAAATAACAATACAGGACTCTTTCGAGGCCCTGTAATTGGAATGAATACACTTTAAATCCTTTAACGAGGATCTATTGGAGGGCAAGTCTGGTGCCAGCAGTCTTGGTAATTCCATCTCCAATAGCGTATATTAAAGTTGCTGCAATTAAAAAGCTTGTAGTTGGATCTTGGGATTGAGCTGGCGGTCCGCTGCGAGGTGAGCTACCGCCTGTCCCAGTCCCTGCCTCTTGGTGCTCCCTTGATGCGCTTAACTGAGTGTCCTGGGGGTCTGAAGTGTTTACTTTGAAAAAATTAGAGTGTTCAAAGCAGGCCGGTCACCGGAATACTCCAGGTAGGAATAATGGAATAGGACTCCGGTTCTATTTTGTTGGGTTTTGGAACTGGGGCCATGATTAAGAGGGACGGCCAGGAGCATTTGTATTGTGCCGCTAGAGGTGACATTCTTGGACTGGCACAGGATGAACCAAAGCAAAAGCATTTGCCAAGAATGTTTTCATTAATCAAGAACGAAAGTCAGAGGTTCGAAGACGATCAGATACCGTCGTAGTTCCGACCATAAACTATGCCGACTAGCGATCTGGCAATGTTATTCCCATGACCCGCTGGGCAGCTTCTGGGAAACCAAAGTTTTTGGGTTCCAGGGGGAGTATGGTTGCAAAGCTGAAACTTAAAGGAATTGATGGAAGGGCACCACCAGGAGTGGAGCCTGTGGTTTAATTTGACTCAACACGGGCAACCTCACCTGACCCAGATGCGGAAAGGATTGACAGATTGATAGCTTTCTCGATTCTGTGGGTGGTGGTGCATGGCAGTTCTTAGTTGGTGGAGCGATTTTGTCTGGTTAATTCCAATAACGAATGAGGCTCTGGCATGCTAACTAGTTATGCGACCCCCGAGCGGTCGGTGTCCAACTTCTTAGAGGGACAAATGGCATTCAGCCACCCAAGATTGAGCAATAACAGGTCTGTGATTCCTTTAGATGTCCGGGACTGCACGCGTGCTACACTGACTGGCTCAGTGTGTGCCTACTCCTATACCAATAGGTGCGGGTAACCCGTTGAACCCCATTCGTGATGGGGATCGGGGATTGCAATTATTCCCCATGAACGACGAATTCCCACTAAGTGCGGGTAATAAGCTCATGTTGATTAAGTCCCTGCCCTTTGTGCACACTGCCCGTCACTACTACCGACTGAATGGTTTAGTGTGGTCCTCGGATCAGCCCCACCGTGGTTGGTCACAGCCCTGGCGGAGCGCCGAGAAGATGGTCAAACTTGACTATCTAGAGGAAGTAAAATTCGTAACAAGGTTTCTGTAAGTGAACCTGCAGAAGGATCATTAATGGGAAACAGAGGAGTGGGCACCACGGCCGAGCTGCACGCAATGTCCTCCCCAATAAACGAGGGCTCCTCTGTGGGTCGCCCCCGCGCCCGGCACCGCCGGCACCACCACCATCACTGCCATGATCGGCTCGCTCTGGTGGGATGAGAGACAGGCGGCGGCAGCGACGATGGCTGGCTGGGAGGGGGGCAGCCCAAAAAGCTCACCAGACCACAGCCGGGACGCACGCCCCCAGATGACCCTGTCCGTGCCGACAGCCCTGTCACTGCCCCCAGCACCAGCCGGTTGCCTTCTGTTGCCCCTGTGTCGCTGATGTGGGGGACGGGGGTCCCTGTCGTGCATCACGTGCACTCCTGTCCCCCTACGCTCTGTGGTCCAGGCCGTGAAAACGAAAGGGGGGTTGGTGGGCTGCGGGCAGTATAGATGGGTGGCTCCCCATCCCCCCTCTGGTTCACAGTGCGGGGGCGGCCGGCCTGCTGGGGGCTCAGGCCTCATGCTACGCTGTCTGCCACTCTCCGTGGAGGCCGATGGCAGGGCCGGATGGATGCGCTGTCGCCTGGTCACATGTCCCCAGTCGCACCTGAGGCCCGGGTTCATTGAGAAGCTGGAGGGAAACCCCTGGCATCCTGGGCTCAAGGGCAAGGTCATGGTGGCAGACCCCCGGCACGTAACCCCCTCCTGGGAACGACACCCGCTCTGAGGTATGCGGAGGATGGCCGGCGGGTGGCCGGTCCAATCTCTCCGCATGCACACTCCCCATCATGCTGGCCACCACGCTGGGCTCCCCCTCATCTGAGTACCCCCACCCAAGTTCCCTTGTGAGATGCGGGGGTTCTGGTGCGGAGAGCCCGGCTGGCCCAGCCATGGCGGGGGGGGGGGAAGGCGGGGGGGGAATGCCCTGGGAGGGGAACATCGCGTCAGGTTTCCCTCCAACCCAGGGACCAGGTACTTGTCACTCCTGTGTTCCCCACAGCCCTAGCCCAATAGGCCCCCACCCTCACTCCCCTCTCAGGGGGGCCACCATGCGCAATGGGCCATGAAGCCAGGGCAGAGGTTCAAAGACTCTGGTGGAGCGAGGTGGCCTATATGTCCCACACCGGAGAGGGGCCCTTGTGCCCGCCTC
>QEPC01008871.1:1343891-1350590 GCA_003113815.1 Sphenodon punctatus
TACATCTGAAAAGGTGCAACGGTGAGAGGGTGGTGGACTATCAGTGCGCCACTTGTGGTCCGACTGATAGGAGGGTGCACAGCATCCTCACCCACTTCCCCAAGTGCAGGGGGATGGCCACTCAGGTTCCAGTTGGAGACTGGAACTGTGAAGTCTGCAATAGGGCGTTTGAAACGAAGAGTGGCCTCTCCCAGCACAAGATATTTGCTCACCTGGTGGTCCGCAACGCAGAGCGCATCCTGGCTAGTCTACCGAAACCTAACTCTCAGTGCGGTAAGCACATGAGCTGCTGGATGGCCAAGGAGGTACAGACCCTTACTGATTTTGTCAAGTTGTTCCTGGACCAAAGGAACATCAACCAGCTCATAGCTGGTCACCTACCGGCAAAGACTCCCAAACAGACGACCTGGAAACCGTGTCTGTTGAGTGCCCCTGGACTAGAGGCCTCGTTGATGGTTTCAAGAGGAGGGCGCTGTCAGGAGCCCAGCCCCAGGGACCGCGCCCCTGGTGCTCCAGCCCCTCTGGCAATACCTTGTCCCACAGCAGAAGCACTCAAGCCCCAGGGATCCCTGATGAAGCCTCGACCCACGAACCAGAACCAGGAAACCCCCATGGCAGACGCAGCACTCCAGCAGGGCGGGCCCCCGCTCAGCAGCCCCCAGAGTGGCTCCCCGCTTCCACTAGTTGACGACGATCCAGGGGGCAGGGTCAGGAGCAGGAAGCAGGCGGTGGAGGGCACGCCCCAACCCTTGCGCCGCTCTGAGAGGCTGCAACAATGCCCCACACACTAGCATAAAACCTGCGGCAATACTAATCTCAGTGCTGGTGATTGGAGCCTTGTGCCCATGAGACTGGCCCCCCCTCCTGTTCAACTTGTGTGGAATTGTGCTTCTGGTATCCTTGTGGTGTGTGTCTGGGCGGAGTGACTGTGGTGACGGTGGTGAGTGTGTGTGAGAGTGAGTGGGTAATTCGTGGGTTGTGGCAGCAGGTAAGACTGTATTTCCTTTGGGATTTTGGGGGGGAACACCATACCTGGGCCCTTCTTGGGAGTGCAAGACCTGTCCCTACCTCCCCTTCCTGGGGCGTGCTCATCCCCGCTCCCCACTGGCCTCCCCCATTCACATATTTTCCCTCCCCTTTTCCCCCGTATGTGTGATAGCATAAGCAGCATTAAGGGCGTGCACTCACTCAGATGCCCAATGATAAGACAGGCTAGGGACTAATCATCCTGATAGCCCTATTCCATCCTGAGGGCTTGTTTTCCAGGCACAGCCTTGCTGCTTTTTCCTCTAGGGACGTGTGTGGTTCCCCTTTCCCCTTCCCCCCTCATCAGGGAGACCCTCCTCAATCCCCAGAAACCCCACAGTATCACCAGCATCATATTCTTCCCTTTGTGGCAGATCGCCCTTTGCGTATCCATGGAGCAACTCTCGGCAGAAGTCCAGGAGTTGACTCGTATAGTTAAGTCCCTCACCATGGAGGTTAAGGACCTTAAGGAACAACAGACCGGAAGGGGTGCAATGACACCACCGCAACTGCCATCAGAAGGCCTCCCCACTGTGCCCCCCCCCCCGTGGCTTTGGCCTGGGAGCCAAAAGGGCCAAAAATTAACAAATACACAGGAGACCGACGTCAGTTTAAGGGGTTCCTAGCCTTATGCAAGTTAGCTTTTTCCATGCAACCCCAGACTTATTGTACTGATGCCCTTAAGGTGGCCTTTATTATAGGGCTACTGGAAGGACCCGCCCTGGCTTGGGCAACCCCGCTGCTCACTAGCAAGAGTGAGCTCTTACAGGACTATGATAAATTTGTGCAGGAATTCACGTTCCTATTTTACTATCCTCACAGGGTGAACGATGCAGAAAATGCCATTGTGGGGTTAAAGCAAGGGCGTGGACCCTCCTCAATCCCCAGAAACCCCACAGGCTCGGGCCCTCCTAAGTAAACCTGAGTCTCTCTCGGAAGAAGAGGTTAAAATTCTAGTGACTTGGCTCGAAGGGGCGCACGACTTAAGATCGGTACTTGAGGGAGCATCTGTGGATGCTCTCTGCCCCTTCCTCTCTGAGTCAGTGGACCCCTCTGGAAACCGCACAAAGGAAGTCATGCAGTCTAAGGAGAAGAGAAACCTGCAATGGAGGAAAAGGCGGTCTGGCTGTAAGGGCACCTACAAGTGATTCCAAACCCTGTACAGGTTTGACAGGGCCAAACTCGCCTCCCTAGTCTTGGATGGCACTGAACGGGTTCAGTGTCAGATCCCATTGGAAGCCGTCGAAAGAGTGTATAGGGACAAGTAGGAAACCAAGACCCCGTTTGCAGGTTTGGGTTAATTCAAGTCTTATGCAGGTGCTGAGAACACATGATTTGAGACCTTGATCACTGACAAGGAGGTTCTGAGGTTCTCATCTCTGAGATGAGGAAAGACTCGGCTCCTGGCCCAGACTTGATCAGCCTGCGGGACATCTCCCATGCGGAGCCTGACGGCGATAAGATGGCATGCCTATTCAACACGTGGTTGATCTCTGGGTCCGTCCCTGATGCGATCAAGGAGAGCTGATTGCTCCTGATCCCCAAAACCATGGATCCCGAGCAGCTAGGCGACATCGGCAACTGACGGCCGCTCATGATCGGGTCCATGGTGCTGAGGCTGTTTTCATGGATACTCATGGGCAGGCTGATGACTGCATGCATGTTGAATGGCCAGCAGAGGGGGTTCATCTCAGCTCCCGGTTGTTCTGAGAACCTGAAGACCCTTCAGTTGGTTATGAAGCATGCTAAAAAACTGCATTGGTCCCTGGGCGTGGTATTCATCGATATAGCCAAGGCATTTGATTCGGTCTCCCACGATCACATCTTGTGGGTGCTCAGGGAATGGGGCCTGGACCACCATGTGATAAATCTTATCAAAGATTTATACGCGAATGTGACCACTCATATGGAAATAGGCAAATCGTGCACAGAGGCCATCAACATCAATATCGGGGTGAAGCAGGGAGACCCAATGTCGCCACTCCTATTTAACCTTGTGATGGACCCACTGATCACCTATCTGGACAGAAAAGGCAGAGGCTATTCCCATGAGCAGCATATTGTTTCCTCTCTGGCATTCGCAGACAACCTGGTCCTGCTGAGTGACTCCTGGGAGGACATGAAAGCCAACATTGAGATCCTGGAAGCTTTCTGCAGGCTTTCAGGTTTGAAGGTGCAAGCCCAGAAATGCCACAGATTTTTCCTCAAGCCCACCCATGACTCTCACACAGTCAATGACTGTGAACCTTGGACAATAGGGGGCGACCCCTTACATATGATCCAGCCTGATGAGGCCGAGAAGTATTTGGGGCTAAAGGTTGGTCCGTGGTTTGGCATCGCCAAGCCTGTGCTTGGCAATAAGCTTGACACCTGGCTTGAGAGTATTCAAAGGGCCCCCCTCAAGCCATCCCAGAAAATCGAAGAGTTGTCTACTTTCATGGTCCCCAGGCTTGTCTACTTAGCAGACCACTCCGATTGTAGTAGAGTCAGAGGGGCATTTCTGGCCTTTTGAATTTTACTTTAATTATTGCAGGGAAATCCTCAAATTGGTCCTGCCCTCCCTCTTCCTCCAGCTCTTATCAGAGGCTCATTCAAGACCCTGCACGTTCTCTTCATTCTCCAGTTGATGGGATGAAACCCAGGAACTGGGGCTGGAGGGACAGACTTGTCCTGTTAAGTGTTGATCTCACTCGAGACATGGGCTGAGTGGCTTATGTAAACAGAGGATTTTAATTCTATCATTCTAAGTAGGATGGACCTGCCCACCCTGCCTGGCTCTGCCCCCATATCCAGTGACCTAGTTTGACACCTGCCTATATACAAAGGATGACAGCAGCTGGTAGCAGAGGAGAGACAAGTGTGGTGGCTTCTTGGAACAAAGAAGAGTCGTCTTCTTCCCCTTCCTATGTAGGAAAGTGGCTGGGATACCAGAGGAGGGGATCACCCTTGATTCTCTCCCTCGGCTAGACCCAGCCCCTAGCTGCATTGTCTTGAGTTTAATTTAATTTAATTTTATTTATTTATTTAACTATTTTTCTACCCCGCCCCCTCCTGCTCACAGAGCAGCTCGGAGCGGCTTAAAAAATACATCAACAATAAAAACACACACAAAATATCATTAAAAACATTTAAAAAAATAAAAACTAAAAGGGCAGAATTGCCCCTCCCCAACCTATCCCACCCAATCTGTCTCCCTCTCCAAAGGCCCAGCGGAACAGCCAGGTCTTACACTAAAGAAAGAGGGGAGGTCCAGGGTCAGGCAGGCCACCGTTAGGAGGGAGTTCCACAGCCTGGGAGCAGCCACCAAGAATGCCCTCCTCATCGTCGCCACCCGGGCAACCCGGGGGAGTTTGAGTTGGGCGTCCCCGGCCGACCGCAGGGGCCACAATGCAATCCGGGGCCTGAGGCAGTCCTGCAGGTAAGCCGGGCCCAGGCCATTTAGGGCTTTATAGGTCATTACCAGCACCTTGAATTGGGCACAGAAAATAATAGGCAGCCAGTGCAGAGAACAGAGTACTGGTGTAATGTGTTTGCGGTGACCCATCCCTGTTAAGAGATGGGTCACCTCATTCTGCACCAGCTGCAACCTTGCTTTCCTCCCTGGACGCTAAGATCCGTTGGGTGGTCAAGGAATGACTTAATCTCCCTGCAAACACCTGCCATGGGCTGTTCTACTCTCGATGCCGTGACGGAGGTCAAGGCCTGGTTCGGCTAGAAAGGCTGATACCGTCCATCCAGGCCAGGCAGTTACACAGGATTGCCAACTCTACCAATCCCACAATCTGGAGCATTGTGTTTGCCAGTGGCATTGAGGAGGAGTTCAGGGGCCGGTGGCTGGCAGCAGGTGGTTTCATAGAGAAGCTGCCAGATATATCTGAACCGGTCCTACCTTCTGATTTGCCAAAAGCATGGGAAGCAGTGGAAAACCTGAACGAGTGGGAGAGGGTGGCCCCCAGAAAGAACTATGCAATTCCCTTCGCGTGGAGGGAAGAGGAGGCCAAGACCTGAGTCGCCCTTCCATGGCAAGGGTGTGGTACCAAGCACTTTCTCAATGACCTGGCATCAAATACATGGCTCAGAATCCATCCCGATCTCACGCAGTGACAGTTCTTCACAGCTCTGAAGCTGCGTGCGAACGTGTATCCCACCAGGGAATATTAGGGCAGAGGAAGGGCTGGTGCGGTGGTGGCTTGTAGGCACTGTGACGCCAAGTACAAGACGTGCTCACACATCTTGGGGCAATGCCCCATCGTACAGGGTGCTCATATGTGCTGTCATGATAAGCTATGTGGCCTCCTAGTTCGGGAGGCCAGTAAGCTTGAGTGGCAAGTTTACCGCGAACCGCATTGTAAAACCTCGAAGGGCGAACTTCGTAAGCCTGACCTCATTTTCAAAAAGGAAGGAACAGCCCTGGTGGTCGATCTCATGGTTCGGTATGAGTATGGGCCTGAATGTCTGACGATGGTGGCGAGGTCGAAAGTTGCAAGGTATGCTCCCATTGAAGTGGCTGTAAAAGATCTGACCAGTGCGACTCAGGTTAAACTGTTTGTTTTCCCCGTTGGGGTGCGAGGAAAATGATACGAGGGGAACCGGGCAGTACTGACTGCACTTGGTGTCTCTGACTACAGGAGCAAGCAACTGGCTCAGCTGTTTAGTTGAAGAGCGTTGCAATACTCCTGCGATATGCTGGATATGTTCTCTCACGTGGAGAGGGCAGTGGGGATCCCGTAATGATTATAACAACCAATCATCATGATGACGTCACGGATGGACAAGGCAGTAGGGAGGACAAGGTACTCGATATGGTTGGTCGGGCCACCGGTGGATCACGAGACCCACGAATAATTCGTAACGTTAGCTCCTTTGGGAGTGAGCCATAAATAGTCAAATGCCTCGTCATGTAATTAGTGACGTGCATGAATGGATGAATGAGATTCCCACTGTCCGTACCTACTATCTAGTGAAACCATAGCCAAGGGAACGGGCTTGATGGAATCAGCGGGGAAAGAAGACCCTGTTGAGCTTGACTCTAGTCTGGCACTGTGAAGAGACATGAGAGGTATAGAATAAGTGGGAGGCCTGCCCGGGCCGCCGGTGAAATACCACTACTCTTATCATTTTTTCACTTACCCGGTGAGGCGGGGGGGAGCCCTGATGGGGCGCTTGCTTCTGGTTCCAAGCACCCGGCGCCTGCTGGGCGCAACCCGCTCCAGGGACACTGTCAGGTGGGGAGTTTGACTGGGGCGGTACACAGGGGTGTAGTGGGGGGGGAGCACGCCGGAGCTCAGCTCCGGGACTTTTCACTGACCCGGAATGCGCCGGAGTGATCACACTAGGAGCTGGCCCCACCGGATGAAGGGGGGGGAAAGCAGCGGAGCCTCTGCCCCCCCAGGAGTAAGTGCTCCGCTTCAGTGCAGCAGCAGCAGCAGCAGCAGCAGCGGGGGACACAGATTGGGCTGGGAGATAAAAGCTGTTTGTTTACAAACACTCCTCTCCATGTGCCCTGATCAGAAGGTTGTAGCCTTGTAAAGAAGGTTCGTTGAGATGACTCCGAACATTCTCACAACTGGGTTCTGCATGCTCACCATATTCAAACAACAGACCACATGATGGTCTCGAGCACCTCTAGTATAAAAGGCACTCTCCCCCTCTGAATGACAGTCCCTTATAACA
>QEPC01008871.1:1362202-1383069 GCA_003113815.1 Sphenodon punctatus
ATATATATATATATATATATATATATATAGATAGATAGATAGATAGATAGATATAAAAAAAGAAACAGCCACTCCAGCCCCAGGACTCAGCATCAGGGTTCTGGGGACATCATTCCCGTTACTGGGGGCTGTATTCCATTCCACTGCATCCAGAAGCCTGGTGCCCACACGCCAGTCTGCACCCCCCAAAAAGCCTACTCCTCCGCACCCACTCGCGGATGCCTGCTGAAACTGCTGTAAATTATTAAAAGCCCCTCCAACCACCAGCTCCCCCCGCCTGCTGCCAAGGAGCCTGTCTCTCTTTCTCTCTGTCACACCCACACCCACAAACACAAACCCTGCACCTCCCGGGGGGTGGTGTGTGTGTGTGCTGTCTGCTAGTTGAGACCCTACTGCTGGCTGGTACAGCACATCTTTGGGTTGATAACTACGCTACATGGGGTGACAGGTGCTGCTGATAGGAATCGACAAGCTGTATGAGATTCTGCCACCTGCCAGCCAGAACTTCAGCACATAGGGATAAACGATTGGAGGTCAAACAAAGCTTGTAACAATAAATATAACAAATTTAATTAAAACTATTTATATAACAACAACATTTTAGAAAACAAAAGCAAACATGAAAAGGAAACTTATAAAGTAAACTAAGAGTCTCTGGGCCTGTACCCTGGGAATTGGGGGAAAGAAAACACCCGTTGGGGCATATCACAGGGCTGAGGGCCGGTCACCCGGGACTCGTCCAGCTTGAAGTCGTGGCTCATGGCAAACTGCACGGCCTCTGCCACGTTCATATGCCACTTGGAGACCGCCTGGTGGTACATTTTTATGCGGTTCAGCTCAGCGGAGACATATTGGTGATATGTCTCCACCTTCTTTCGCTCGACCTGGACCACCTGCAGTTGTTCCACCAGGCTGTTCTCAAAGGCAGCAGAGGACTCCTGGATCTCCTTCACATAGTCCTGGGTGGGCCGCTGCACTTTGCCCTGAAGGGTTTTCGCCTCTGCATCCTCCCTGGGCCCAGGGGTCTCCACGTCGGGGCTGGAGGAGGGGGAAGGGCTTATATGCCGCCGTTTGCAGGTTGCCTTCCCCCCCTTCTTCTGGCACTGAGGTGCCACGGCTGCCACTCGAGACTCCTCATCAGTGTCACCCTGCCACCTCTCTCTGATGTCATGGATCTTCTCAATGTGATTGAGGAGCCCCGACGTGGTCCCCTCCCTCTGCCGGCAGGAAACTTTCTTGCAGATCTAAAAAGAGCATAAAAAGATAGGAACATAAGAAGTGCCATACTGTGTCAGACCAATGGGCTGTCAAGCCCTGCCTGCATTCTGTCTCCACAAGTGGGTGGGCTGGGTGGCCAATCTCTCTCTGCAGGGGACTTCCATTCCTAACAGGTCATAGGGCAATTCATTCCCTATTGTTCCAGTCCCTGTGCCTTACCTTGCATGTGGTGACTCTGTCGCCCTTGTCAAAAAACCTTCAGACATCCGACCTTGACCGCCGGATGTCTGGGGGTGTTACTGGCGACCTTGGCCTAGGGGTCCTCCTTGGCCTGGCAGTGGTAGCAGAGCTGGGGCCGGCATCCGATTCTGCTCTGAAATGGGAACACATTAAGAACACCAAAGTAATATCATGTATTTATGATGATGATGATTGATGATGCCTCTAGTCCTCCCTCCTTGGGGTGCTAGGATTGCAACTAGAAAGCACGTGCAAATCCTGCCCTCCTCCCTGGGGTGCTAGGGGATGCTAGGAATTGCAACTAGAAAGGAGGCCCTGGCTGGCATGTGCAAATCCCACCCTCCTCCCTGGGGTGCTGTCATGGGGACATGGGGGGCAACACACCCATTTGGGGGGAGATAACACACCCATTTGGAGGAGATATGTGGACTGTAACATAAAGGGTTAACAGACTGTAAGCTCAGTGGGAGCAACATAATGAAACCAGTTGCCAGAGTGGGGGGAGAGATTCCCTTTGGTATGGCAAGTGGGCAGTTTGTTGCCAAGCAATGGCCAGGTCACCCTGCCACCTTGTTAAAATGACAATGGCCAGGAGACACAGGAAGTGACCTGAGGCCTCCAGCGAGGAAGAAGAAGGAAGTTCTGTTTCAAGAATTAACTCTCTTCCATCTGGGACTTGAACGAGTGAACAGCTCAGAGTAGGAGCTGTTGCAACTATGGACTAGAAACTTTGCCATGAACTAAGATTTGAACCCGGTCTTCAACTTCCAGACTGAGACAGCATCTGATGGACCTGTATTGCACCTCTTAGGATAAGAGACAGTCAGGGAATATCAGTGGATTTAGAATGTGTGGACTTTATGTTTGATTTATAGCCTTGCACTATCTGATCAAAAGCCTTATACTTGTATGTACTCAATATATGTTTTATAATCAAGACTAGCATGCTTGTGTCTCTATTTGGCCTTGGGGAATTCACTTGGGGGTACTCCTATCTAGGTGAGAGCCTAGACGAACCTTTTTCATATAAGACAACCCCACTGCAAAGTCTTCCAAGCTACAGGTGGCCAGAGAACGTTCTCTGCGTTACGGCTGGGATGGGAGATAAAGGGGAGGCTTGGCTAGGAGTGCAAACTTCTGAAAGCTCCCTGATTGCAGTGAAGGTTTTCTGATCATGTGGGGACCCATGCGGGCACAGGCAACTGAGTTGCGGCTGGCCTGGTGGGCAAACAGGGGGACAGCCTCTAAACGAAGAGAGGGCCCCAAACCACAAACCCTCTGGTGACAGGTGCTAGGGGATGCTAAGTAAAAAAAAAGTTTACAAACCTGGTGGCAGCACCTCCTGAGGCTTGCTCCTCATCCGAGGAACTGGTCACTACCACAGGAGGTGTACTTCATGGCAGGGCAGCGACCTCCTCCTCCTCAACTACAAAGTTGACCCCCAGCCGGGGAAGCAACAAGGCAGCCTTCTTCATTCTTTTTTATTTGAAAATCACACACACAAAACACACAGTCACTCACAACCCACACAACACCCACCAATCACAAAAACCACTAAAGCACACCCAAAACGCAACCAAAACAATCAATCAATCAATTTTTATTTAGCTTGGCCAAAGGCCATTGCATATAAATAACAAACGCCCCCAATTGGGAAAAAGAGAACATACATAAAGACTCAAATTGGGACTACCAAATACAAGTAACCGGCCTAAATTTTTTTAACAAAATTAATAATTTACAGCTTGGTTTCACTTAAACCTGGAAAGGGATAAATTAGAATATTGGACACAAATAAAATTTGTAAAATGCATTGCAATGAGACAGCCCATGTCTCATGACAATATAAACTTAAAAAATAATAAAATGAAAAAACCTGCCATGTTCGAAAATGGGATACAATAGCCCGAAACCTATCTTAAAATTATCATTTGAAGAAAGAAAGAGCCCGCTGGGGCGTGAATTCCCCAGGAGTAGCTAGTTAGGTGTCAGTAGTCAAGGCTCGCACCCCCGCACCCCGACGCACCGCGCTGGAAGGAAGCCCCGCCCCTCCCGGGCCACAACCCCGGCCGAAGCAGAACCTCACGCCGACGCAGCCCGGCCCCCTTTACAAGACGCACCATGGGCGGGGCCTTTGGAGGACGCAACAAGGCCCCGCCCCCTGCCACGCTGATCTGAGCTCCTGCAGGCGCGTGCAGGGGGCGGGGCTAGACCTTTATCAGCCGGCAGTTTTCAGAGCTCTGTGCCGGTGAACAGAGCTTGTGTGTCTGTGGAGACTGGCCCCCCTGCTTGAAAGCTAAGTACCTGAAATTGATTGTGTCGCAATTGCCTTTGCCCTCTTGTTCCTCCGTGTGGGTTCCCCTCTCCCTGCCTTGTGATTTCCTGTATACCCCTTTGTTTGACTGCGTACCATCCAGAGTAAGTGTGACTTGATAGGACCCTTCCCCCCTCCTTCCTGGTGAGCAAGAACGTGTGTGAGGGCCTGCAGGCCAGGGTGCTTCCGCCCCTTCCCCCTCCTGGGGTAAAATCCCTGTATTCCTTCCCCCCTCAGTGTGAGAGCCCCGGTTCCGTTCCCTCCTTCCTGGGGTCCCCCAGCCTTGATCCCTTCAAGTACCTCCCACCAGTGTACCTCCTTGTGGCATTTGAAAGTAGTGTGTGCGTGGAGCCCTTTCCCTTAACCTGCTCTGGGCCCTATGATGATAGGGGCCTAAGCTCTTGGTGCAAAAGCATACTGAGTGGCCCACATACTATCCTGACGGGCAACTGGGAGCCTCGAGTGTCGAAACAGAGCCTTTTTGAGTCCGCTTGGAGCGTGTGGGCACCCGCACCCTTCTCCTCCTTCCCTTCCTGTACCCCTCCCACTGACATTAGGATAGGCTGTCTTTAATGGCATGGCTAGAAATCATTACTTACATAACTAACATCATAGGGGACAAGTGTCCAACATGGGCAACTTTGTCCCCTTACACACAAGCAAACAAAATCCAATTAATAAAACATAATTTTTAAGCCAAGGGACCAAGATGCAAGATTACAAATGGTATACACGATCTGAACAAAATCAATCAGATCTAGTGATTGCATAACAATTGTGACTCCTAAACATAGGAAAAGAACCCCTTCCACCACCCCGGGGGATTCCAGCAGAAAAGCAGTACCCAACTTAAATTTAGGGGGGCACTAAAGCTAATAAATAGGATAGTCTGGCCCCTCGAAAAAAGTTGGCTAAACCACCCCTAACTCATTCGATAATAAAGGTGTTATGGGCATAAAGGATAGAAATCTTTCCCTGAGATTAACAGTCGCGACTAAGAACTTTGTCAGGCTCCTAATTACCTCTGATTTTGAATTATCCAATAAGTAGACAAGCAGCGCCTGATTAGTTCTTCCCGGGAGGATGGCAATGTGATCAGACAGAAAGAGAGTCCTAGGCTCATCGTACAGATGGCATTCCAGAATGAGATGGCCTGTAGTCTCGACTGCCAAGTGGTCAAATGGACAAAGTCTCCTGGCAAATAGGACCCCGCCTTATACTGAAAGAAAATAAAAGGGGTTCCTCTACCTTTCAGCACCCTGGTGAAGCAGGCCTCTTCTAAAAGGGGCTTCAGCTGCCTTTCAGCACCCTGGTGAGGCAGATTTCCCTTCCAAATTCTATCGGGACCAAATGAAAATACTACTGGTTTGAGAGGGTTGGGGAATTACTCCTCTGCTTATTTCCAGTGATGACACTTTGTTCACTCAAATGGATCTTTTATTCAATGAGCAACACAATTTAACATGCCAATTATAACTGAAGCATTTGCATCTCTAACATGTACTCCTTCACCTATCCCTAACTATATAAAACACATCAAAGGCATGTATTCTTATGTGTCAGAGGTCTCAGGTCTGGTCTCAGAAGGATAGGCAGGGCGGGGGCCCAAAGCTTCGAAAGAGGAAGCCTAGCTATGGAGCAAGTTGCAGAACTCCCTATGGAGGAGTTCCAAAGTGGGCGGATCACCGAGCTCGTCGGTTCCCCTGAGGGATGGTGATCGAGGACCGTGAAGGCAAGTTCTCTGTCTAGGGACTGACCTTTTATGCTGTTTCCCTTATGAGTTATCCAGAACACGGGGCTAACAGTTACACGTGAGGAAAGTTCCTCCCCTTTGCTATTCAGGTTTGGGGGTCCTGCCCTGTTCGTCACTTGTTTGGGGTTTGGCATGATCAAATTAGGTTCTGCCTGTCCTCCTTCCAGAAGAAAGACATGACCTTAGGCCATAGTTCCCCCACACCCCTTCTCTGAGGCGTCTCTCTGTCTGACCAAGCCATTTCCCCCTTATTGCATTGCTTGGTTTTGATCTGCAACCTTGTTCTGAGAACGGACAGTTCTTACTAGTAGTTCTTACTAGTAGTTCTTACTGGGCCCTTTCCTCTTGTTGATGACAAGAATGTATCCCTGTCAGCATATTTCTCTCTCCTCCTGACAGCCTGTTTTTTATAATATGCATTTCTAATAATTCCTAAGCTAAAAATTACTATAAAGCATATAGCAAGCAAATAAAGCATATAGGAAACTCATAGCATCCTTTCAATAGTTACAGATGTGTACACTATTCTTTTGGTTACATTTCAACAAAGAATGAGTTACAATGACATTCCATGTCTGTTCTGGCCCATTTGTGTCAAAAAAACCACTTTTGCTTTGGTTACATGGTAGCAAGGAAATTGGCATCTTTGTTGAGCCAAAACCATTTTACAACAATACGACCTTCTAATAAGGCGATAGGGAGGGCATTTGTTCTAGCCCGTGCTATGAGGGACTTCCCTCTTGGTGAGATAGGCTCCTGGAGGTATTGGGCCATCTGATCTATTTTAGGCACCCACTCTAAGTAGTCCCTCATATGCCTTGACAGTCTAATACTTGCCAATTCTCCCTGCCTCCCTATATCTCGCCATCTGCCCACCATTTCACTAACAAGTGAGATGAGGGGCTTATGCCTTAGATACTCCTTAGAATAGCCCATATGACACAGAATATGTCCCATCTTCTCTGCCCATGGACTAACAAAGGGATCTTCTCTAAGATCCAGCAAGAGTCCGGGAGTACTAGAGGTCTCGATCTTTACCCAAAATTTCAGGTCGCGCTCAATTGCCATCTGTTGCCAACTAGGCTGTCCCACTTCCTGCCTAATAGCCGTGTATGGAGTGCCCTTGAGTATATGTAATAACCCCTGAAGAAATCTAGCGCGGAGGGAATTGAAGGAATCAGAGAGGAAGGGGGCCCATAGCTCAGCTCTGTACAAAGCCTGGGCTCTGACCTTGGAGTTATGAACCTGGATGGCAAGATTAACAGCACTCTTTCCTGAGTGCGTGAAAAAATGAAAAATTGAGCGAGAAGAGCCCTTGGCCAAAGAAATGGCCCACCGAATATGGTCCCTCCAGCTCCCTGCTTTGTGGAATAACATCCCCAGATATCTAAAGCTGGACACCTGCTGGAGGGGCTGTCCTGCTATGGCCCAGTTGAATACTTTCTTCCTCTTAGAGAAGACCACCACTTGAGATTTTTGGCCGTTAACAGTTAGTCGATGGGAATTACAGAAGGTCGCAAACACTGCAATCTGTCTGAATAAGCCCACCCAGGTCTGTGATAGTAAGGCCACATCATCAGCATAAAAAAGGGCTCCCATTGATCTAGCAGCCAGCTTGGGAGGATGAAACTTCTGGTCCGACACAAGGGCAATAACATCATTAATATAATAGTTGAATAAAGCGGGCGCCAATACACAGCCCTGTTTGACACCAGTGCTCGTAGGCTGATATGGCCCTGACGATCGACCTTCACCCTTAGCACAGAGCTTGAATAGAGGGAGTGAATAAGAGTCAGGAGCCTTTTATCGATTGATGTTTTCACCAGTTTGGCCCAAAGAATGGACCTATCAATTGAATCGAATGCCGCCTTCAGATCGAAGAAGGCAGCAAACAAGGCTCCGTTGCGTTCCCTATATTTAGCAGTGAGATGGAATAAAATAGCGCAATGGTGGATAGTTGAACGCCCCTCCTGGAATCCAGCTTGCTCCAAAGCTATTGCTTTGGATTCCTCAAGCCACCCAGTGAACTTGGAGAGCAACAGTTTTGCATAAAGCTTCCCAAGCACACTGAGCAGGCTGATGGGTCTGTAAGTCCCAGGCTCCTTAGCAGAACCTTTTTTATATATAGGGACAATTATAGCCTTTTGCCAATCCTTTGGAATCATTCCTGAGCTGTTAATGGCCGTAAACAGAGCTGCCAGGATGGGAAGCCACCAGTCCCTGTGCGTTTTAATAAACTCTGCTTGAATGAAGTCTGGCCCAGGCGCTTTGCCATTTCTCAAGGAGTCCACCAAGGCTTCTATTTCATCCTCCCCGACAGGAGGACAGGAGGGCAAACCCTCTATAGGCCCAGGCGCCTCAGCCTGTGCTGAAGAGCCACTAGCTGGATTGTACAATGAGTAGAAATGATCGACCCAACCTTGGGGGGAAATAGGAAATATGGAAATGGCAAGCTCGCGGTTAAGCGACCCATTGATCAAATACCAGAATGATTTTGAATCATTCTGGTTAGCGGCCTGGGGAAGCCTAACCCACCGTGACTTCTGGAAGAGATTTTTCTTTTCCTTAATAAGGCACCTATACTTAGCCCGCATGTCAAAGTAGGTGGCTGGTAGAGGAACAGTGGAGGTTATCCTATACTGTCTGTAGATGGACTGCAGCTGAGCCTTAGCTGTTTGGCATTCCTTATCTAACCATGGTTTGTGCCTCCCTAAGTACCCTGCCGAAGAAGGAACCCTCTCGTCAGGCAGAGTATGGTATGACAACTGCTCTATAAGTAAGTTAAATAAATGTATTACCTTGGGAGCCTGGCAAGAGGCAAGTAGCTGATCACAAGTGCTACTACATGGAATTTTAGTGGTAGACTCCTGAAGCTGTTTGGACAACAAATTGCTCCAACGTGGTGGCTTGTGCATATCCAAGCAAGACTCGACTGGATCCTGGATGGTCTGAGTGGGGGCTACAGAAGAAAGTGCCAACGTGCATATTGGGTAAATGGTCTGAAGCCAAGTTAGTTCCTACCTCAAAAGCTTGAATAAGAGGTAGGACAGGGGGGGAGGCAAGAATATAATCAACCAGACTAGAGTCACCTAGCCCTAAATACGTAAATTCACCCTCCTGGTCCCCAAACCCAGCCCCATTAAGTATATGGAGGTTGGAATCGGCGGCCAAATTAGCCAGTCTAATGCCAGCCGAGTTGAGCCTACTATTCTTCGAAGTTCTTACCTTTAATATTTCCAGGGGGTCAGGCGAGAGGGGATCACAATACGGTTTGAGTGATAGGTCGTTAGATCCTATCCGAGCATTGAGATCCCCCACACAATGTATGTGTTCACTCTTACCTTAGGGACCGCCTCGCCCTTCGCGCCCCGGAACGACTCCTGCGGTCTGCCGGGGGTGCCCTCCTGGAGATCCGGCGAGAGGGGATCACAATACGGTTTGAGTGATANGCGGCTGTGGAACTCCCTTCCGGAGGAAGCTCGCCTGGCCCCAAGCCTTTTGACATTTCGGCGAAACTGTAAGACCTGGCTGTTTGCCCAGGCCTTTGGGAGGGAGGGAGGGGGGGGTGATTTTTAATCCCCCACCTTTTATTTACTCATGATTATATGTTGCCCTGTTTTATATGTTTTATATTTGTATTTTAAAGATTTTAAATTGTTTTATTGTTGTAAACTGCCCCGAGCTGCATTGCAGGATGGGGCGGTATAAAAATCTATTAAATAAATAAATAAATAAATAAACCAGACAGGACTGCTGGGTATTTAATTTCTAGGGCCTCCAAGAACTGCTGCAAGGCATCCCACATGCCCTTCCTGTGTGAGCCTGCACTGAAGGGGGGTATGTATGTGTTCACTATAAGCAAAACAGTAGAACCCACTTGCAGCACCAAGCTCTGGGCCAACGGAGAGATCGTATCATGTTCGATGACCCTAAATGGGGCCTCATGGGCAATGAAGCAGGCCAACCCCCCACAAGAATGGCCCTTCTGGTTGAACTTGACTGCTGGGAGATCAAAGGTTACATAGCCTTCAAGGGTCGGAGGCGTCCTGGCCCAAGTCTCTTGCACGCAGATGACTGAAAAGGACTTAAGATAAATAATAAAGTCCGCATCAAGTTCTTGCCTGGCCCAACCCGCGATATTCCATGAACAAATTGTCAGTCCATCGCAAGGTGCATCCACACTCTGTTATGAGCTATTCCGCAGGCCCTGGGCGGGACCGACTACCTGGTCCCTGTTTGCCACACCTACCCCTGGTAGTAAACACATCTCCCAAGATTCCGCTCTGATAACGCTGGCGGCGGAGGGAGGGTTGGCAAAGCCCGAGATAGGTAACACCCAATCGCAGACTGATTTAGCAGCGGTAAGGGTAACTGATCCTTAGCCTTACCAGCCAAAAGGATCCCTGGGAAATCAAGATTCCTCTGGTCTATACTTTGGCTTTGTGCCAATCCCTGTGACTGCATCCCATTAGTGACCGTAGGGAGCGGGCAAAAAGATCTTTTGCCAGTCTAGCCAAAGTTAGGTTGCAGTGCCTGCGCCTCTGTTACAGTTGCTAGTATCCCCCCCTCCAAATGAGGTGCTGGTCCTACCCTAGAGTCTAGCCCTTGATTAGACCCACCTTTCTCTGCTAATGAGCCCAAGCCTGTAAGCCTCCCCCCAGCCTGTACCACGGATCCTATCATGGGTTCCTGCTGAGCAGGTTGTGCAGAGCTAGGCTGCACCCAAGTTGGAAATAAGGGTACCAGCTGCTGGGATTTGTATACACAGGATACATGTATTCCCTAAGAATAAAGCAACTGGGAATGAGCTAATACACAGTCAGCCATCTGCACATCCAAAAAGTATGCAATCAGCCTCTGAGTGTGTCTGAGTGATGGAAATACAAGCAGATGGGACAAAGCAATGGAAGACGGGGGATACCCTAAGATGTTACCAAGGTATAGCTGAATATTGGTTTTAAGGTACCAATTAATACGAGGGTTCCGGTGCCAAAGGTTGACCCTAAATGCCAAAGCTACAGGGTCAACTCTACAGGTAGGCATCAGAAGGAAGGCCATAACTTTGGCTTCCTCAGCTACCTCCACTGGTCTGTAAACAGGCACCATACATTGGCTGGGGGTAGGTGCTGAAGCCTGATATGCTACAGAGGCGCCTTGCCCCTCCAAACTTTGAGGGGGCCAAGGAGTCGTCTGGGTAGCTGCAGACAACTTCGGGATCAATGCCAGGGAACCAAGCCCCTGTCTGGGAGAGCATACAAGCTCTTCTCTGTGTAATTTAATGGCGTCTTTAATACTCTCCATCTGCAGTAGCTGCATTTGAAGTTGCATCTTTATTTCCTGCAGGTGGGACAGTAGTTTCTGAAAAGAGTCACCAATTAGCCCACAGTGGTAACCCATGAGATCTAAATTGGAAGACTCATTGATTCCCATCATAGGAGAAGATCCCTGGAACTGGGCCAGAGAGAGCAGCAGAGGGCTATTGGCCAACGGGGGGGGGGGGAGAGAGACTCAGAGGCAACATCTTTGGTATTAACAACACCCTCTGAATTCAAAGGGGCAGAGGGTGAGGAGTCACAATCAATAGTAGTTGGGACTAACTCACACAACCGAACACCAACACAGCCAAACACACACTCACTCGCAGCCACACAGCTCTGCACGCACACGAATTTCCGGTTTCCGGCTTGTCCTCTCGTGATACTGGTTTCTGAACGGCCGAACCCAAACAGAACTACTGAACCAAACAGCCGAACCCGAACCCAGCAACCGCACCAAACGGCCGAACCGAACCCGGCCGAACCCGAACTGCGACCTGTTCGCCCATCCCTGGTGTGAACCTCCTTCAACACGTGACAATCACTATATTATGTTTGTTATGCAAATTGTAGGTGAGCATTTCCCATCCCCGGCTTGGCACCGCTCAGCCTCAGAGCACCGCAGTGACTGGTGGGGCGTTCATGTATCTGATTGGATTCAGATTCCAGTGGGTCTTTAGAGACACATTTCTTTTCTCATGCATATTATCAAGAACTTTGTCTACATCACTCATCCTGGCCTTGAGGCGGGGGGTCCGGTTGTGGGGGAGGTTACAGCGGTGCCCTTGTCGTGGATGGACCATTATCTCCTTCAGGCCGGTCTTCTAGCGCGCCCGCTCCAGAAGGGGAAGGGACCAGTTAGGATGGTCCGCCCTCGGAGGCTGATGGAACCCCAGCGGTTCCAGGAGGTCCTGAGGGAGCTTACCCTGGATGTGGACGGTCATTCTGTGGATGAGCTGGTCCAGCATTGGAACATCTTGCTGGAGGAGGCCATTGACAGGGTGGCTCCGAGGCGCCTTCTGCCTCGGTCTCGTCACCGCAGGACCCCTTGGTTTACTGAGGGGCTGCGGTGTATGAAGCGTGTGGGCAGGAGGCTAGAGCGACGCTGGCGTCGGACTCGGTCTGTCTCCGATCGTCTTCTCCATAGGGCCCATTTGCGGTCCTATGTGGAGGCTGTGAGGACGGCGAGGAAGGAATTCCTCGCCGTCCTCATAGCGTCTGCGAAGTCGCGTCCAGCGGAGCTGTTTCGGGTGGTGCGGGGGCTGGTGAGTCCGGCCTCCCTCCGCCTGGATGGGGACTTGTCCCGGGCCCGCTGTGAGGAGTTTGTCATCTACTTCGCAGACAAGATCGCTCGGATTCAGGCCGATTTCGACGCTGGGTTGATAGCAGTAGGGGAAGAGCGCGGGGGGGCGGAGGGTCCGTCTGGTCCATCTTTATGGGGTGAGTTTCAGGAAGTGACGCCGGCCGATGTGGTGGATGTCCTGGGGTCTGTGAGGGCCACGTGTTGTCAACTAGATCCGTGCCCGTCCTGGTTAATAAAAGCTTCCGGGGAGACGTTGGGGACGGTGCTGGCGAGGGTGGTGAATGCGTCCCTTCGGCAGGGGAGGTTGTCGCCTTGCTTAAAAGAGGCTGTGGTGCGCCCCCTGCTGAAAAAACCATCGTTGGACGTAGACGCGCTCGCCAGCTACCGACCTGTCTCTAACCTTCCCTTTTTAGGGAAGGTTATTGAGCGGGCAGTGGCGCTCCAGCTCCAGGGTCATCTAGATAACATCGGGCTCCTTGACCCTTTTCAATCTGGGTTCCGCCCCGGCTATGGCACCGAGACGGCGTTGGTGGCCTTGGTGGACGACCTCCGCCGGGAGATGGATGCGGGATGTTCGACATTTCTCATCCTGCTCGATCTCTCGGCCGCTTTTGACACCGTGGACCATGGGCTGCTGTTGAGACGACTGCGTGACCGGGGGGGTCTGGACGGGACTGTTCTTGAATGGTTCCGTTCATTCCTCTCGGGGAGGAGCCAGCGGGTGGTGTTGGGGGAGGAAACATCGAGCCCCCGCGCCTTACCGTGTGGCGTTCCGCAGGGATCGATCTTGTCTCCATTATTATTTAATATCTATATGCAGCCCTTGGGGGAGGTCGTGAGAGGGTTCGGGGTGCGATGTCACCAGTATGCTGATGATACTCAGCTGTACCTCTCCTTTTCTACTGACCCAGACCCTGCTATCTCGGTGCTATCCCAATGTTTGGAGGCCGTGGCGGATTGGATGCGGCTGAGCAGACTGAAGCTCAACCCAGATAAGACGGAGGTGATGGTGGTGGGGAGGGCGAAGGGGGTGGTGGCCCCCCTAGTTGGGGGGGTTTGCCCCCCTGTAGCTCAGCAGGTCCGGAGTCTGGGGGTCGTATTGGACGCAGACCTGCGTCTGGAGCGGCAGGTGGAGGCAGTCGCTAAGGCTGCCTTCCGCCAGCTTTATCTGGTACGTAGGCTGCGTCCGTATGTCTCTGGCCCGGACCTGGCCTCCCTCATCCATGCCTTCGTCACCTCGAGGCTCGACTACTGCAACGCGCTCTACGTGGGGCTTCCCTTGTTCTTGGCCCGGAGGCTGCAGCTGGTGCAGAATGCGGCGGCTCGTCTTCTTACGGGGACGGGTCGCCGGGAGCACATTACACCGGTGCTCCGAGCTCTGCACTGGCTGCCGATAGTGTGCCGGGCCAAGTTCAAGGTCCTAGTGATGATCTATAAAGCCCTACACGGTCTCGGCCCCTCATACCTTAGGGACCGCCTCGCCCTTCGCGCCCCAGAGCGGCTCCTGCGGTCTGCCGGGGGTGCCCTCCTGGAGGTCCCCCGTGTTAAACGGGGGGCCACGATGGAGAGGGCATTCTCGGTGGTGGGACCGCGGCTGTGGAACTCCCTTCCGGAGGAAGCTCGCCTGGCCCCAAGCCTTTTAACATTTCGGCGGAACTGTAAGACCTGGCTGTTTGCCCAGGCCTTTGGGAGGGAGGGTGGGGAGGGAGGATTTTAGTGTTGTCTAGCCCTGTTTTAATATTTAATATGTAATATTTGATTGGTTGATTGAATTTTATTGTATTTTATTGTTTTAATTGTTGGAAGCTGCCCCGAGCTGTGTTGCAGGAGGGGCGGGGTATAAATTTGTAAAATAAAAATAAAAAATAAATAAATAAATCTTACAACATGATTTTTTTGCAGCCTGTACCCTAAGCGGTCAGTGAGAGAAACGGGGCAACTGCATGGGGTTTTTGGAAGCTTGGATGTTGTTTTTGCCCTGCTCTGAAGTACAGATATATTTAATTAGACTTTCAAAAGTCAATCAGTGTTAAAAACCTAGGTTGGTAATATGAATAAAGTGATTTGCCTTGCCTACAGCAAGTCACTGTCAAGCTTCCTCAGTAGCATTATATGTGTAAAATGGGAATGTGTGTGCTCCCTCCCTCACTGTGTTACATCTTCTTGTGAACCGCTGAAAGCCTCTTGAAGCAACTGTCTCTCTAATTTCAAACTTGATTAATAGCCCAGAGTCAATGATAAGAATAAAAACCAGTGATATAACTCAGGAGAACAGTTGCTGAAAAATGTATGCCTTCAAGTAATAGAAAACTTAATGGCCAGCTTATAAATCTTTTCTGGACAGGGCACACTCAAAGAGGTGTCAGTACTACAACATGCATTCAGATTCAGGAAAGATATATGACATCCTAGATAAATGTGACTTTGAAAAAACTGCCATTGTAAAGTTTTAGAAACAAGAACTGACATGTTTTATTAAAAACAACATATAAACATTTTCTGTGTAATAAAAAATTATATAAACAATTTACAGTTTGCAAACTATTAACAAGGAAAATATAAAAATACTTTAAAAAAATAAGTATTATATATATATATATATATATATATACACATATATAAATAGTGACTAATGGATCTACTCTCTAGGAAATTATCCAGGTCCTTTTTAAACCCAGCTATACTACTGGCCCTAAAATTATGATTTAACCCAATAAATAAGGATATATATATATATATAACAGATATATATTAATTGTCATTAATGGACGTTTCAACAACTCTCTAGGAACTGATCCAGGCCCTTTAAAAACCCAGCTGTAATTCTACAACTGGCCCTGTGCTTATCATTTAAATATATCGCATATACCCTTTAAATTACTAGATTAGACCACAAAATTATTTGGTTGCGGTTTATAATAAACTTACAGATTCTGAAAAGCGATTCTATGTAGGCCATAATGATAGTCAAAAAACGGTGAGGTGAGGTGGTGTGGTGTATAGGTTGCTCGTACGGTCGCGTCACGTCAAGTTGCTCTCCTGAGGAGTGGGGATGATGGGTGTGTCTCCTCCTACTCCCTCTGTTGCCAGACCGGCGGTGGCGGCGCTACACAAACACGCTGTGTGCCTCGCAGCCGCGACAGCAGTACTCTCATTTTCTTTAAAATAAGTTTTCATTTCGGGTACTTGCAGTAACTTAAATTAAAATTTCCTAGTTAGATACATTTGGGGAGAAAAAAGGAGAGGGGATTTGAACCATGGTCTGTACAGCTTGTACATTGCTTTCAGTTGGCAGCCTAATCCACTACCCCAGAGTGTCCCGCTCTCATCCTGCCCTCTGCTGAGGAGGAGACTAGGAGAGCAGCAGAGCACCTTGGAAAGAAAAATATGCGTCCGAGAAATCATCCTTCACTCCTAGATTTCAAGTGTAGGTTTTGGTTTGGTCGAGTTTTGCTGTGGGTTTTGCCACCGTTTGAAGAACAGATATATTAAATGAAGGTGTCTTTCAAGGCCACACACTTATACCATACAAATAGTCACTGTCTCAGCAAAAAACAAACTTTGCACCTCTTGGAATATATACACCTGATGTGTCACTGACTCAGAGTCTCTGACCTTTTTGCATGAGTTAGATATTGTCAGTTTCCTGTAAGATATTGCTATGAGATAAAAATGATGGTCACCACACATTACATCTCTTTAGTCCCCACATCATGTCCCCTGCACTCATGGTCCTCCTTGACCGTGACAGTTACATAACATGAGTTTTTTGTAGCCTGCATACCTTTGTTGTTGTTTATTAATTTATTACTGAATATATATTATTTATTGGATGGTTCTTGAATGAGGACTGGCTGCATGGCTTACATAAGAAGCTGGATCTGTGTGGTTAAACTGGGATACAGTAACATACATTATAAAATACAAAAATAATACTATGATCTCCCTTACATCACATAAAAATCTAACAAAGCAGATCGTGTGGCTGCTGGACAGTGTGGTACTTGGCATTATAAGTGTTTGAGGCAGGCAGGGATGGAAACCTCCTTTTTAGTGCACCTCCCTTACAACAAGCCTTTGGTGATGATGGGTATTTTCAGACGTTACGAGATCACAGTGAACCACGGTGAATACCCACCTGTGGTCAATGTGTCTCGAACGTCTGTTTGGCGGCCGCCAGATGTTCGCCACGGTCAATACCCGCATGGGGTCAATTTGAACCACGCTTCCCGGGCTAGCGGGGGGAATGTCCCGGGAAGCGTGGTCAAAGAGATCCCCAGCGGGGACCAACAAAAAGTAACATCTGGCCGGGTGCCACGGCCCGGGATCACCGGCGGAATCCCAGGCCGTGGCGAATTCGGCCGGATGCTGCAGCCGCATTGGCCCCACCGCCCGCCTGTCTCTCCAGAGGGCAGGCGGCGGGGCCATGCGGCCGCACGTTGTGCTGCGTGGCCCCGCCCCCTCCCAGATTCCCCGCCGGGATCCCCCGGCACGTCTGATATGCGTGACGGGGTGACGCCGGTGGGGAATGAATTGGGTGATTTCGGTACGGGGCCAACAGATGATGATGATGAAGACTGAAGTTGAACTGTTACTGCTGCACATTGTGCTGCTGCTCCCTTCTCTGAGTCTCTGGGACTGTGGCAATGATTTGAATGATCTTTTCCCAAGTTCACAGAATCCAGTCACTCTCCCACTGTCACTCAGTCTGTCACTATACTAAGCAAAGCAGTGTACTCACTCACTCACCATGGCCTGCGCCTGTTGGGTGTGTGTGTGTGTGTGTGTCCCCCTTCTTCCTTTGGCCCCCCCGGCCACCGGCGGACCTAGTGAGCTGCCATCAGTCAAACTTAAAACAGCACATTTTTCTGAATGGAAAACGTAGATTAACTATCAAACTTATATACAGCTGCGAGAGAAAAAACAACAATTGTACTGTAATATACTGTATATATTAGGGAAGAGAGCGAAAGAGGCGATTTGAACCCTGGTCTCTAGAGGAAGTCTACTGCAGCAGGCAAACACAGCCACCATTACACCACACTGACTGTTAAGATAATGATGAGATAATCCTCCTATAGCACTAGATTGCAGCGAGACTACCACACCAACCTGTCCCCATGTATCAGACCATTTAGTTATAGCCAAAAAAAATTATTTCCAGCCTAGGTAAGGTATTTGAAGCACCTATTGAACTAAATTCCCATCTATACAGAGCAGGCTGCAGAGCAGTCTGACAGCTCTAGCCTAGCAACATATGCACATGTAGTCGCGGTGGCCCCTGGCGCCGGCAGGGGAAGGGAGAGGATAAAGCAGGTAGTCCATCGTCACCACACACCATTCAATGATCATTCATATTTACATCAGTGCCACAGAATCACGCTAAAGGTGGAAGGCGGTATGAAACCGCTTGCTGTATTTAGCAATATCTTGTGGCTATTCTGCAAACGTAGGCAACATGGAATACATTCAAAAATTACAGAAATGCCGCATCTGTCACATCTGGCAGCAGCAACTGCAGATTTGCGAAAATATCGATGGAAACTCTGCGGTACATCACATTACGTTCTGCGTTTGCGGAACGGAATTGCGGCACAGCAAGACTTGCTGCCGCATCAGCTCTACCCCAGTCTAGGGATGGCTTCCCAGGCTGTGGTAGCGTTTAGCCCATGTTGTGACTTGGCAAGGAGTCCAAGTAACAGCGTGGGCTAAAAACTGCCACGGTCTGGGGACAGCCCTGATCCCACCTGAGGAAATATCTGGAAGGCGGAATCAGACGGGACAGCACCGTGGGTGGCCACATAGGTTAAAGCGTGGCCACCCATGGTATCGTCACGCCTAAAAATACCCTGAGAGGACACTTATGATAAATACATGTTGCAGGGCTTCATTGGCTCCAATGCAGCCCTGCAACCTGTATTTCTCATAAGTGTCCTCTAAAATTTGCATATTTGACCACCCTCGTTCCAGGGGTAAATGCCTTCATGTGGAGAATTGAATGGAGCTGTGCTGTCTTCCTGTTGCAACTTCAGTCTGATAACAGCATAGAATCCATACTTGGGAAGAGCTTCTTAAGAGCAGGGGATACATGGCACCCCCTGATCTTAGTTGGGGGGACATGGTTGCTAGCTATAGGCTATGAATGGCTGGGCTGGGAACTGCTACCATTGATCCACCCATTTGGTGGAAGGGTGACTTTACAGGGGAAGTAGGTCACCCAGGTGGGGGTGCTATAGGGTTAGCCCAGTCTCCACTTATGGATTACGCATGGTTCCCACTGTTATGTCACAGGTATGTCCAATATTGGGCTACCCACTATAGTTAATAAAGTTGCAGCCAATGCCCATCTAAACCATATTTTGTATCTGTCTGGGTCCTATGGGTCATGCTCACACAAATACCAGCTAAACCCTTAAATGGGTGGAATGCATTGGAAAATGCACTATTGCTGTTAGACAAAAGCAAACCAAGCTTGCTTGGCACCTGTTGTCAATGTGCCTTTTCACCAAACCTCATTCATGTGGCAGTCCTGTTAATTCCCACCTGACACCCTCCTCCTTTCAATGCAATGCCTCATGCTCAGCTAACAGGAAGAACTGAATCTCTGTGCCCACTGAGTTACTGCAAACCTACCAAGATCCTAACCAGCAGTGGAGAACCTTTGCCTCACCTGGGGCTGGATCCATGGTCACGTACATAGGGAGTGTGGCTTCGAGCCCATTAGCATTCTGCAGGTGTCTGATGGGCTGCTGGTGTCAGGCCATGGGAAATGGGTGAAGCCTCTGGGACTGAGAGAGCAGGCACTCCTGGGCAAGAAAAGGACAATAGGCCTGAGGTTCTGCACCCCAACCAAAACAGTTAGCTTGATTGTTGCATTCTTACAATGTAGCACACTCACATCACAACTGTGGGTGATTTCAGACGTTACATTTGTGGCATTCACCACAGTCAAACGTGGGCGCTGGTGAAAGAACCATGAATGTCTGTTTGCTCGCATCCAGATGTTCACCACAGTCAAACACGGGCCAGGGTGAACCTAACCACACTTCATGAGGTCGGGACAGGAGGAGGTCCAGAAGTGTGGTGAATGTTCACCACGGCAGGGGTGAAGGAAACGTAATGTCTGAAGGGAAAACCCCGGCCACGGTGGAAGGAAATGACCATGGGCAGTGGTGATGGCATGCAGCACCTGCAAGGCAAGCAACAACAAGCAGCACACAGAGGGAGATTTAAAGGACAGGCAACAGTAGGGGAACGTGGCGGAGCAGTCGATGGAGGGGAGGATGGAGGAAGCAGAGCAGAGGATGGAGCGAGAGGGCGAGGAGGTGCAGCAGCAGCAGCAATCAGACTGGGAGATAAGGCTGTTTGTTTACAAACAGCGCCTCCCCATGTGCCGATCAGAAGGTTGTTGCCTTGTAATGAAGGTTCTTTGAGATGGCTCCCAACATTCTCACAACTGGTTTGTGCATGCTCGCCCCGTTCAAATAATAGCTACATGATGGTCTCGAGCTCCTCTAGTATAAAAAGTGCGCTCCCTCTCAGAATGACAGTTCCTTCCAACCCTTTCTAGAATGCCTGCTAGTCTTTCCCCGTACACTTACTGTCGGCCCTCCTCTGCTGACTGCTGCTACCATCCTCTTTGTAACCAAGCCAAGCATACGCACCTGAGACTTCGCATCTGCTTGAATGTTTGTTTGTCTTCTCCCCTGTCTCTCCCACTGTCCCCTCTCCCTGTCTCCCCCCCTTTGTCTTTTAGATTGTAAGCCACCGGCAGGGACCATGTCTAATTCTGTGTTCTGTACAGCACCAGGTCACACAACTGGTGCTATATAAATGTTTATAATAATAATAATTAATAATAAACAGAAGGAAAAAATTCTATGCGAGGCTGGAAGGGTGAGTATATGTGAGAATGTTCAGAGCCATCTCAAAGAACCTTATTCACAAGGTAGCAACCTTCTGTTCTTCTTCCAGTGGCTCCTCCTCACATGCTATTTTTACTGAATACGAATGTGCTTGTGTGATCAGGTATTGTTAATAGCATGTAGCTATTTTGATTGGCCCAGAGGTTTTGTATGTTTGAAATATGTGAACAGGAACATGGCCGGGTGCGGCTTCTGCCAGAGGCTGTGGCAATGGCCCCGCTATGTGCACCTGCTGTCGTTGCCACCCCTGCCCCTGATGGGAGCCCCTGCAGCTGGGTGTTGGGTGCTCCAGGCCCATCTGACAGCCAGCTGCCTCCTCAGCACCTTCCTTCCGACTGTGGCCTGGGTGCTCGCGCCAACGCCTGCTACCTCTTTGGGACAGCTGAACCCCCTGTGACCTGGCTCCACCCACCTGCCTGTCACTCTCTCGCCTGGGACCTGCTGCCCCATCCCTTGTGCCCTGGCCCTGCGTGCTCCCACACTGTCTGTCACTGCGCCAGGCCGGTGCTGCTTGTGTCCACAATAAAAACCCTTTGTGCTTCACTGTACCTTGTGTTGCCTCCCTTGTCCTTGGGCTGCTGGGTCCCCCTTCCCCTTGGCTGATGAGCTCCTGTCCCCTCTCCATCCTGGTGGGCTGGCCGTGCCAGCCCTTCTCCCCCCCAACTCCCGTGCGCCCAACCGGCCGGGGCGTTCCCTGTCCCCCCCCCGGTGTGTGCCTCCATCTGCCCCCATACTCCGCTCCCCTTTGTTGTGTGGGTGTGCTGCTTTGTGTGTGTGTGTGTGTGTGTGTGTGTGTGTG
>QEPC01008871.1:1387088-1413456 GCA_003113815.1 Sphenodon punctatus
ATATGCCCCACCATATGTTTGTAGACCCTCCACTGTTTTGTGGTTTGTGGTTTGGTTTGTGGTTTGGTTTGTAACAACAAAATAGTTTGTGGTTTTGTTTGTAGTAGCCCCTCCACTGTTTGGGGAGGGGCCAATGGATGGCAGGCAGGCAGGAGAGGCAGTCCAGCACAGCAGGTCAAGGGATAGGTGGGCCCCCCCTTGTATGAGGTCGGGCGGGGGCCCCGGAACCCCGGGGTCACACAAGCAATGAGGGGGGAGGGGTGCGGCACAGAGGTGGGCCGGTTACACAGCCGGGGCAGCATCACTCTGGGAATCTGGCGGCACAGCAGTACGGCAGATACAGGGAGGGGGCAGCCACAGGTGTCCGGTCCCCCGCACAGGCACAGAAGACCACACGGGCCACGGCGCAGGTCACAGGGGTGCAGGGAGGTACACAGGGGATCATAGGCAGCCATTGGGGCCAGCTCAGGGCCCAGGTATAGGGTGCCCAGCCCGATGAACCAGGTGGGGCCAATGGATCATGCCCCGGCGGTACCCCAACACTGACATATGGTGGGCGATCAGGTAGTAAGCCTCAAAGGGGTCATGCACAGAGAGCTCCAACTGCACATCAGAACAGGATCACACCTGTGCCAGGGCCATCATCTCTGCCGCAGAAGGCTCCATTACACAGCAGGCAGCTGCAGGGGGCCAATGAAGATGCCCCAGCCCCAGAAGCCGGTGATACACCGCCACACGGGTGCGCTGGTACCCACGCGCCCCGTGAACACAGGCAAAGTAGGACACGGCCAAGGCAGGTCCCCCCTGAACAAGGCACAGTGAGTAGGCACCCAGGCTGCACACCCACAGCGCACTCACGGTCCCTGCCCCGGACCAGGGGGATGGGAGAGGAAGGGGATAAGTCAGTAGATAAGGACAGTAGATAAGCCCAGCTACATGTTGTTGAGTCAACTGAGTCCTTCCCTAGAATAAATGCAGCAGGGTCTGGTTTTGAAACTTGTAAAACATGCCTGGTAGGGGTGGAGTGTGGGTGGAGCTGTGGGCCCCTTTCTAGCCTTACTGCTTGACACAAGACCCAAGGGGCTTATAATGAGTCCAGTTAATAGTCCTTTGGGGGGCTGAGAGAGGACTTGTCTTTTGATTACAGGGCAGGGGCAGCTATGCTACTAAACTAGGTATGAGTGTAACTAGCCGGCTATGGCTATGCTCTCTCTCAAAGCCTAAGATGTGTCATTAAGATAACGTTCAATGCAGATGGGCATGGGCTACCAGTACTACTCTGACCGACCTCCTCCCCCCACATGCCCCATTACTGACTGACCCCTCCCAGGCCACCCCCAGTACTGACTGAAGTCCCCCCCCCACTAACCCCCAACACAGCCAGGGATGTGTGGTCCGTGGGGCAGTTGTAGAGGTGCAAATGGGTGTGGGCAAGACTCTGTCTGCTTTTTCCCGGTAACCGAGGAAGGCTCAAAGTCAACGGCGAGCATGGAGCAGGGACTCAGAGTCCCCCACTCCCTACAGCTCCGGCAGCACCTCCCCGGCCCATCGCTTCCCCGAATCCCGACCCCGACCCCTAGTCCATGTCTATTTACCCTAGTCCATGTCCCCTACACCCCCTAGACCCCTAGTCCATGTGTATTTCCCTGGCCCATGCACTTCCCCGACCACCACTAGTCCATGTGCTCCGTCGCTGGCAGCTTTGAGGCTTTGCCCCTTTGAGGCTCCGTCCGTGGTTATACCGGCGCGGCAGAAGGCATCAACACACAGAGCAGGGAGGGAGTGGGAGGGGACGCTACACACAAGGCGAGGGAGGGATGGGAGTGCTGTTGTGTGTACGTAGTGTACTGTACTACGTGACCCAACACAACTGGCAGCCAACACAGAGGGGTGGGAGAATGGAGAGGTGATTGTGCACCGCCCTGCACAGGCGGGGGTACAAGGATGACAGTGCTGCTGTCAGTGCTGAGCCTGCAGCTGCCTCCTCCTTGTTATCTCATATCTCCCCTTATATCACTCCCGCCTGGCTCCATCACGACAGGTCACGGACCCCCGGTGCACACAGTGCACACTGAACACACTCAGTTTAAATCTCCCTCCCTGGCTTGCGTTGTTGCTCGTTGCCTAGCAGCAACGCAGCCTGCTTAAAGTTCCACCACGGATATGTGAATTTATTTCTATAGGTTAATGTAATAAGAAAGCTGCTTTTTGGGCATAGAAAATATGTCGTGAGCAACACAGGACAGCAGTAATTGTATTATTAAAAAACAAGAACAATAATGTAATGATTAAAAAAAAATTAAGGTACACAGAACAATGGGGATTTGAACCCATGTAATAACAGGTAAACATTTTACAGTAAGCAGTGATCTTAACCACTATGCCAACAGAGTTCTGTTGTTAAGTGCTGCTTTTATGTTGGTGTGAGATTTATCAACAACTGGCAAAGGCTTCTACAACATACTAGTACAGAGAACTCTAGTCAGTGTCTATAATATATTAACTGGGCCGGGGCAGGCGCAGGGCAGTCATTGCATCTGCGAGGGCGTTCTGCAACTGCAACTGAGCATATAACACCGGCTTCCGTAGGGGGCGGGGCATAATAGCAGTGATCACGCCACCTGGCTCGCCTGCACTAATCTGGGGTTAATGTCATAAGTAAGCATTTATTGGTTGTTTATATTACAAAGTATGGCAAACACAGCTATATTTATAATAATAACAATCAATAAAACTAATATAAAAGTAAAAATGAAAAAAATTGATAACTGTAACAGTGGGGATTTGAACCAGGTGAACTACAGCTACAAGTTATATAGCAAGCAGGGACATTAACAACTCTGCCAAGTAAGTCCTGCTGCTCACTGCCCTTCTTCTAGACTGAGGAAGTTAGGAATGAGGATTTTAAGAACTCATGGACTTCGTTCACACAGCACGAGCAGTGAGAGCACACTTCATTAATTCAAATTCAAAATGACTCGGTCAGCCTGCCAATACACAGGTCATTTTAAACTCAAACCAGGAGTTTTGTTCAACAACGGTCATTTTAAGCTTTAAGCAGGAGTTTTGTTCAACAACGGTCATTTTAAGCTGTAACCAGGAGTTTTGTTCAAAAAACTTTACTTTTTGAAGATCAATTTACGTTTCCATACAATATCAATTTGCCATACAATAAAAACACCATGCATGTATTTAGAAGAAGCAGGAGCAGTTACTGCAGTACAACAGAGCAGTACACACACACACACACACACACACAGCAGCAGCAGCAGAAGCAGTGCAGCAGCAGCCTAGTCATATTATTAGTTAGCTATAGCTAAGGCAACTCCACTCCCTTCACGGAACCACGATAGACGCTCATCATGCCTGACCTGTCTCTCATATATGAAATTGGTGGAACGCGGTAAAAGACCGCTGATTAACAATCAGCAAATCGGTCAAACACATACATGCCGCAGATGCGGATTCTTGCGGCGGAACGATCGCAGAATTGCGGGGTACCGCGCGGAATTCTGAGAGGCGCAACGTGGGATGCCGAGGTTGAGGAATGGAATTGCAGTGCAGTAACAGCTGCTGCCGCAACAGCCCTACCCTGCGAGCCCTTGTCATACAGACAAGGCTAATGGATGGTACCCACAGGAAGGCGCTCCACAATGGGATATGAAAAGACAGACAGTGTCTCAGATATGTGGGGACCAGACTGTTTAGGGCTTTAAAGGTCAAAACTAGCACCTTGAATTGTGCCTGGAAAGATACAGGTAGCCAGTGCAGACTACGGAGCACAGGTGTAATGTGCTCCCGGTGCCTTGTAAGAACATAAAAACAGAAATAGTGCCATACTGGGTCAGACCAATGGTCCATTGAGCCCAGCACCTGTCTCCGACAGTGACCAACCCCATTCACTTGGAAGAAGTACCCATCAGGTCACAATAGGGGGGGGGGGGAGATCTGTTCCCTGTTGTTCACTCCCAGCTCCTTACAGTAAGAGGTTACATTCGCCAAAACCTACCCAGATAATAGCTGCTAATGGACCTATCCTCCAGAAACATATCCAATCCTTTTTTAAACCCAGCTATACCTCTTGTTGACCACCTCTTCTGGCAACAAATTCCACAACTTAATTGTGCACTGAATGAAAAAAATACTTTATTTATTTTAAATCAGATACATGTTAGTTTCATGGGATGTCCTCTAGTTCTAGTAGAATTTGAGAAGGTAAATATTAAATAACCATTCCCTATTTACTCGTTCCACACCACTCATGATGTTATAAACTTCTATCATATCTCCTCTCAGTCGTCTCTTCTCCAAGCTGAAGAGCCCTAACCTATCCAGTCTCTCTTTACAGGGAAGATGTTCTATACCCTTTATCATATTTGTTGCCCTTCTCTGTCCTTTTCCCATTTCTACTACATCTTTTTTTGTGATGGGGCAATCAGAATTGCACACAATACTGAAGGTGCAATAACATCATAGATTTATACAGAGGCATTTCCGGTCTGTCTGCCCCTGTTCCTCCACTCTGCCAAACAGTTTGTTCCTTGCTGCACACCATTCGTGCGCTCTCCCAGAACACCCAGTGGAGTGAACAGTAAAGAATCAGAAGGTTGCTACCTTGTAAACAAGGTTCTTCGAGATGGCTGCGAACAAATGGGTTTGCGCTTGCACGCCCTTCTCTCAACGGAATATACCAAGCTTATATTCAAATTTCACATGACGGTCACGCATCCCCACACTATATAAGGCACCTTCTCGCCTAAGCCCAACAGTTCCTTCCAACCCTGAAGCAATAGAAGAAAAATTCCATGCAGGGCTGGAAGGGTGGGTATTTGTGAGAATGTTCGGAAGCCATCTCGAAGAACCTTGTTTACAAGGTAGTAACCTTCTGTTCTTCTTCGAGTGGCTCCTCACATTCTCACAAATGGGAGAGTACTAAGCCTAGAAATAGGCAGTGGGGGAATTTTACATAAGGTAAGTACTACAACAGTGTAATATTAAAGACAACAGCTTTATTGTGTGCACAAGCAGAATAAGTGCAAGGAGCATTAAAAAAACTCCTGTATCCTGAACAAACGTATAACTGGGATAAATGAACACCAAGTTAAAAACACTTACTGAGACTACCAATTATTTACATACAGAAGCAAGTATAGAAACCCCCAAAGCAGTGCAAGTCTGTGATTCCAGATGGAGAGCATAATGTTTAATAAAAGTATGCTGTGAAGTCCAAGTTGCAGCTCTGCAAATCTCCTGTGGGGAAATATTAGCAAATGCAGCAGTAGAAGCTCTAAAGCCCTCAGAGAATGGGCTCTAAGGTTCGGCGGTGGGGGGAGACCCGCTCCCTGATAAGCCATGGAAATCACCTGGACCAGCCACTTGGAAATAGACTGGAATGAGACCCTCTGACCCAAACAGTTTAGGGCTGGGGAGACAAACAGAGTGTCAGAACTCCTACAGTCGCTGGTCTTTTGTAAATATATTATGAGAGCCCGTTTTACGTCTAGAATATGGGGTATTCGCATATTTTCAGAATCATGAGGGGGTGGAGAGAAAACTGGGAGAATTATTTTGTGAGACAAATGGAAGGTGGAAACTACCTTAGGGATGAAGGAGGAATGAACTGAAATCTCAACTCTATCAGGGAACACCTTTAAATATGGTTCTTTAATGGAAATAGCAGCTATCTCATTAACCCACCTGAGTGATGTAATAGCTATTAGGAAAGCTGTTTTTAAAGTCCAGTGGAGAAGGTCTGATTGATCAGGTGGCTCAAAAGGGTGCCCCGTGAGGAACTGAAGAACCAAATTAAGGTCCCATTGTGACAAAGGCATCTTATGAGGGGGGAAAAGATCAAGTAACCCCTTTAAGAAGCGTTTTACCTTTGGATGAGTGAATAGAGACTGTTCGCCTTGTCCTGGGAAATGTTTTGAGATGGCAGAGAGATGAACCCACAGGGAGGAATGGGCCAAGCCAGACTCAGCCAATTGTAATAGATATTGTAAAATTAAATCAATAAAAATTTGGTCAATGCTAAGGTCTTTGTCAGTTAACCAAGAAGAGAATCTCTTCCACTTTGAATTATAGGACTTCCTGGTGGAAGGTTTTATCTCACTCTGGAGGACAAGGTCCAACCTGCATTTTACTGGGTCGGAGATAAGGGAACCTGGATCCGGTATGCATGGAGGTTGAGACGGTTCACATCGGTATGAAGGATGCAGCCCTGATTCATGGACAAGAGAAGAGTTTGAGGTAGAGGGAATGACACCTTGGCTAGGCGCAATAGATCACAATACCAAATTTGTCGAGGCCAACTTGGACATATCAGGATCAAGTTGGCACCCTCCCTCTTTATCTTGTCCAGAACGCTGGAGATCAGGGGGATGGGGGGAAATGCATAGAGGACGTGGGGTCCCCAGGGAATAGTGAATGCATCCCCTATGGAGGCCAGGTCGTGAGCTGGTCTCGAACAGAATAGGGGGCACTTGGCATTTGACGCAGTGGCAAACAAATCTATGAGGGGAGTACCCCATAAAGCTACTAGACAGAGGTACACCTGATCTGAGAGTTCCCACTCGTGATCCTCCGCGGGCAGTCTGCTGAGGATATCTGCTCTCATGTTTTCCGAACCTGCAATATGTGTAGCTATGAGATAGATGCCGTGAACTCTTGCAAACTTCCAGATCTTCATAGCCAACTGACAGAGTTTGGGAGACTTCGTGCCCCCCTGTTTGTTCACATACCATACGGCCATCATATTGTTGCAGGCAATCTCGACCACCGTTCCCTGGAGTAAGGGACAGAATGCTTTCAGAGCCTTTATAATAGTTATGGTCTCCAAGCAGTTTATGTGTAGTAATCGTAGCTGAGGAGTCCACGACCGGAGACATTGAGGTCATGTAGATGTGCTCCCCATCCTGTCAAAGAAGCATTGGTGGTCAACAGGTTAGTTGGGGAAGGTTTGCTAAACCATTTACACGCTAGGACAAAATCTCTATTCGTCCAGACCTTCAGAGAATCCAAAATGTGCCTAGGGATTCTCAACTTCTTGTCAGGGAGGTCAACCAAAGGGTTAAACAGGTTCAAGACCCATAATTGTAAGGGTGTAGCAAAAGGTGTAGTAGCAGTGGTTGAAGCCATTAGTCCAAGCAACCTTTGAAAAACCCCTATCCTCTGTAATCTATGAATGGAAAGAATTCTAATGATGTCTGAGATATCTGCCTCTCCTCTGGGGCAAAAATCTTAGCTGCAGCAGAATCCACAACAGCCCCAATGTAATTAATACGTTGGGTGGGGAGGAGACTGGACTTTTGCATGTTTATAGTCAAACCCAGCCTGTGACATAGGGTGTTTTCAGACGTGATGGGGCCAGTTGACCCCATCACGAAACAAATCAATTCATCCGCTGCTGGGATGACCCCGTCACGCCGTATCAGACGTGCCGGGGAATCCCGGCGGGGAATCTGGGAGGGGGTGGGGCCATGCGGTGCAATGTGTGGCCACACGGCCCCGCCCCCTCCACGCTCCCCGCCGCCCGCCCTCTGGGGAGACAGGTGGGCGGCAGGGCCAATGCGGCCGCAGCGTCTGGCCGAAATCGCCACGGCCTGGAATCCCGCCGGTGGTTCCGGGCCATGGCGCCCGACCAGACGTGACTTTTCTTTGATCCCCACCGGGGATCATTTTCACCACGCTTCCCAGGGAATTGGTGCGGCTAGCCCGGAAAGCGTGGTTGAAATTGACCCCATGTGCGAATTGAGCATGGCGAACATGTGGCGGCCGCCAAACAGACGTGCGAGGCACATTGACCACAGGTGCGTATTCACCGTGGTTCGCTGTGATCGCATAACATCTGAAAATACCCATAGGTGTAAAGTGATTTCAACATTATGGGCATTATGTACTGGAGAATCTGCCACCAGCAGCCAATCATCGAGATAAGGGAAAATAGAAATTCCCTGCTTGTGCAAATAGGCAATAACAAGGGACATAACCTTTGTGAAGACCCTAGGGGCTGAGGATAAGCCGAAGGGTAATGAAGAAAATTGATAATGGATATTATTGTGGACGAAGCAGAAGAATCTCCTACTATCTGGGTGAAGCCTGACATGGAAATAAGCGTCCTTTAAATCAATAACAGCGTATCACTGACCTGCATATAAAAAATTTGATAAACAGTCCAAAGTTAACATTTAAAATTTGCGGTAAGCAACAAAGACATTTAGAAATCTAAGGTCCAATATAGGCCTGTAGCCTCCATCCTTCTTTTCGACTAAAAAGTAAGTAGAGTAAAAACCTGTTGAAAAGGTACCCATATCAACCAATTCTATAACACCCTTTTGATAAAGTTGAACAATTTCTTTAATTAAAGCAACAGATTTTAACTTGGAAAGTTGCAGATTTCTAACAGAAGTGAAGGGTTCTGGTAAAAGAGAAAAAGACATCCAGTAACCAGTAAGAATAGTCCTTAGGACCCATCTATCATTAGTGATGGATTGCCAACAGCTGAAAGAATTAGACAAAACAAACTGAAAATTCAGCACCCTCTGAGAAATAACTGAGAAGGGTGAACTAAGACCCTGTAATTGTCATTTCCGACCTCTATAGGAAGAGGAAGTATATGATTGCCTATTGTTACCCCTCGCTCTAAATGGGGTATATGTGGCTCTGGACTTCCCTTGATATGGGACAGTGTAGGGGCTATACCTCCTGGTGTAGGACTGCGTGTTCCCATAAGATTGCCTGTGTTGTCTAGGATAAGTAGACTGTTGATAATAGGGGCAGGCTTGAAAATAAGAAGAGGGCTGGTCCCGGTATGTTATCTTAATTTTCATTGCTGTGGTCTTTGACTTCTGAATTTTATCTAAAATGTCATCAGTCTCTTTAGAAAAAAGACCAGCCTGATCAAAAGGCAGATTGTCTATTCGTGCCTTGTGGTGGGTTTCCAGCTTCGTACCCCGCAGCCAAGCAAATCTCCTAGTCACTATTGCGTTGGCGACTCCCCTTGCAGCAGTATCTGAGGAGTGGCGTGCTGACTGTAACTGGAAACGAGCTGTTAAAAGTCCCTCTGTAGAAAAAGCCTGTAATTGAAGTTGCTTCTCCGTTGGTAACGAAGGAATGATCTTTTGGACTCCTTCCCATAAATGTTGTTGGAAAGATGCCATGCCAACAGCATAATTGGCAGTCCGCATGAGCATGGTGCTAGATGCAAATGCTTTCTGGCCAAATACATCCATCCGCCTACTCTCCTTGTCAGCAGGAGATGTCTCTTGTGCGTCCTTCTGAAAACGCTCAGACGCTGCAGCCACCACTAAAGAGTTAGGTAGAGGGTGCTTATAAAAAATAGATCCCTGAATAGGGGGAAATAAATAAAAGGAACTCGCAGTTGTGGAGACAGGGTGAATAGAAGCCAGATTCGCCCAAAGGTTTTCCGCCTCCTGGGAGTGCTTCTTAAGCTTCTTAATTTTGGACAGCTGAGGACGTTCCACTGTAGCATAGGCAGGGTCCACTTCCTGCTCCACCATAGGAACAGTGTCAATTTTAAGGACCTCAGTGAACCTCCTTAATAAAGCCTGGAACTCTCTATGCTCTTGCAAAGATCCAGATGCAGTCGCTCCCTGAATGTCATCCAAAGGGGGAGGTGAAAGATTTTCCACATCCTGGACCTCTAAGGGTTCCAGAAGCTCAGGAGGGCTAGGCAGAGGTTCAGGTGGTGAGACAGATTCAGGTGAAGGGTCAGGAGTAGGATCCTGCGGGAACTAAGGGAAAAGGAGCTGCCTTTTCAAAAACCTATGGCGCTCCAATCGACGTTGAAGTCTCTCTTGACGTCAGAGAAATGACTGCTTTACCTCCTCCTGAAATGTTAACTGAGGTTCAGAGGAAGAAGTAGCTGTTGGTGTCGGTAAAATCCCCTTCAACGTCGAGGAAATGTCCCTTGACGTCGACAGTATGCCTCTCGACGTCGAGACCTGCTTCTTCGACGTCGAGCGTTGACATCGTGAATTATGATGTTCCGAAGTAGAGTCACTAGAGGGTGGAGCAGTCGACGTCGTGGGTCGAGGTCGAGTCTCCGAAGATAACCTCTGAGGGAGAGGGCTGGCTGGGGAAGCCCTATCGACGTCCTGTCTTGATGTCGACGTCTTGATTAATTGTTGGAGACAGGAAACTATTAGCTTAGACTCCTGTCTCCTCGAGGCATCCTGGGCTTTAAAATAATCCCAGATTTTCTTATCTGCCCTAGGCAGCTGAGGGAGCTCTAGGCGCAGTTTAACCCCTTCTTGGTGAGCAGTAGCCAGCCACTGCATGGGCGGGGGTTGAAAAGGGGAACCCTGGTATCTTTCTTCCACCACCTCTTCTGAGTTGTACAAAGGAGAAGTAATAGTCAAAGGTGATAATGGAGTAAAAGAGGGTGAGAAGCCTGCTCCAACAGAAACACTATCCTCATCGTCAGAGGAAACCAGGGAAAAAGAGCGATCTACCACATAGGTAGGCTCTCCCGGTTGGATTTTAGCCCTCTTAGGAGAAGGGAAGCGAGATATTTGGAGACCTGAAGTGCCCGGTAAGACAGGAGCTCCAGGCGAACCCTCCAGGGTAATAACGTCAGCAGTCGGTATAGTCTCCTCAGCTCCAATACTCGGCACCTGAGGAGAAGTCGATAGAGACGTTCCCTTTTTAAGGGACTTACTTTTTTCCTTGTCCTCTAGTTCTTTGAGGAGAGATGGAAGCCTGAGGGAACGTTCTCTCAGAGTCTTAGGTTTCATAATGAGGCGCTCATGACATTGTTGGGGATCATGATCCATGCCTAAACACAACAAACATTGCCTGTGCGGGTCCTTGGTCGTCATTTTACGACTGCACGAGAAGCATCTCTTAAAACTATGCTTAATGGTAGTCATAATAAATCTAAGAGAATAGAACCTGGTATAGACTGATGAGCCGCGAAAGCGGTTGGAAGGAACTGTTGGGCTTAGGCAGGAAGGTGCCTTATTTAGTGTGGGGGCGTGTGAACATCATGTGAAATTTGAATATGAGCTTGGTATATTCCGTTGAGAGAAGGGCGTGCAAGCGCAAACCCATTTGTGAGAATGTGAGGAGCCACTCGAAGAAGAACAGCTATTTAGCTGCAGCACGGAGCAGAAAATCAAGCAGATGCAGCCACTCTCTCACATGGACTACATCTCCCATAATTCCATGGGACTGCTTCTGACAGGAGACCATGGTACAAGCAGCAGACAGGACCCCAATTAGCCCTTGGATGAGGAAAACAGTAACAGGGGCTAATCGGGGATAATCAGAGAATGATGTCAACACACATCACATTTTGCCGTTGTGTCTAAAGGCACCTATTGAACCACCATTGAACCATGTGTATCAATGTGCCCAGTAGGTTTTTTATAATAATTTCCACCATTTTGCCTAGCACAGACTTCAGGCTCGCCGGTCTGTAGTTTCCAGGATTGCCTCTGGAGCCCTTTTAAAATATTGGTGTTACATTAGCTACCCTCTAGTCCTCAGGTACAGTGGCAGTTTTAGTGATAGGTTACAAATTACCATTAGTAGGTCTGCAATTTCATATTTGAACTCTGGGATGAATACCATTTTGTTAGGTTGGGAGGGAAGGAAGGAAAGGATTCAAGGCTATGAAATAGGTCCACTGCTCCTACTTGTTGGAAAAACAGCTCCAGATGACATCACCTTTTGCACCAACAAACCCTAATGACCACTAGGGGCATTTGGGAGTAGAGATAGTGAGTTAGTGTGAGAATCACTTTAACCTTTCCTGATCTCTGCTTCTAAGCCCCCTCCCAGGTGGGATGTGCCCAGGAAGCTCCTACTGGCCTTCCTCCTTCTTCCTGACCTTTCGCCATTCCAAAATTCTCTCTCTGACCTTCAACATGACCGGCCACCATGCTGGTGGCAGCTAGCTAGTAAGACTAGGGATAGGCCTTTCCTATCACAATGAACTTCTCAATAAAGTAGTTTATTTTAATCTAGAAACAATCTCCAAGGTGTTGATTACTACTAAGCTGTTGCTACTAACAATTCAAGCTGCTTTTGTTTTTTTGGTTTTTTTGACCATTACTAAAATTCCAACACTACTCCGGCCTTGGCGTGGCTCACACAGAGAACAAATGCCCTCAGGATCGTATGTGGGCTCTCTCTCAAATTTCAAGAACAACCCAGATCATCGCCAGGTGGAGAGGGGAGTTTTCCCTGGGGAAGGGAAGGGGCAGAGGGAAAAGACTGGTCAGTAATACTCACACTCTCAGGTTCTGGCACCAAGGGTGTGTGTGTGTGTCACCAGGAATGGAAGTACGTGTGCCTTAGGTCTCAGGTCCAGGGGTGGAGGGTGGCACCATGGAGGATCCAATAAGGGAAGGACAAGGGGGGGCACGCACACCACTTTGCCACACGCTACGGGGGTGCACAGTTCTGAGGGAGAACTTCCACTCGCAGTTACACACAACATAGTCACTCGCAAACACCCTGAAAACTATCCCAGCACCTACATTTATTTATTTATTTATTTATTTATTTTAATCAATTTATACCCCGTCCCTTCTGTAAAAACAGCTCGGGGTGGCTAACAATTTTAAAAGAGTAAAAAATACAATAATGTAAATATAAAACAATCATAATAATAAAAACAATTTAAAACAGGGTTAGAATAACTAAAATAAATAAATAAATAAATAAATAAATAAATAAGGGTAGGGTAGAACTAAAAGCCCTAACCACCCCTCCCCCCCTCCCCAAAGGCCTGGGTGAACAGCCAAGTTTTACAAGCCCGTCAGAATGTTAAAAGGCTTGGGGCCAGGCGAGCTTCCTCCAGGAGGGAGTTCCAAAGACACGGCCCGGTCACCGAGAATGCCCTTTCCATTGTAGTCCCTCGCTTAACACGGGGGACCACCAAGAAGGCACCCCCGGCAGACCGAAGGAGCTGCTCTGGGGCATAGAGGGTGAGGCAGTTCCTGAGGTACAAGACCATGAAGGGCCTTATAGATCATTACCAATACCTTGAACCTGGCTCAGCACGCTATTGGCAACCAGTGCAGAGTCCGGAGCACAGGTGTTATGTGCTCCCAATGACCTGTCCCTGAAAGTAGCCGGGCTGCTGCATTCTGCACTAGCTGCAGCCTCCGAACCAGGAACAAGGGCAGTCCCACGTAGAACGCACTGCAGTAGTCCAGCCTCGAGGTGATGAAGGCATGGATGAGGGAGGCCAGGTCCGACCTGGAGACGTACGAACGCAGCCTCTGCACCAGATATAACTGGTGGAAAACGGCCTTCACCACCACCTCCACCTGCCGATCCAGGCGGAGATCTGAGTCCAGTATCACCGAACCCACCCCCAATCAGGGGGGCTGACACCTCCCTCGCTCTCCCCACCACCATCACCTCTGGCTTATCGGGTTGAGCTTCAGTCTTCTCTGCCACATCCACTCCATCACGACCTCCAGACACTGGGATAGCAATGAGACATCAGGGTCTGGGTCAGCTGGGGAGGCAAGTTGAGTCTCTTAATAAAAATAAGACATGAACGCTCACAAAGCTACCTGAAAACAAAAAGGCCGTCAGATGCAAATAGGTCTTCAAGACCAAGCATAATGCAGAAGGGGAAATCATGCGCCACAAAGCGAGATTAGTGGCCAAGGGATATTCCCAACAATATGGCGAGGATTATGATGAGACCTTTGCTCCAGAAGTAAGGCACACCACAATAAGAACACTCCTCATCATTGCAGTGGCAAGAAAAATGAAAGTGCAGCACTTAGATGTGAAGACTGCATTCCTACATGGTGATATCAAAGAGGACATCTACATGCAGCAGCCGCCAGGATTCGAAGAACCTGGGAAGGAGGAACGTGTGTGCAAGCTGCAAGAGAGTATCTATGGCCTAAAGCAAGCAGCAAAAGCCTGGAACTAAAAATTGAATCAATTGCTCCTTAAGGAGGGGTTCATGCAGGGAGAAGCTGACCCCTGTCTATACTCAAGGTTCAGAAATAAAAGGAGGACATACATTCTAACTTATGTGGATGATCTGATTGTATGCCATGAAAACAAACGAGATTGTGATGAAATCATCAGAAATCTGAACAAGGAAATAGAGGTGAAAGACTTGGGAGGTATCACTTACTATCTTGGAATACAAATAGAATGAGAAAAAGACGGAAGTTTCCTTCTCAATCAAAAACAAAAGATAAAGGACATTTTAGAATGCCTAGGTATGACAGAGGCTAATGAAGTGGGGACACCTATGGAAACAAATTTCCTAAGCCAGGAAGGCAACGATGAGCCCCTACCACAGGACAACCAGTACAGAACTGCAATCAGCAAAATGTTGTATGTAGCCACCGTCACAAGGCCAGACATCGCCGCTGCTGTAGCAATACTAAGCAGAAAAGTAAATGCACCAACCCATAAGGACTGGATAGCAGTCAAGAGGATGGCACGATACCTGAAGGGCACAATGCATTTAAACTTAAAACTACCAGCAAGCGAGAACCCCAGATTGATGGGTTATATGGATGCAGACTGGGTCGGAGACAAGACTGACCGCAAATCTGTGAGTGGAAATGTATTTCTCTATGGAGGCGGAGCAATCAGTTGGACTAGCCAGAAGCAGTCATTAATTGCCCTTTCATCCACAGATTAGATTAATTTATTGTTTTTAACCATAGGTTATAAAAACATAAATAAATAAAATATAGACATAGATGTTACACACAACTTAAAATAAATAAATTAACATTTCAGAACTACTTGTATTGAACACAATTAATCAGTTATTTGTTCCAAAATCTGCCGTCGCACCCTTACTGCAAAATGACAAAAAGCAGCTACTGCTCTAGATTTACTTGAGTCTGCTGGGTCTAACAGCTTTATCAGTAGCATTGGAATCATACTATTTGAGTTGTTGATATATAGAAATAAAAATTTCTTACGCAAAGTATCATATGTTGGACATATAAAAAGAACATGATAATTGGTTTCAGATTCATTTAGATTACACACAGGGCAATGTCTATCTGCCAAAGGGACTCCATTGTAACGACCCTCTTGAACTGCAGACTCAAAAACGTTTAATCGAAATCTGGTAAATGCGGATCTTCTAGGAAAAGAAGACCATAAGGTTAAATAATTTAGGGAACGGTGCAAGATAGGGAACGAGGAGTACAAGGGAGCTATTTTCTGATGGCTCAATAAAGCGTTTTCAGACTGGAGTTGTTGGTCCAAGATGCACTGTTTTATTAGGGCGGTTGCACCCTCTAGCCCTTTAGCTTTAAGATCACAGACAGAAAAACCCAATTTAGCAACCTCCTTTTGTACCTCCTGGTCCCAATTTGCCAATAAATTGTTCTGTATGGCTAAAGATAGTAATGTTTTCCATTTAGGAGCAAAAACCAGGACTATTAACCAAAATCTAATTAGTTTTAGCAGGAGACATGACCTGATAGGAGGACTACCGGATTCTAAACGCAGAAGAACTTGGGAGGGTTCCTCTAGGAACCGCTAAGATAGAACGGAGTAGAGAATTCTGGATAACTTCAAATTGGGTTAAATATTTCAGCCCCCATATTGGAAATGCGTAATGAATATATCCAAGTACTTTTGCCTTAAATAGACGCATAACAGGGACCATCAACTTACTCCCTCTAGAAAAATAGAATTTTGTCAAGTATACGGTTGTTTGTTTGGTAGCGTTAAGTACAGCCTGGAAATGAATTGCCCAGGTAAGGGAAGAGGAGATCATAACCCCCAGATACTTATAGCTCTTAACTTGCTCAATCAGATTGGAACCTATATACCGCTTCTGTATCTTCCTAGCAGGACCATGACCCACTAACATTACTTTTGTTTTTGAGTAATTTATTTCAAGATCTTCTAGATGACAAAAATCATGTAGACTGGACATAGCTCTTTTCAAGCCCACCTTAGTTTGTGATATAAGGATGGTATCATCCGCATATAACAATGCGGGAACCTTATGATCACCAATCCTGGGGGCATGGGTGTCTTTCTGGCTAATAAATGAAATGACATTATTTAAATAGATATTGAAAAGGGCAGGGGCAAGTATACACCCCTGCCAGACACCCCTCTGCATAGGAATATCTTCTGTTAAGGTATTTGGAAGTGCATACCATACCTGAAGACTATTGTTTGTATGAAGGGACATTATTAGGAAGAGCAATCTTGGATCTATTTGAAGCGCTTTAAGCTTTGACCAAAGACGTTCCCTATTGACCATATCAAAAGCGGCCCGTAGATCAATAAAGCACAGAAACACTGTTCTGTCTTTTGTAGTATATTCCTGTAATAATGAATTTAGTATCAGTATTTGGTCAGTAGTTGATTTACCCTTTATAAACCCTGCTTGCTCAGGGACTATAGTTTCATTGGTTTCAAGCCATACTTGTAATCGAGACAGGAGATAGCTAGCATACATTTTACCAATCACGCTTAACAAGCTAATCGGTCTAAAGTTTGAGGGAAGTGTTGGATTTCCTTTTTTAAAAATTGGAAAGATTATACTTTTGAGCCATGCTTTTGGGATATGACCTGTTAGATTTACATAAGAAAACAGGGGCGCCAAAATACTAGTCCACCATTGGGGGGCACTCTTTATAAGATCTGGGGATATGAAATCTGACCCTGGGGCTTTTCCTGCCTTAAGTAGGGAAATTAAAGTCAAAATCTCTTCATGGGTGACATCTGGCCAAGCTGGAAACCTATTAATAGGGGTTAAAGTCAGGTTCAGAGATGCTTGCACAGGGGAGGAGAATAACTCACCAAAGTGTTGTTGCCAAAGGTCAGGAGGGATGAGGCCTTCAAAATTTTGTTCCCTTTTCCCTCTAAGGTACAGGTAAATCTGTGACCAAAAGACCGCCAAATTTTTCTGATTAACAGCTTGCATTAACTTATGCCAACTATGTTCCTGAAAAACACGTTTCTTGAAGATCAATAAATGGTGGTAATTTCGTCTAAGAGTGTAAAATTCAATACGTTTACTTTGAGAAGGATGGCGTGAAAAAACTCTAACCGAGTGCCTTAAGTTAGTTCTCATTTCACGACACTCCCTGTCAAACCATTGGGGATGGTACTGTCTCATCGGTGTTTCATTCTGTATCTTAATATAGGGAGACAAGTGGACTATTAGTTCTTCATATAGATCCAAAATGTTACCCTCTGGGTTCTGGCTAATAATAGCCGTATGTAACTGGTGGGCCTCCTCACCAGAGAGGAACTGCATATAATTTTTTTGAATCTGAGCAGTTCAATATCTGCGAATCCACGTATCTTTCGACGGAGGAAACTCTTTCGCCAGTGGCAAGGAGCTCTCAGATGCCAAAAATAGGGACAAGGGAAAATGAGAAGATTCTGCTCTAGGGATTATCTGCATATAATGAACTAAACTGACAGAGGAGAATGAAAATAAAATAAAATCGACTACACTTGAGCTCAGTGGTGTATGAGAAGTAAATTCTCCAATGAGGTCTCCTGGAACACGGCCGTTAAAAACTAGTAAGTCATGCATAATCATGACTTCCTCTAATCAAGCATTTAAATCTTTATTGCAGGTCAAATCTTTGGAACAACGGGGGGGGGGGAGAATATGAACTGGAGAGCATAATCATCCAAAGGGGGGAGAGCCGGCTCTCCTGATAATGTTCCAATCCTGGTATTAAAATCACCCCCAACAAATATCAAGGCTTGGGGGTATAATGAGACTGCTTGTTCGAGTAGAGTCGACCATTGAAACCATAAATCATGTGTATAAAAAGGCGATGAAATTGGGGGGATATAGACATTATACAATATCATTTCACGGCCATTAGGGAACAAACAATGAACAAATGGGCCCCAAAGGAGCCAATAGGTTTAACCCGCAGCCCAAGAGATATCCATACAAGCAAAGCTAAGCCGCCATTAGGCCATCCCTTCCATGTAGATGGAGAGACATTTAGACAATAAGAATTATAGTTTATTAAATCAATCTTATCCAATGCCCAGGTTTCCTGTAATAAAATAATGTCATACCCAGACAAAAAAGTTTTAAAATCAAAATCAATTAAACAAGAAGACCAGCCAGTAATATTCCAACTAAGACAAGCATAGTCCCCCAAGTTTGGCTGAGAAAGTCACGCGATAGAAGGGTCTTTACCAGATATTTGAGCTCCCTGAGATGTAGAAATAATGGAGCTCAAGGGGGCTAGATTTAAATTTTTAGCCTTGGCTTTAGGTCGATCCCTAAAGGAGAAAACACCTGGGAGGAGGCGACCAGGAGCAGTTGGTAATATGGGCAAGGATAGTCCTAGTGTTTCCTGGGGAATATGAGTAAGGTTAGCGGTTACTGATACTGGGGAAGGTATCACCAGGGGGGCCAAATGCAAGTCACCCTGTTCCTCACCAAAAGGGACTTCCTTAGGTGAAGTAGCCAGATTACCTAGAGAGAGACTACCTCTCATAGGGACACCCTTTGTTTATTGCTGGCTACCCTAATTTTGGAATTTCCCTGTGGGTTTCCCTTACAAGGGTGCCCCATGGGGGTAGAAGTTGCTGAAGGAGCACCAGTCTTGGGAGAGAAGACTGATCACCCTCAAGAGGTTCCAGCCATGGTGTCCTATCAGGACTAGATTGAGGTCTTCCACAAGACTTTCCTGGACATAAGGCACCCTGTATTTGCTTACATATAGAATCCAATCGACTGGTAAAAAGATCTGGCTTCAATGGGGCTTCTGACTGCTGCAAGAGGAGCGAATCTGTTGTAAATTTATGATCCCTCCTAGATATTGGTTGAATATCCATAGACTCAAATGATACATTTTTTGAATGAGGAGGTGCTGGAATATCAATCAATGGTTTTACCAGATCATTACAGCTATTGTGGTTATTTTGGTGGTGAGATTTGGGATTCACTGTGGCATCTATATGCCTACTGGCATGTTCCCGATGACAGGGGATTTCGATTACCGGTTCCCCTTGAGTTGGAAGCTTATTCCCGTCATCTGCAAATAGTACTCTGGATGCAAATATGTTCTTTGCTTTCAATAATGCGTCCTTAGCCAAAATACAAGTGACCAATTTAGGAGAGCTAAAAGCTACTTTAAGCAACCAACGCTTCTTAACATTATGCACATGCTCGACAGTAATTATGTCTCTACTCACAACCAGAAATCCCAGAATCACACGTAAATGTTCAGCAATATCATGGGGTGTGTTCCAAAATGGCAAAAGGTCTGACGGTAAAGGCAGTATGGCAAAAATTAAACTATTAGGTAGATAAGTGAGTTTTAAGTGCCCCTCATTTTCCATTGAGGAGGGATGCACATGTGATAGCTGCTTCTGATTGTTCGTCAACTTCCATCCCTGATTCAAAGGACATAATCTAGAGTCTATCTTAGAAGGAAAGGGTACTGTAATAGAGGCATTAAACTGATCATTTCCCTGCTCGAATTTCCTATTGAGGCTATTAATTTGGGCAAGAACATATTTTAACGTATGAGCAGTCACCAACACCAAATCGGCAAGTAATTCAAATTGTGTTGGTTCCCCTTTACCATTTTGGACTAGAATCACTGATGGATGTGGGGCAATATCCCCCTGAATAGTTGTTTCCATACTGGTTTGTTCCCAACTAACAGATTTATCCTGACAAGGACTAGACAAAATCATAAAACGATTCGAGCTGCTAGTCTGTGTCAGCCTTTTTAACCCTGGAGCTTCCTGCTGAGCTCCAAGAAGAGAGTCTACCTTCCTTTGTTAATAATAATAATAATATTTATTATAATATAATGTTGATTGACCACAGGCCAGTTACAACAGTTAATAAATAAATAAAAGCAACTTAAAACTTACAACAGTCAATATCATCCACAAATAAATCCCGTGAAAAATTTCCACCACCAGTTCTCCCCGCACCTGGGGAGGCTTAAGCAGCAAAAAACAACAGCAAACCCCAACACAAACAGTACATCAATTTTAGACCTCCCTTCTATCCAGAGTCCAAAATCCAAAACTCAGCCCCTCATCTGTTCCCCAACTTAAGGGCTCACCTAGCCAGATTTAATAAGCCCACTTCTGAGTTTGTTGTTAGACAAATTTGATATAACTGAGCAGTGGGCAGAAAAAGCCAATTTTGGAGCTGAGATGGCAAATATAATTCCCTCCAATAACTAGTGAGGGGACATATAAACAATACGTGGGGGAGATCCTCAACCAACCCCATGTTACAACTACAGACCCGCTCACTGTAGGGAATACCTCTACATCTGCCGTCCAATATCCTAGGGGGTATAAGATCTAACCGAAGAAGGGTTAAGGCTCGTCTTAAATTTGAATCCGTCAGAATTCTCAAATAAGACTCACACAAAAATTCTCTCTTTATATGCTGATACAAAGGGGCACAGCGCAGTGCCTGAATGGCCCCAAAATCCTGCTGCACAGCTTGGTCTTTCTGCTGCTTAATTATTAATCTCAGCCTCTCCTTTGGCGGGATACCTAACAGCAATTCAGGAGACAACCCTAATTTTAACAGGTGAACCCGTACCTTAACCCACCATATACTAGAAGAAGTCCACGTAGAGGCTTCCTCTAAGCAAAGACAGGGTAGCCGGTCCTCGGGCATATCAATCACCCTTAACCAATACTTAAGCGGACAAAGAGAAAGTTCCATGCTCAAAGGAAGAGAGCCTGTTTCCATCCTCAACAGGCATGCCGGGGTGCTACGCGGCACTCCTAACAAAGTACTCAAGAGTCCATTCTGTAAGGAATCCAGTCCTCTGCCCACAAAGTGGGCCCATACCTCTGCCCCATAAAGGGTACTAAGTTTGGATTTAAGATTGAAAAGTTTTAAAGCCGGGGGAATAAACCTACCCCCCTGCAATCTCCAAAACCTCAACAATCCCCCTATTGCCTGTTTTAATTTAAGGCAGGCCGTTCCAAAATGGGGGGACCAAGTTGCCCTGCCACTAATGGTCACCCCCAGATATTTATAAGTTGGAACCTGCTCTAGTTTGACCCCATCTAATAACCATGGGTGATTCCTCAAACCCCGCCCTGCCACCACCACCTTAGACTTCCCGTAATTTATCGAGAGCTGAGAGTCCCTACAGAATTTACTGACCACCTCCAGCATTCTATCCATACCCACTGCTGAAGGTGAAAGAAGCACCATGTCGTCTGCATATAACAACATTGGGACAGAACGAGGCCCCACCCGCGCAGACAAGAGAGAATCACTGTGGAGTTGATCTACTATACCGTTTATAAAAAAATTAAATAAAAAGGGAGCCAACACACATCCCTGTTTCACCCCATTTGTAGCTATAATAGGTTGCGAAAGCTGACCACTACCCCCAGGCCTAACCCTAAGAGTAGTTTGAGAATACAAAGCATGTACCAATAGGACCAACCTCCGATCCATGCTTGTGGCATATAGACGCTTCCAGAGGATTACCCTATCAACCAAGTCGAACGCAGATTGAAAATCTAAAAAGGTCATAATAAGCCTATTAGAGCGGATTTTGACGTATTTCTCAACTAGATGCCATACCGTAAAAATCTGGTCGACTGTTGACCGGCCGGCTTGAAAGCCAGCCTGTTCCTCAGGAAAAAAGCTAGACCCTTCGGCCCAAGCCTCAAGCTTTAAGAGGAGATAACGCACAAAGACCTTTGCCACCACACAGAGAAGACTAATCGGTCTATAATTCTTAGGCAGACTCCTATCCCCTCCTTTATAAATAGGTACCACTATACTAATATTCCAACCAGTGGGAATTATCCCGCTGGTGCTAATAATTGTAAATAATTTAGCGAGGATAGGAGCCCACCATTCCTGGTTATGGTTAAAAAGGTCTACTGGGATCCCATCAATTCCAGGAGCTTTATGCGATTTAAATTTATTAAGCAGCCGACACACCTCCTCTGGATCTACCGGGGGCCACTGAGGAACATCATTTAGCAGATTGCGATCAAAAACTGTGGTATCTGGCAATCTTGAAAAAATCCCACTAAAGTGGGAATGCCAGGCACCCCAGTCCACTAGGCCTTGCACCCAAGCAGGTCTAAAACCAGCCTTCACCAAGCCCCAGAATCTAATTTGGTCCTTATCACGCACTGCCTGGATAAAAACCTCCCAGGACCTAGCCTGAAAAGCCTTTTTCTTAGACCCCAGCAACTTTTTATACTGTTGTTTAGCATAAATATACTCAGCTGCCCTGCCCGAAGCCGGATCTTTTTTAAAAGCCCTGGCACACCTCCGCAGGGCGCCCCGGGCTCTAAAACATTGGTCATCGAACCATTTGGGGGCAGATGACCAAGTGGCAGCCTCTTTGATTGGCAAGACCCTCGGGGATAGGTATTCTCTACAACATGCCATTAGACCTAAAAAGGACGTGTAGAACTCTGAGGGGGTTGGACCCTGGAAGTTCGTTAAAGCAAGATGAAATTGGTTGGCACTATCCAGCGTGTAAAATCCCTCACACCTCCTTTCTAGCCTATCCGACCACTTCAATTGGGGCCCTGGGCTTGCTTCCCTCCCCTCTCCTAGAGCCACAGAAAAACCCCGACCTGCATTACCCCTGGAGTTGGTCCTAAATAAAAGCACTATTGGGAAGTGATCACTTAACCCCTCCATCAGTACCATGAAGTCTAGGCATTGTTCATAATATGCCTCTTGTACACAGAAAAAATCTATAACACTAGAGCCTATTTTAGAAACATAAGTATAATGACCAACCTTGTCTGAACGTGATCTCCCATTAAGCACCTTCCAGCTCCCACCATATAAAAAATGCAGGAAATCCGCTCCATAAGAGTTTACCTCGGACTCCTTAGAGCTACGTGGTGGGTCGAAAAACAAATCTGAATCCTCAACCCCCAAAATGGCTGCTTGCCTCCCTATGTCATTCCCTATACGCGAGTTAAAATCCCCCGCTAGAATAATAGGGCAACCAGGATATGCATCTTCCAATGCGGAGATGCAAATGTCCAGCTGCAACCAAAAAGCCCTGACATTCGGATAACGGGAAGGGATATATATATTAATAATAATAATCAATTCCCCCATCCCTAAATCCAAAAGCAGGGCCAAAGCATTACAAGGAACTGAAGGCAGCAAGGTCCCTGTAACCTTCAAAGAGGAATTGCATAGAATAAGCAAACCACCCGATGCTCTACCATACTTAGCTTGTTTTGAGGCTGGAGTGGACCACACCTGAAACCCCGGGAAGGAGACCTTAGTTGTGGCCAACAGCCAAGTTTCTTGGATACATATAATATCTCCTGCATGCAGCACAGCTTGAGCCTCAAAGTTCCACAACCCTCCCCAACCAGCCACATTCCAGGATAGTATTTTTACACATCCATCCCCAATACCTGAATGGCAGAATCCCTCCAGTCAATCCACACTCCTCCCAACACTACACGGCCCCACAGCTGGAGGAGGGGGGGCAGAGCAAGATACTGGCTGCAAGTTCTGGGAAGATTCAGAACTGAACCTCCTAGCAGCAGCCTCCTGCAAACCAGGGGGGACCAACCCCCCCTTATGCAGGCAAGTACCCTGGGACACTTCTGGGGTTGCCATCTCCCTCCCCATGATGTCCAAGGGGTCCCCAGCCAGCCCAATTGGTCCCTCAAACCTTCCCTCGGGTACAATGCCCACCACCCCTAATTCACTCCTCAGTGCCCGGGAGGCCCCTTCCCTCTCCATAACCTCTACGCCATCCTCAGAGGCACTACACCCCTGAATCTGAGTCCAAACAAGTCCAACTTCCTTCTCTGGTCTACTAATAGGGGATCCCTGGCTTTCCTTATTACTACCCCTTATGCCCTGCACACTGTCTTTCTTTAACAAAATTTCTTGCAATTGAAACACTTTATCAATCAGCACATCGCACTCCACTGAATTCATATTACCCAGCATATCCTCCACCTGCACAATATCAGACTCCTCCCCTAGAGTTCGGAAGCAAAATTCAGCCAACCGACTACCCTTACTACACCCCTCCTGTGGGGTGGGAACTAGAGGCTGCCACCGGTGGATCTTCCATCTCCCACTCCTGTGCTACTTTCCCCTGAGCCATATCCTCCATAGGCTCTTCATTATTTAATTCCGGGCCACTAACACCAGCCCCAGAGGACCCGCTAGTAACCTCCTCATGAATATGTTCCTCCTGCCCATTAGGATCCTTCTCCAAAGAAAAGGGGGCCTTAGTCTCATAAGAAAATACCCTGTCCATTGAAATACCCCATTGTTTCAAATCTCGTCGGGCTTCAAATATTTTGCGGACCCAAAAACTATCCTTAAAATAAATCTTTAAAATTCGAAAATCCCCAGTGGACTGTTCATGGCGAATTTTAAAGACATCCTCCTCCCTTAATTTAATTCTCAATAAAAAAGAGAGGTTACGCGCTGCCATGGTTTTAGTATCCCAAGAAGGAATTACCCCATTCCAAAGGGGTCTGACCCATAGCTGAATAGCCACCTCATGGCAAACCATAACACAGGCTACACGGCTATATCTACCTGCCAACAGTTGATTATGGGTATTATACTGCGATTGTATGCCCTGAACCCTCCCTAAATCCCACTGCTTGGGCGTAACACCCCCAGTACAAGTGTCATCCTCCTCATTACACTTATTACCCCTCCCTGGAGCCCTCCAGGGATCCTTAACTTGATGGTCAGCCTCCTCCAGTTCCCCCACATGACTCATAATGTCTTGCAGATGTTGCTGAGAGTGAAGTAAATAATCTCCCCATTTCCCAACAATTGCCTGCCAGGAAGCCATCTGGTCAAGCAACTGTTTACAGCAATGTCCCAACTTCATGGCATCTAATACAGCTTGTTCACAGTCTGCCTGTGGCTCGGCTCTTGCTGCCACATTAATACAGCTGGCAGACTTACTATCCAAGACCAGAGGGTTCAACTGACTCACTCCCGGTGCCTCAGCCTCTTCCAAACCCGTAAAATGGTTGGCTAAAGGCAGTGTACACAGGGACAAAGCTTCTCCAATAGGACAGGCAAAATCTACAATCCGTGCCTGCTTTAAACGTGGCTGGTCCAGAGATACCATCGGGGAACAGGAGGGCCTGCTCCTCTTTTTCTCCATCCGACGCAGAGAAGCTCCTCCCTTTTTTCCTTGCAGGTCCGGTTCGCCACCCGACACTCCACTGCAGCCCAGGTGGAGGTAAGAAACAGCAGGAGAGAGGGAAAAACTTCCTCCAAAGGATTCAGCTAACTAGATACTTTGATTCCCCGCAGATAGCGTCAGGGGGAGGGCGCCCATGCCCACTCTTGACCCCACGAATGGGCCCACCAACGGGCAACACCCTTTGGTGTCGCCCTTTGGCTGGAGCCCAAGGGCTGATGCCCAAAGGGTGTCCCAGCCCTTGGGTTAGTACCTGTAAGAGGGACAGACAGCCAATGGGCTCCAGGCTCCAGCAAACACTGGGAGTGTATCTCGCTCTCCTCCCTTCCTTCCTTCCCCCACAGCCGCAAACGCTCCTCACCATCTTCCTTTGTTTGGAAACCTTAGAAAGAGAAACCAAAGGGGGAAAAGCCTCCTTCCTAGACCTTTTGGAAGGTGGCATAGCCACACCACAATAATATACAAGGGGTATAAATTGGAGATGGTACTTCAGCTCCAAATTTCCTAAAGTAAGTCTTTGCTGCCCTTATCCCTGATATATGGGAATGGCTGACAAAAAGAGAGAGAGGGTGCTCCTATGCTCCGGGCGCTCCAAGGGCAGTTCCCAAGGGGAAGCAGCCCTTGTGCTCGTGCCCTTAGGCTCGCACACGTGGCTCGCACCCACAGGCCACCACTGTGGTTTTCTTTCCCCCCAGGTGCTGTGGCTCTGCCCCCACTTGCCGACAGCCCCACAGGAAGGAGAGTCTGGTCAGTTTTAGGAAGGGGATTCAGTTCAATTCAAAGAGAAGCCTCGGCTGCACTCATCGGCTTCCTGCAAAAAAACCCCGCATCCACAGAAGCAGAATTTATTTCAGCCACTCAAGTATGTCAAGAAGTAGTATGGCTACACAGACTACTAAAAGACTTTGGAATAGACGAACCAAAGCCAACTGAGATGTATGAGGACAATCAAAGCTGCATTCAGCTTACGAAAATGGAAAGGACAAAGCCAAAGTCGAAGCACATCGACACCAAGCATCACTATGTGCGAGAAGCACAAGAAGGAGGACTTGTTGAAGTGATTTATTGTCCTACAGAGGAAATGATAGTGGATGTGCTGACCAAACCGCTACTCAGAGACAATTTCCAGAGGCTACGAGAAGCATTGGGAATTGTCAGCAGTGCACATAAGTGATTCGGTGCACGGGACGATGAGAAGGGGTGTTGGAAATACATTCCTT
>QEPC01008871.1:1414300-1432693 GCA_003113815.1 Sphenodon punctatus
AGATAGATAGATAGATAGATAGATAGATAGATAGATAGATGTAGAGAGTTGTAGGAGTTAGTTTAGCGATAGAGATAGCGTTAGTGATTTAGTTTTAGTGTTTGTAGGAATAGGCCTGTGTACTTATTAGATAATCCATTTAGTTCATAGCATTTAGCAGTTAGATAGCAGTTAGATTTAGTGTAGATAGATACATATAATATTAGATTTTTTTAAAAAACCCATATAAAAACAAAAAAACAAATAAAAAACAAAAGAAAACCATATAAAACCCAATAAAAAAACAAAAAATATATATAAAAAACAAAAAAACACCCATAACAACATTTCCTGAACGACCGAACCGAACAGCCGAACGGCCAAACCGAACAGCCGAATGGCCTAACCGAACGGCCTGTTCGGATGACCGAACCGAACCGCCAAACCCGAACTCGGAGAACTACCTGAACGGACGAACCAAATGGACGAACTGAACACAGCCGAACCGAACGACCAAACTGAAAGGACAAACCGAACGCAGTCGAACCGAACGGCCAAACCCGAACCACGATCTGTTCGCCCATCCCTACTGAACATACCTAGTCTTAGGACTTAATATAGGACTAATTCCTATCCTACATGTATTTCTTAATAAAGCTACTTAAATTTAAGTATGCTTCCTGCCTGCTTATTAATGATTAGCTACTCACACTCCTCTGTAAACTCTGCATTGGGCCAATCAATGCAATGATCTTACAGTCCTTGCATTCCAACACCCAATCCCAGTAAAAAGAACAGCGCCCCCCCCCGCCCCCAACCAGCCAGCAGAATGGCATGCCCTGGTATGAGGATGAGACCAGGGCACTCATAGCCCGGGGGTGGGGGGGGACGATGAACCAAAAAGGTCTAGGGTCCACTAGAGAAAGCTCATAGGAATGCAGTGGTATTCCAGGGTATCTCTGAGCAGATGGGATACAACAGGTCAATGAACCAATGTTGGCAGCGGACAAAGGACCTGTAGCATGGATATAAAGAGATCTGTGATGAAAACTGCACGTCTGGTCATGGAAGGCAAACCGATCCCTACTTTGACCTGCTGGACCGGTTCCTCCACACCAATGGGGCAACTGACTGCATGACAGCACAGTCACCAGGGCCAGGTAGATGCCCATCCCCCATTCACCCTGTCTGCCAAAACCAGGGCCAATCCACCTGCCATGGTCCCTCCTGCAAAGCCCTGCTGGCCCCCCAACCACCGGCATCAGAGGAGGAGTTGGAGGACGATGACAGGAGCAACACATTCACCTTCCACCTGGCTTCCCCTGAGTCCCACTCTTAGTACCCCCCATCCAGTCCAGAGAAGGCAGGTGGAGGGTGCAGGTGACAGCAAGGAGGTGGAGGACAGCAGTGGACAGCAGTGAGTAGCCCAATTGATTGGGGTGGGTGGGTGGTACTGAGGTGTCAGGTCCGGAGGGGTTGGGCAGCCATGGAGCACTATCCAAGGCCATGACAGTCACCCTATTCTGTGTGTACTGTTGCCCATGAGAGCAATGGGGAACAGCCGGAACGGCCCCAGGACAGATGGGCTCCATGTGGGAGTGGTGAGTGAGACCATGGGGTGGGTGGGTACTTGCAGGCAGACTGAGAGGGGGGTACAGGGCAGGGGCGCCAGCAGGCAGTGGCACTTGCTGCCACAGACAGGTAAGGGCCTCACAGAGCCCAGAGTGGGGCAGCATCGAGTAACATCCCACCTCCCTGTCTCCCTCTGCAGATCCAGAAGCACTGAGGCCACAGCCCAGGCCAATCAGGAGTGCCCAGAGGAACTGGGAGTGGTGGGCATGGAACAGGTGGCGCAGGGAGGAGCTGGCCAGGGAGCTGCTGGAGGAAACCATGCACCAGGTGGATGAGACATGGGATGTCATTCAGGGCATGGATTGAGCAGAACTAGCAAAAACTCAGGGCCTTCAGTACTGAGTCCTACAGGGACCACCAGCAGGAGGACAGGTACTGGACCCACCTCTGGGGTGAGCTGCAGTTGCCCACACTGAGCCAGGTGGAGCAAGGGTGGAGATAAGGGACATCCTCAAACAGTCCCTCAATCTCCAGCATTCCTTCGCCCAGCACGTAAGTGCTATGGGTGCTGCCCTGCTTGCCCTGATGCAGGCTTCTGTCCCTCCTGGCAGGTTCAGCTGTCCCACCCAGTCCCATTCGCCCAGGCTGAATTTCCATGACAGTCAGCCCTGGCTGGTCAGCCAGCAAGAACCAGACCCCTCCTACCCCGGCACAGAACACCCCAGTACCCGCACGTGCCCTCCCATCCACCATCATATTGAAAGTTGGGATCAGTTCAAAATCGTATTGACACGACTTTCAATACAATTTTAGATCATACTGTGCAGAATTTGACCAATATGGCCTAAATACAATGTCTGCCCCCAGCTATGCCCTCCCTGGATTCCTGCCAGGTTGGAGCACTGGGAAGGAGTCTAGAGAAGGTAGAACTGGGGGTTTAGGAGCAGTGCAGGGGTGGGGAGGGGGGTAGTTGCCTCCCAGGACCCCTGCCTGGCACTTGTCTCCCTCAGACCCCTGGACCTCTGTAGCAGCACTGGGGCGGGCAACTGGGCAGAAGTCCAGGGGAGGTGTGCAGCTCCAGGCAGGGGTGCTGGGAGGCAGAGGTGGCTGGGTGAGGAGGAAGAGCCGGGGTGAGGAGGAAGAGCCGTACCTGGCTTTTTCCCCTTAGGCTTGGAGTCCATCCAGCAGCGTCCCTCAGGGCCCAGCATGGCCTTCTCAGGGCTGCACCAGGCAGAAATACATGGAAAAATTGTACATGCACAAGATGGCCACCATAGTAATTCTGCATACCCGTGGCCGCCATGCGCAGACTGGCTGCCACTTTCCAAAATGGTGGCAACACTGCTGGTGCCATTACCTTTCTCAAGTCATAATATAAAAACAATATTAGATGCCAACAATATTGGACACCAACAATACCTGAAGTTAAAAGTAGAGGAAAAAAGAGAACGAGTCAATATTCATCAATATACTGTGGCCTGGCAGCATATACTATGAACATACAAAAATTCATTTAAGTCTCTTAATGATATAAACTGAAAAGGCAAATATATATAACAAAGTATATGTTGTGTGTCCCCCCCCCCCCCCTTCCTATAGCATCAAAATTGTCTGCAGCTGTCATCAGGGCATTCTGAACCCAAGGTAGTATATTTATTTATTTATTTTATTTCTTTACATTTATTGGCTGCCCCCTCATGCCTATGGCATCTCGAGGCGGCTCACAACAACGAAAACAATAATAAAATACATAAAACAACAATATAAATCATTTACCCCCCCCCAACATTCCCCCTCCCTACCCTGCCCTCCGACCCTCCCTTCCGAAGGCTTGGGTGAACAGCCAGGTCTTACAGGCTCGACGAAAGGCCATCAGACCCGGGGCCAGGTGAACTTTCTCCATGAGGGAGTTCCAAAGCCATGGCCCAGCCACCAAGAACGCCCTCTCCACCGTGGTCCCCCGTTTAACACAGGGGACCTCCAGGAAGGTGCCCCTGGCAGACCGCAGGGGCTGCCCTGGTGTGCGGAAGGTGAGGCGGTCCCCAAGGTATGAGGGGCCCAGACCGTATACGGCTTTATAAACCAACACCAACACCTTGAATCTGGCTCGGTGCACTATAGGCAGTCAGTGCAGAGCACAGGTGTAATATGCTCCCGTCGCCTCATTCCCGTATGGAGATGGGCCGCTGCATTCTGCACCAGCTGCAGCCTCTGAATCAGAACCAAGGGAAGCCCCACGTAGAGTGCATTGCAGTAGTCTAGCCTCAAGGTGATGAAGGCATGAATAAGAGTGGCCAGGTCAGGCCCGGAGATGTATAGGTGCAGCCTCCACACCAGATACAGCTGGCGGAAGGCAACTTTAGCCACTGCCTCCACCTGCCGATCCAGATGGAGGCCCGGATCCAACACCTCCACCCCCCAGACTCCGAACCTGCTGGGCTATGGGAGGGCAGACACCCCACACACACACACCAGAGGGGTCAGCACCTTCCTCGCCCTACCCACCACCATCACCTCTGTCTTATCAGGATTGAGTTTCAGTCTGCTCTGCCACATCCAATCTGCCACAGCCTCCAAACATTGGGAAAGCAATGAGACAGCGGGACCTGGGTCAGTCAAAAACGAGAGGTACAGCTGAGTATCATCAGCATATTGCTGACAACGCACCCTGAACCCTCTCACGATCTCCCCCAGGGGCTGCATATATACATCAAACAAAAGTGGAGACAGAATCGAACCCTGCGGAACGCCGCAGGTCAAGGCCCAGGGGCTAGATGTTTCAGCCCCCAGCAACACCCACTGGCTACTCCCCGAGAGGAATGAGCAGAACCACCCAAGGACAGTCCCGTCCAGACCCCGCAGCCGTCTCAGGAGCAGCCCATGGCCCACAGTATCAAAAGCGATCTAGCAGGATCAAGAATGTAGAACATCCTGCATCCATCTCCCGGCAGAGATCATCCAGTCCACCAAAGTCACCATCGCCATCTCAGTGCCATAGCCAGGGCAGAACCCAGATTGAAAAGGGTCAAGGAAACCGATACAGTTCAGATGTGCCTGGAGCTGCAGAGCCACTGCCCGTTCAATAACATTCCCTAAAAAGGGAAGATTAGAGACAGGATGGTAACTGGCAAGTGCATCCACATCCAGCGAAGACTTCTTCAGAAGGGGGCGCACCATAGCCTCCTTGCGACTGGGCGACAACCTCCACTGCTAAAGGGACACGTTAACCGCCTTCACCAGAACCGACCCCAATGTCTCCCTGGAAGCTTTTACCAACCAGGACGGGCACAGATCTAATTCACAACTTGTGGCTTGAACAGACCCCAAGACATCCACCGCATTGGCCGGCGTCACTTCCTGAAACTCCTCCCAGAAAGATTGACCAGACGGTGCCTTCATAACCTCACGCTTCTCTCCTACTGCATCCAACCCAGCGTTGAAGTTACTCTGGATCTGAGCGATCTTGTCTGCAAAGTAGGTGGCAAACTCCTCACAGCGGGCCTGGGACAAGTCCCCATCCAGGCGGAGGGAGGCTGGACTGACCAGCCCCCGCACCACCCGGAACAACTCTGCTGGACGCGACTTTGCAGACACTATGAGGGCAGCAAAGAATTCCTTCTTTGCTGACCTCACAGCCTCAACATAGGACCGCAAATGGGTCCTATGGAGAAGTCGATCAGATTCAGAGAGAGTCTGATGCCAGCATCACTCTAGTCTCCTGTCTACCCACTTCATACACCGCAGCCCCTCAGTAAACCAAAGGGCCCTGCGGCGACGAGACAGGGGCAGGGGACGTCTCGGAGCCACCCTATCAATGGCCACTCCCAGCAAGATGTTCCAAGGTGGTACCAGCACATCGACAGAGTGGCTGTCAGGGTCCAGGGATAACTCCCTCAGAGCCTCCTGGAACTGCTGTGGTTCCATCAGCCTCCGAGGGCAGACCAACCTAACTGGTCCATTCCCCTTCTGGAGGGGGTGCGCTAGGAAGCTGGTCTGCAGGAGATAATGGTCCATCCATGACAAGGGCACAGATCTCACATCCCCCACTAATGGATCACCCGCCTCAAGGCCAGAACAGAAGACCAGGTCAAGGATATGCCCCCCCACATGAGTCGGGCAGTTGACCACTTGGGACAAGTCCATGGTTGCCATGGCAGCCATGAATTCCCGCTCCGCTCCCACAAGGCCAGCATCGACATGAGTGTTGAAGTCCCCAAGGACCACGGTCCTGGGGGAGTCCAGCACTACCTCCAAGGCCAGCTCTGCTAGAGCGGCAAGGAATGCCGCTGGACAAGAAGGGACCCAGTATACCAGCAGCATCCCAAGCTTGCCCCCAGCCAAATCAAACACCACATGGAGGGCCTCCACACCTGGAATCTCCTGGACTGGGTATCTCCTAACTGGCCAGTCCTCCCTAAAAATAATAGCTTCATATTGTGTATGAAGTGCCTTGCTGGTGGGGTCTGTGCTCATGCTCAGGGTCTAACTGATCACCATATTTCAGGAAGTAATTTTCCCTCTGGGAAACCCTATACATAGGAATATATACCAAAAAATCTGAAAGATCTGTAAAGAAACCTTCAAGCACTCAAAATGGCAGTGAGGCTAATAAGCCACATGTGTCCCATATATAATATAATGAATCAGCTCATTCAATCATTCAATCAATCTACCACCTTGATTGTATCTAAGGGAACAAATAAGCAGCACACAACATAATGGGTCCAATTAAGAATATCAAGATTTGAATCACTCTCAATTAGATCCGCATGAAGCAAGAAACCTCAGCATAAACATTCAACTGTTCATCTTCCAAATAGTAATCGTTTTTTATTATCCACCTTAAATATTATACTCTTAATGGCCCAAATTTGGATCTGTATTATACCAAATGTCAATAGTATCAAACCAAAAAAGGACCCTTTTTCTTGTCTTAAATATTGCTCATGATTACTGAATCTGCCTACATTGTAGCCAAGAGAGCTATTGTAATTGTAATTTATTCATGGCACTGGCTCTCGCCATGGGCCGTACAAAACAAACATACAACAAACAAGCAAAATAAAATGATACAATATAACAAGATAAACCATAACAGCTCTCCTGTTATATATATAGTATATGTTATACTCATACGGGTTAGCAAAGGTTTCCCTGATCTATCGTTGGAATCTATTATCATCAGATTACTAAGTGATACTTCCACATCAGTATGGCTACTAAAACTTATGTCCTTTGGAAGCAATTAGAGGCATATAGCTGGCACTGCCTAGCTCTTTTGCGGGGGTTACCTCGACAAAACTTGTCCCCTAAAGTCGAAGTTCGAACTTCCTTGATCCACATCATTCGATTTCAGATCATTTAATATTTTGTCTCTCCACTTCATACACCTTATACAGTCAGATAGGTCATATACATATTGATGCTATATAGCACTGGATATCTCGCCCATTAGGGTCACTTATGACAAAAACATTTGCCTACTCAGTATTTCCTTAGTGTGTTGTACTTAACCTATACCAAAGCCTATAACCATAGTATATACTCCTATTTTGTAATACTATTCAATTTGTCGTTAATAATAGCTCTTTCCCTAGAGGCCAGCAGCACATAGGTTGCCAAAGCTATAATAGCCTCCTTCTCTGAAAGTTTGAGAAAATCCACATAACATCCCTCAGAGTCGAATGTCTTTCCCAAAGATAGATATGGAGCTAGCCATACTACCCTTAAGACGGTATACCAAGGACATTCCAGGATAAAATGTTTAGTGGTTTCCACTACATTTTCATAGCAGCTGCATAATCTTTGAGGGAGTGGAATCCTTTTTCATCTACCCTCAACCACTGCCGACTCAACAAGTTGAAATCGCAAGAAGGTGTAGGCCCTGCGTAATTTCGAGTTAAACAGTATATCCAGGTAGCTTTCTTGGTTTGTGGAGATCTTAAAATCACCCAAATAGGGAGCCACCTTCCAACCTCGTATTCTGGCCATCTCATCTTGGTCAGACATATCTTTTAATCTCTGAAAGATCTCCTCCCTAATCCCAATAAGGGATTTCCCAGAAAAATATTCAAAAGCGAATCCCATTTCTCTGATCAGCCTGGCTAAATATTGAAGCCAGGGATAAGAACGAATCCCATTAAATAACAGCTCTTCTCTTAAGCAATACTGAATAGTTGATTCCACATCCTGACTGAGCACCCTCAGCCAGTATCTTATATAGGCCCTTTTAGCAAGCATCGAAATAGGCGGAATTCCCGTTTCAGCCCTCAAAATTGCCCCTGGCACACTTGGTCCTACTTGGAGCAATCTCCTTAAGAAATAATTCTGTACTCTCTCCAACACTATTATATCTGGAGAGGGAACCAGCTCTATTCCGAACAGCAGCATAGGGGGAATCTTGGCCTTATAGACTGTCAAGATGTCTGAAACCGTTATCCCCTTAGAAATGTTAAAGGCTCTTAACACAGTTCTAACTGCTTGAAGAGCTTTCTCTGCTCTCATTTTCAAATGGATTGACCAGGTTCCTCTTGAACTGAAGGCGACACCCAAGTAGGTCATAGATGTTACTAAAGCAATGGAACCAACTCTCAGCTTCCAGCTAGGAGGAATTTTCCTCTTTCCCAGAACCAAAATCCTTGTCTTAAGCGCATTTAGTTTCAAACCATTTTCCTGGCAATACACTTGCAGCTGGTCTAGAGCCCTCTTAATACCAATCTCCGTTTGCGACAATAAAACTGTGTCATCTGCAAACTGTAAACAACCCAATAAGCTATCTCTGATCTTTGGGGCATGAGTTAGCTTTGGTTGGATAGCTGATGGTAGGTCAGCAAGAAATAGACTAAATAGCAGAGGGGCAAGTATGCATCCCTGCCTAACCCCTCTCCTAATTGCAATTAAATCCAACAAACATTGACCCTGGGCTCCCTTGACTCGAGCCTCGTTGTTTGTGTGCAATTGGATAATGGCTGCTAATAGCTTCTCATCCAAGCCAAGCATCCTCAGCTTGGCCCATAGCCTCTCTCTAGGCACTACATCAAAGGCCAGATATAACTTGCCGGACTTAATCCTTGAATATTTGTAGATGGCATGTGCAATTATATAACAACAGTCTATAGTAGATCGCCCTTTCCGGAATCCGAATTGCACATTTGGAATAACGGCAGCTTCATCCACCCACCTCTGAAGGCCTGTGGCCAAAACTTTAGCATAAACTTTGCCTGGTATAGACAATAAAGTAATTGGCCTGTAGCAATTAGGATCGTACGGATTCCCTTTTTTAAAGATTGGAATAATTTGGCTCTGTAACCACGATTGTGGAACAGGTCCACCATCCCTAAGTGCCTGAAATAAAGGGGATAATATGCAAGCCCACCACTGGGGGTCAGCCTGCAAGATTTCGGCTGTTATCTGATCCAATCCAGGAGCCCTATTTGGTTTCAACCTCCTTTTTTGTTCGAGGATTTTAGCTGCCGAGAAATCCTCGTCTTGCCAGCTCTTAAATGATTTCAACTGCTTCTGGCCAGCTAAGTCCTCCCTTCCTATTTCCTGGACTTTGAATAAGGCCCCCAAAAATCTTTCCCACTCCTGGTTGGGGACCTGGCCTCTCGGCTCTTCTCTAGGCTTTAAGATTTTATTCATCGAGGCCCAGAATCTCCCGAGGTTCTTTGATTTCAAATCAACTGCCATTCTTACCCATTGCCGCTGGTAATACTGTTCCTTAGTGATTTTAATCAACTTACTATATTCCGCCCTAGCTTTGTTGAACTCCTCCTTACTTTGATAGTTTGGATTAATTACCCAATTAGCCTTAATTCTGACTAGAGATCTTTTCGCCACCCTACATTTAGAATTATACCAATAACTCTTGGTCTGGGATTTCTGGAACTGTTTTTGTGGCATAGCCTCCTGCAGCTTCTCTATTAGCTCTTCATATGCTTGAGATATCGTCATTAAATCTTGTTGTTCTGTCATAATAAAGCTAATTTGTCTAGCATCCTCTGAGATGCTAAACTGGTGTATCAGCGATGCTAAAGAAGCCGGAGATTGCCTCATAAGAGCTTTACACACTACCCTCTGAGGTGACAACCCCTCTTGAGGAACCTTAAGTGATTTAACTCTAATTTTGGTCGTCAATGCAAGATGGTCGCTCTCCACCCTCGTTATCAACTTAACCTCATCACATCTGAATATCAGTTTCTACCATCAGTAGGTCCACCTTACTACGTCCCTGTGGGCCATAGAAAGAGAAGCCACCTACCGGGTCACGAAGAAAATCTTCATGAAGAACAGTTAAGTCAAAACTTCGTATTATACCAACCAAATGTTGGATGGATAAATGGCCATAAAATTAATTGGTCTCCTTAATACAATCTCTGAGTGATTCTGCTCCCCCTCTGATGTTAAACACTTCTTCCAAGTGAGTATTCCAATCCCCCACTACAATTAGGGAAGCATTGGGGTACTGGGCCTCTACCTCTAGTAAGTCCCCTTCCAATGCTTGCCAAACTTCTGGATAGTAATAACGAGAAGTCCTTGGTGGAATATAAACATTAACATAAACATCCTTCTCACTGGCCTTCCCCGGTATCACCTTTCTCCCCTCATCTCTGTCCAAAACTCTGCTGCCAGGGTCATCTACCTCGCCAGTCGCTTCCACCATGTGCAGCCCCTCCTCTCTTCGCTTCACTGGCTTCCCCTTCCTGAACGAATCCTGCACAAGCTCCTAGTCTTCACCTATAAAGCTCTTCACAACCTTGCTCCCCCCTACCTCTCTGCACTTATCGCCCTCCATACTCCAGCCCGTGCACTTCGCTCCTCCTCTGTCCCTTCTCTCACCCTTCCACGCCTTCCCTGCTCCCCTAAGCGCCTTCGTCCCTTCTCACTTGCTGCCCCCCATGCCTGGAACTCCCTCCCTGTCCACATCCGCCTTGCCCCCTCCCTTCATACCTTCAAATCTCTCCTTAAAACTCACCTCTTTCGCTCTGCTCTGTCTGACTCTTTATCCTGCTGAGCCACTATTCCTATACCTACGATCGGTTTACCCTTATCCTTGCAACATGGACCTGCCTGCTGTCATTCTCATCGTAACCAAGCCAAGTACGTGCACTTGAGACCTCGCATCTTCATGAATGTTAGACCCCTTGTCTCTCCCTCTGTTCCCCTTCCTAAGTCTCTCCCCCAGCTCCTGTCTCTCAGATTGTAAGCCCTAGGGGCAGGGACCGTGTCTATTTTATTACTTTGTAAAGTGCCAGGTACACTGCTGGCGCTATATGAATGTTTGTTAATAATAATAATAATAATAATTAACGATTAAGAATCTCTCAGACTTGCCAATTCCCCACTCTAGGATCCCCATCTGGAACTCTGTTCTAGAAGTACTTATGGGGGACAACTTCATCTTTAATCAAAATTGCCAAACCTCCTGAAATCCTACCCTTTGTACCCATCTTGGAACCTCCATGGGTTATACACTGAAAACCCCTCATCTGAATAGTAACACCTTCTAATATCCAGGTCTCTTGAAGGCATATCAGATCATAGTCTGAAAAAAAAGCCCGTAAATCAGGATCCAAAATACAAGATTGAAGACCCGTTATGTTCCAAGACATTATCTCGATATTATCCCTCATCTCTTCCTTTATTAAGGGTTGGGAACAAACTGTTTCCTCACCTCCAACCCTCCCTTCCCCACTAGCCTGTCTTTCCTCTTGAACCAATCCCACCTCATCAAGTCAAACTTGGATACTTTCTTGCTTATCGCTGAGGGGAACAATTGGCAAAGCTGTACTATTAATAATAGGACTAAGGTCAGATGTATTGGAAAGTGGCTCCTTCGTCAATAAAACATGGCTTATCACTTCACTTAGTTGTCCAGGCAAAGAAACATTGCCTTCCAGCCCCAAGTCCTGAATCAGAATCTTTGTCTGGGAACTAAATGCTGCTTCAGCAGTTTCTTTTACCTGACAAGCAGTAGGGAGGTCAGGTTGTTGGAATTGTTCCTGAGTCAAGTTGGAAATCACTCCCAATCTTGACAAAAAAATACTCTGTTCTATAGCTGAAAGATGATGAAAATTGTCTCTTATTAACATGGCGTTACAAAACGCCCCTCCTCCCCACAAGAAGGACCCCACCATTCCGGCAAAAGTGCCTACCGTTTGAGTGTTAACCTTATCGCTCTGCTGTATTCCCTTCTGTAGTGATCCCTGGACTATTTGGGAAGAGGTAGTTTGATGACTATCGTACAATGCCTTATGCTCAGATTGAATTTCCATTGGCTGGGACTGCTCACCAGGACCTAACCCTAAGTCTACCAAATCTTTCACCTCTCCAACCTCTACTTTTTTATTAGGAGGAAGCACGATGTTAGTGCTGCCTTCTCCAGACAACTGAGAAGTACCTGTAAAACCTTTCGGTTTTAATCCCACTGGCTCTCGGTTGGGAGATGATAACATAATTATTGGCTTATCATCTTTATGTGTAGTATCTACCAACCCCTTAACTGCCCAGACCCTATCAATGGATATACCTCTTTGGAGGAGATACTTCCTAGCCTCCCAAATGTCTTTTAACCAAGATACATCTCCAAAAGAAATTCTTAATATATAATTGCACCTCTTCTTTGGTAAATGAGTCATGGCATAAATGCTAGCTGCAGGAACCTTCTTCTTCAACAGATTGGAGAGGTGTAATGCAACTTGGTCAACATTTTCCCAAACATGGGAAACACCATTATAATCCTGACCAATAACCATTAATATCTCATTAACCTGAACTGTAGGCTTTACATTTATCTGTTCTTTTATATTATTCCTAACTGTCCTCCTTACAGGACTTGAATCCTCTTTTTTATCACCATAAATTGGGGCAGAATGACCTTTAGACACTTGGGCAAAATCAGAAATATCCTTATTATTTACATTCTCTGTCAATCTTCTAGTAATTGCCGACAGCTGTTGGCTTACCCATTCAAGTGATGAGCCCAATTCTTGAATTCTTGCAAACAGAGCTTCTACTGTCTTTGCTATAAGCCCAGTTTGATAAATAAGATAATTTTTTGTAGTAGCACCTTCCCCTTAAATGAGGGAATTATTACCGCCTGATGGAGACGGCAATCCATCCCACTTCTCTTCGCTTCCCTCTTCATACTCCTTTGACTGAGGCCATGTCGCCTGTAGGCCATCTTTTCCTCTTGCTACTATCTGGGACTAAGACCTACTGATTTTAGCTGGTAACTCCTCCTCCGAAGAAACAGAGGATGGCACCCTCCCTCGTTTCTTATCCATCTTCAATATTACTTATCTTATCTATACAACCTACCCAACCCAGTGCTCAGACAGAAGGGAGAATGGCAACCCACTTATGTCTCAACAACCAACCGGACTCAACCTCCCCCCTCTCTTAGTTCCCACCAGAAACCTTCAATCCAACGAAGATCCTACTTGAACATCCAACCACACATATAATGGCATAAAGTCAAGTTTGAATTCGATAGAACGGCAAGGAACAAACAACACTTGATAGAGACTTGGCTCTTGCTCCGAGACATGCCGAAGGACGCGCAAAAAGACGCACCCTTGTGTGCGCAGCCCTTCGGCGCGCACCCCCAGTGCTGCCATGAACTCACTGGAAACTTTGTCTCCTTTGCAGGGCTCAGGCTCCGCCCTCAGCTCCGCTCCCCGCTCTGCTCAGCTGCAGGTAAGTAACTAGATGGATGCTTTCAGCGTCCCTGGCTCCCCGCTACCTCCGAGAGCTATTGAATTGTCTGCAGGCTGCAGCATAATAAAACCAGTCAAAAAGAGACATCACAGAAAAGGAATCAGATTCAACTGCTCATTAAATCCACATGGAGGGAGAGTCTTCAGTTTATAAATTTAAAAGGTCTCTCTTCTAAGTAATGTTCTGTCTTTATTATCCACCTTAAAATGTGGACAATATTTTGAGTCTCAATAACCCAAATTTAAGATCAGTATTTTTATGTCCCACGTCAATAAAATGCTAGACCAAGAGAACACCCTCTTTCTTATTTTTAATATTACTTTTATGTTCCCCAATACGAATCTTAACTTTCCTGTTGATTTTCCTTATACGGAGTTTATTGCAAGGACATAAACTAGCATATATCACATGATCTGTGGAACATGTGGTAAACTTTCAAAGTGTATCTTTTTCCAGACATAGAATTAACGAAAAACTCCATTCTTCCAGTTAAAGAACAACAAACTCCATTACCACACAGAAAGTGGCCCACTGACTTAGAGATGTTCCATAAAGTGGAATTCTGAGCCTCTGCTATGTCACCCAAACAGAAGTTACTATGTATTAACATATCTCAGATGTTTTTGGTTCTCTAAAAGCGAAAATGGGGCATAAGAACATAAGAAGTGCCTTATTAGGTCAGACCAATGGTCCATCAAACCCAGCACCTGTCTCTGACAGTGGCCAATCTCAGTTGCTTGGAGGAAGTACCCAACAGGTCACTATGGCGTAATCTATTCCTTGTTGTTCAGTCCCAGCTCCCAACAGTAAGAGGTTACATTCCCCAAACCGACCTGACTAATAGTTGCTAATGGACCTATCCTCCAGAAACTTGTCCAACCCTTTCTTAAAACCAGTTATGCTACTGGCCTTGACCACATCTTCTAGCAACAAATTTCACAACTTAATTGTGCATTGAGTGAAAAAATACTTTCTTTTATTTGTTTTAAATCTGCTACTTGTTAGTTTCAGGGAGTTTCCCCTAGTCCTAGTTCTATTTGAGAGGGTAAATAACCGTTCCCTATTAACTTGTTCCACACCACTCATGATTTTATAAACTTCTATCATATTCCCTCTCGGTTGTCTCTTCTCCAAGCTTAAGAGCCCCAACCTATCCAGCCTCCCTTCATAGCGGAGCCGTTCCATAACCCTTATAATTCTTGTTGCCCTTCTCTGTCTCTTTTCTATTTCTACTATGTATTTTTTGAGATGGAGTGACCAGAACTGCACACAATATTCAAGGTCACCATAGACTTATAGAGGCATTATGATATTTTCAGTTCTATTCTCTATCCATTTACAAATAATTCCTAACATTCTGTTTGCTTTTTTTTACGGCTGCAGCACATTGAGCTAAGGATTTCAATGTATTGTCCACAATGACTCCAAGGTCTTTTTTCTGAATGGTAACTCCTAATTTAGAACCCAGCGTTCTGTACATAAAGTTTGGATACTTTTCCCCTCTGTGTATCACTTTGCACTTGTCCACATTAAATTTCATCTTCCATTTAGATGCCCAGTCACCCAGTCTTGCAAGATCCCCCTGCAATTTGTCACAGTCCACCTGTGTTTTAACTACTTTGAATAACTTGGTATCATCTGCAAATTTGATCACCTCACTCCTTACTCCATTTTCCAGATTATTAATTAATACATTGGACAACACCGGTCCCAGTACAGATCCCTGGGGCCCTCCACTATTTACTTCTCTCCATTGTGAAAACTGACCATTTAGTCCTACTCTTTGCTTCCTATCCTTCAGCCAGTTACCAATCCACAATAGGACACTGCCTCCTATCCCATGACTTTTTAATTTCCTGAAGTCTCTCTCATAAGGGACCTTATCAGATGTTTTCTGAAAATCCAGATATGCTATATCAACCAGCTCCCCTTTATCCACATGCTTGTTCACACCCTCAAAAAAAATCCAATACATTTAGTGAAGCATGACTTTCCTTTGCTAAATCCATGTTGACTCTTCCCCATTAACCCATGTTTATCAATATGCCCCATGAGTCTGTTTTTAATAATGGTTTCCACCATTTTGCCTGGCACAGATGTCTGGCTCCCAGTCTGTAGTTTCCAGGATCACCTCTGGAGCACTTTTTAAATATTGGTGTTACATTGGCTACCTTCCAGTCCTTGGTACACTAGCAGATTTTAGTAATAGTCTGTAATTTTATATTTGAGTTCCTTCAGAACTTTGGGGTTTAAACCATATGATCCTGGTGATTTGCTACTATTCAGTTTGTCAATATGCTTGAGAACCTCTTCCAGAGTCACATTGATCTGTGACAGCTCTTCTGATTCATCACCTACAAAGAATAGTTCTGGCATGGGTATCTCCCCACCATCCTCTACTGTGAACACTGAAGGAAAGAATTCATTCAGCTTCTTTGTAATGACCTTATTCTCCCTGAGCACCCCTTTTACCGTATAGTCATCCAATCGCCCAACTGACTCTGTAGCAGATCTCTTGATTCTGATGTATTTTAAAAAGTTTTTATTTTTAGTTTTTGCATCTTTAGTGAGTCTCTCTTCAAATTCTCTCTTGGCCTGCCTTATTAATATTTTACATCTAATTTGCCAGTGCTTATGTTCTTTCCTATTTTCCTCATTAGAACTAGCTTTTCATTTTTTAAAGGACGCCTTTTTGGCTCTAATAGCCTCCTTCACCTCCCCATTTAGCCACGCTGGCAGACGTTTAGTCCCCTTACTACCTTTTTTTTAATCTGTGGAATACATTTAATCTGGGCTTCCAAGATGGTGTTTTTAAATAGTCTCCACGCCTCTTGCAGACATTTCATCTTTGCCACTGCTCCTTTTAGTTTCCGTCTAACTAGTTTCCTCATTTTAGTACAGTCTCCCTTTTAAAAGTTAAATGTTATTGTGGTAGTTTCATTTACCATTCTCCCTCCAGTAATTATGTAAAATTTGATTATATTATGATCACTATCGTCAAGTGACTCCACCACCATTACCCCTTGCACCAGGCCCTGTGTTCCACTTAGGACTAGATCTAAAGTAGTTCCTCCTCTTATTAGCTCCAGGATTTCAGGACAGAGACATTGTGTGTGTGTGTGTCACAGGGTCCATGGGGCTGGTACTGTGCTGGCATCTGTCCACCCACTCTCTCACCTGGGAGGTGTGTGGCTGGGCCTGTTCCCTGGGCTGTGGGCAGTAAGAGGTTAATGGCTGCTGCCATGAGTCCCATTGGCATGGTTCCTGAACCTGGGCTCCTGGGTGTGCCATGGTGTTGTGAACATAAGAGGCCAGACAGGGGCATGACCCACCTGTCCATGTTCCCCACCCGGGGCTTTCCTGGGGCAGGTGTGTTTGCTACCTGTGTGCTCAATTTCTCTGGCCATTTTTAAATGGACACAGCTGAGGGATGGGTCCATGAGGGATGGATGGAGTAACCATGTACCACCCACCCACCGCGGGTGAGTGGGGAGGCATTCAAATGGATGACGGACAGGGAGATCATGGGAGGATCACGGCACCCACACACCCAACACCCGGCCCTTCGCCCATCGAACATACTCACCGTTTACATGGAGAGCCGCTCCACTGGTTCAAGGAAGGCCACCCCCCACATGACATTCCAACATGGTGAACTGAGGGCAAGTGAAGTCACAGTCACCCATCCCTAGCCAGAGACTGAGCGGGCAGGAGAGGGGGAATGGGGGAGGCACAGTATAGCAACAGAAGCAGTGCTCGAGATGCCAAATATGTGTGAGACAGGCAGGTGCCAAGAAGTCCAACCTCCCTAGGCACAGCATGCAACAAACGGACAGCACAGGAACAAAAGAGGAAAGCAGCAGGGAATCCAAGGGCACAAAAGCCGGACCAAGGGGGACAAAAAGCAGAACCACCACCCTGCCCAGCACACAGGACAGTCCAAAATGCACATAGCCCCAACCACAGGACACATCGGGTGAGAACATACAGAGAGAACGCTAACTCCACCAGAACACCATTGTAACACCGCTGTTACATGTGCAATTCATGGTACAGGAATGCACAGAGCACCAGTACAGTCCCACAACATGTATTGGAAAGGTCAAGGCAGTGTCACAGTGATCCCAAAGGGGAGCTAGCTCCATTGGAGGTAACACCCATACATACATCTGCTGCACAGAAAGGTTAGCCCAAAAGATGTCGGGGATCCCAGGCCCGGGGCAAGGAACAAGGCACAGAATGACCCACACAAGCAGCCCAAAGTGCGATAACACGGGCCACTGGAGCAGACAATCCGGGGCTGCACTGATAATGGAACAGCACTACAAGGATGAGGGAACACGCATCGATAGACGCAGGATAATCCCCCCAAACACCCTCCCTCCCCCGCCATCCCCGGCAAGGAGAGCAGAACATCCCCGGCAGGAATGAGAACACGGACAGCACTGCTCAGAACAAAATATTTAATAACAATAGCTGGTTGCAAAAACAAAATAAGATAACTAGGGACGCCTTCTGGGGCCCTGCTCAACCAACCGCTCTGGGCCCAGGAGAGTACGTGCACCTACTGGCACACATCCAGGAGCACAGATAAAACCTCCTTCAGCTCCTCCACCCTCTCCTGCATGAGCGCTCCACACTGAAAGAGAGAGATATCCCCATGAAGCATGCACCCCTCAGCACATATCCCCTGTAGCCAATGGGAAAAGGGTGGGTAATATGGGGTCACTCACAGGCCTCTCGGTAGTTCCTGCTCCCCTCGTGAAACTCAGTCCTGTTAACTGCAGGTCCGAGGCAATCACCTTCAGGACCTGCAGGACTATTATAATATCACCTATGAAAAGAACAAATGTCCCTTAATAGTAGATGGGGGTAGGTGCACAGAACATGGCCGCACACAGCCCATCCACGCATCCTCGAGTGCTCATAGGTAGCACCGCGCCAGGGTGAGGGCTAGCCAATCCATGATCGTTGCTGCACCTGCTTCATCATGGAGCAAAACACAGGTGTTTTGGGTCGTGGCCTAACAGGGACAAGATCAAGGTGTGGAATACACTTACGGGGATCGACACCATCACCACCTCCCTCCTCCATGGTGCTGTTGAGCCAAATGAGGGCACGGGG
>QEPC01008871.1:1434650-1487113 GCA_003113815.1 Sphenodon punctatus
CTTTATAGATCAAAATCCTTCTCTCACTTCATGCTTCTCCCAGCCTGTTGCTGACAGGCTGCTCATTCGTATGTAGATCTCTCTCCAGCAGCTTTGCAAGCAAAAGTCTCCAAGAAGTCTCTCCTCTCCTATCTTCCTCCCATTTAAATAGGAATTCAGTTCCTTTGTTTTGGATTTCCCGCCTCGGGGAGCATGATTCAGGTCACATCCGCAACCCAGGTAAACATGGAAGTTCATTAACATCTCCATAGGCTCGTCTAGCAAGCCAGCTTTCAATACACGTTGTTATCTGTTTGCACTTCCTACAGGCTGATGACGTAGGAGAGCCCCCAATTTGAGTTCTACAATTCTCAGAGTCAACATTACCAACATGTGGAACTTTTAACATTACATAGTGTACATTTATAGTAACATTGCATACATGTGAAACCCTTGGCCCCACACATTTACCAAACATGTAGTCCTGTGTTACACGTGTGTGACCCCATGTTTCTCCGTGACAGGGGCACCTCGAACATAAGTGGGACAGGGATCCTAATCCCCTCGAGGTTTCCGGTCTTGAGCAACCATACCCTTCCCCGTCCCACCTGACACAGAGGCATCAGCAAGGTGCTGAAGGCCTGCATATGCTGGTCCTAACAAGATGCCCAACACTGGTCATCCATGCTGGGGATCAGTATAGTCCCTATGGGCAAAGCACTAATCGCAAAAGATACAGGGCATTGGTTGAATGGTGGGTGGAAAGGCAGTTCCACAAGGCCAGTCGGATGTGGATAAATGCCATGCAGAGGCAGGTGTCCTGTACAGCCAGATTCATGAGTAGGGATGTAGCAGTTCTAATCTATGGCATATGACAGACCATTCCAACCGAGGGAAGGGCATGGGTCCATTATAGGGGCAAGACTCATTAGGAGACCATCACGGGCACCTGGGAGGGAGTAAGAGCAGTAAACATAGCTATGATGCCCCGAGGCCTATTGTCCCACCTTGCTGGTGTTCCACGGTCATACCGCGAGAGTGAAACCAATCAACATTCTGGGTCCCTTGCTGGTGAGCACGTGTCCATGCTATCTGGATGCTTTCAGACCCCTGTTCCGTTAGCAGTGTTGCTCAGGTAAATGATGTGGGATCCTCCAGGGTCCCTGAGGAGGTGAGCTGGTCAAAGTGAAGACATGATTGCTGGCTCTTCCAATGGGCTGTCCCCAACGCATAGGGGATATGAGTCTGGACCACCAGTCCCATAGTCTTGCCCCCAAACAGCAAGGAGGACTGTCTGGAGTGGCTGGGTCAGTTCCTGGTCTTCTTGGTAGTTGTCATGGACCACTGGGTGCGTTTCATGGATGCTGCTGCAGGGATGTCTGCAAGGAAGCACAGTGCACGTTTCCTCTGCATCTCACCCTTCCATGCAATGATGTCCATGGGGAGATTAGCCCCAAATATATTCTGGGTTTTTGAGGGCGTGACCATGCATCCATTGGGGAGTGGTGAACCCACCTATCCCAGTTATTCCATGGATAATGAAGGCATACCCTGTGCCGAGAACACCTGTATGGGTGCTTGACAATACATAGTTGTGCTCTGCCCACAGCGTCTTGGAATGAGGTTTCGGGGTCCTGGGGATGCATTGGTGCCTCCTCTGGAACAGGTACAGTTCCTATCCAGATAAAGCCCCCATACTCATCAGTGCTGCTTGAATGCTCCACAATATAATACGTGGAACCCGTAGGGGTAAACTGGACTATTCCCTCCCATCCAGGGCCAGACTCAGAAATTTTGTGCCCCTAGGCCCTTCTCAGGCTGCTGCCCCCAAGCCCTGCCACCACACTACATATTCATGGGTGGAGGAGCCCTGTGTGAATGATGCGGCGTGCGCGTGCACGCACCCCCAGTCACCGTGGGTGTGCGCTCGCCTAACTTGCATCACCACTCGTCCCCATGTATGGAGCAACCAGGGAAAATGGCGGTTGCTCCATTGGTGCGGATAAGTGGGGGCTGAGTGGGGATGCGTGTGCGGCTGTGTGCATGCCCTGCCCACGCACCGGTGCGCCCACGGACCCCCTACCTGGTGGAGCTGTGTAAAAAGGGCCTGTGAGGAGCCACTCGAAGACGAACAGAAGGCTGCTGTCTTGCAAGCAAGGTTCTTTGAGATGGCTCCCAACATTCTCACAACACCCACCCTTCCAGCACCACATGGCATTTTTTTCTTATATTCCTAGAAAGGGTTGGAAGGAACTGTCATTCTGAGGGGGAGAGAGTTTTTCATACTAGAGGAACTTGAGACCATCACGTCGTCTATTATTTGGATATGGTGAGCATGCCATGCACAACCCAGTTGTGAGAATGTTGGGCGCCATGTCGAAGAACCTTCTTTACAAAGCAACAACCTTCTCATCACTCACATGGGTAGTTGTTTGTAAACAAACAGCTTTATCTCCCAGTCCCATAGGTGTCCCAGTGTCCCTGCTGCTCCTGCAGCAGCACTACTACCGGCAGATGGCAGAGGCAGGTGAAGGATGGGGACCCAGGCAGTAGCCTCCGGCCCTGCAGGTAAAAGAGAAGAAAAAAGACCCACGGAGCACCAGGATTGCGGCCTCCCAGAAAACACCGCCCAAGGCCTAGGGAGCCTGCCCCTAAGTCCGGACCTACTCCCACCTCGATCAGATGCAGCTGTGCCCCTGTTCCAACAGGTTCAGGGTGGGGAGGGGGGTGAAAGGCTCACAGCACATGAAAACAGGGATGCCCTTTGTCACCACACTGCCCACATGCAGTGAGACCTATGAGTATCCAACTGCCACCCAACAACTCTCCCTGGTCTGCACTCCTCTGTACATACGCTCTACCTATTAAACACCATGCAGTAAGGGCAGGTGTGCATGTGTTCCTCATCACATATCTCAGTAGGCCTACAGCTGGCACCCTCCTTGACTGCAGCCGTTTGCAGGGCTGTCATTGCATTTCTGAGTAGCCAACCTGTAGAGGGAAGGCAGGCCCCATCCCCACTGTTGGATCGTTATCCCAGGTGGGGGGAGGATGAAGGGGTGCATCACACACCTGAGGCCCATGGCTGTCCCCCCTGCCCATGCTCCCTGACCCTTGCATCCATGAAAAACCGTGACAGCGATCACAGCCCTTCTGCCTCTAGGAGCTTCAGTACAAAATACCCATGGAATGGTGACAGTTGGTTGCAACCCATGTTGTACCAGGGCCAGCGATCACAATGTACACCATGGGTAGCAATGAACTGTCACCATTCCATGGGTGTTTTGTACTGATGCTCCTGGAGGCAGAACGGCTGTGATCACTGTCACGGTTTTTCATTCTTGAATCCTAACAGGAACGGGGTCAGCTCTACTACCCCCTGCCCTTCCCTTTCTGCTGTCCACCACCACCTGTGGACTGGCTTGGCATCCCCTCTTGCGTGTCCCCCATACTGCCCCAGGGTTCTGCTGGCTTTCCTGGCTGTCAGGGGGGAGCGTGGTTGTATCTTGCCTGATTCTTGGGGTGGTGGAGGCAGCTGTGCTGGTGCTCACCTGTCAAGAAACATAGAACCTGTCATGTTATCTGCAAACTCCCAATTTACTGCAACCAAGCCAAGAACGTGTACCTGAGCTCTCGCATCCTCATGAACGTTGCATCCCTTGTCTCTCCCTCTGTTCCCCCTTCCCTGTCTCCCCTCCCCCATCTTTAGATTGTAAGCTCTCGAGCAGGGACCATGTCTATCTTGTTCTTTCTAAGTGCCAGGCACATCGCTGGTGCTATATAAATGCTTATAATAATAATAAAAAAATTAATAACTGTCATGTTGCTTCCCCTCCGCATGGCTCCTTGGGGCAGTGTCTGCCACTCCTGCCAGGGGTGCCATGCGCTGACCTGGCTGTCGCTGTGTCTGTCCATGGCACTGGCTCTGTTCTTTTTGGGGCCATGGTGGTGTTGGAGCCAGCATGCCCATCTCTTTGGACATATTTCCTTTAAGAGCTCCTGTCCGGGCTGGGAACGTATCAGAAGGGGGAGCAGGGGGTCAGGTATCGGCTGGGTGTTGTGCCTGTCTATCCCTCATGTGGTCTTTTCTCCATGGTTTTGGCAGACTTGTCCCCCGGGTGGGTATGCTGCCCTGTGCACATGGGCTGGTGAGGGGTGACCATCCATCTCCACCCATGCCCCCGCACAGAGCAACCTGGCTTTTTTGTGGTCGCTCTGTGCAGGGAGATGGGTGAGGGTACATGGGTTGTGGGAGCGCATGCCCACTCACTGCCTCTTTTACATAGATGCTTGCACACATGGAGGATGGGTGGGCCTGCATGGTAATCTCTTGTGTAAAAACAGCCTCTGCCCACCAGCCTGTCTATCTGCATGTGGCCAGACCTGTGGGCGTATGCATGTAGCTTTGGTCTGCGTCACTCATGCGCCTGCTTCAGGGCATCGGCCCATTTCCTGTTCCTCTAAAAACCCGTGAATCAGGCCTCCTCGCCAGTAATCAAGGGGGGGGGGGGCTCCAGATGGAGTTTTTAAAAAAAATCAGATCATGCAGGACCTTCAATCTCCCTTCCTGCTGAGGGACTCTCCAAGGACGAGCAGGGGTTGGGCGGCCATGTGGCATAAACCAAGGGGGGGAGGGGGCTACTGTCCTAATGGGGCGTGTGAGGAAGGAAACGAATGGGGTGCACTAGTCTTGAATGGGGGAGCACGGCTTCGCCATGGTCTCTCTTGGCTATGCACCCACCCTGCTGTGGGGATCCGGAAATGGCCAAGGTTGGCGCTGCACAGACTCGTCGCTCCTGTTATCAGCGCAGGAGCTGGACGGGGCGGTGCTAGTAGGAAGGAGGCGGTGCCGGAGCGACCGGGAGCGCGGTGTGTGCGTTCGCGCATCAAGAAGGTAGGCTGGTCCCCAGGACTACACCTGCTCTGTCCCTTCCTTCACCATGCACGGTGCTGGCTCGGGGAGGACCCGCACTAGGACCTGGGAGGGGGACTCCGTGCTGCCCCCGCCCCCAGCGGGGGAGGGCGGTCCCGCGGGCGCTTGGCGAGCTTTACCAGCAGCCCCAGCCCGTCGCCGATCTGGTGCTTCGCTCTGTCCCGGGATGAGGATGGCGGGGAGGGCTGCAGCTAGGCGCTTCCTTCTCGCTTTGTGCTTCTGGATGGTCCTGCCTTGCTGGCACGCTGCAGGTACCAGGCAGGGAGGGCCCGGATGGGATCGGGGTGCGAGAGATCCGGGAGCAGTGCGCTGGCATCCGCTTCTCAGGCTGGGGTCCAAGTTGCCAGAGCGTTTGGGAGCCGGAGTGACAACAGCCAAAGTGAGGAGGCGCGCACTTCCTCAGAAGGGCGAGGGGGGACAGATGGACGGGAATCTGTCCCCTTAATTTTGGCCCCTACGAGTGATTGTGAGGGGGGAAATTAAGAAGGGGCCCCGGCTGCTGCTGGACCCCCCAAAGGGGTTGTTCTCTATGCCCACCCCCGTTTTGCTTCTCAGGCTGTGAGCTGACCGGGCTTTGTACGCAATAGCAGGGACTGCTCAGCCTCCTGTTGCCTGTTTCCGGCTTTCTGAGCGTCAGGCAATCTAAGGTGCCATGGCCATGTGCACCCTCAATAAGCCAGGTCTTGCTAATTTCTGCCTTCCCATATTCCCATGATCAGGCAAGAAACTCAAAGTGTGGAAATCTCTCTAAAAGTGAGGTCTGGCCTCAGGGCCATGTGGAGACCTGCTGCCCTTTTTTCCTGCTGCAGGTACTGTGCTAATTGGGCGATGGTTGTATCAAATCTAGAGCAGCCCAGGACAAGAGACAAGGCCTTTTGGTAGGGCTTGTTCCCAGGAAGCTGCTTGTCACCTAGAGTAACTTTAGGAGTGCTGCAGCTATCTGTATATGCAGGAGCTGAGGCAGCTGTCTGCCTTCTGCAAGCAAGCTCTATGCCACGCTGGGCAGAGCTGGAGTCCCTAAGCAAGTGGACAAGGGCCTTGGATTAAATGTGTCTCTATATAAAACAAATGTTTCTCTTGGGGAAGGAGTGTCTCTGACCTTAAAAGTCTTCAGATTCTTATCCCTGCCTGCTGCACAAGCCATTAATAATAATGTTCCACAGATCTTCTAGTACTTTTTAAGGTGGGCTGATATTCTTATTTCCTTGGTTACAAATGAGGAAATTGAGGTGCAGGGACTTGATCCAGGTGCCACAGCAGGAAAGCAATAGAGCTAGGAATGCTGTTTACAGACAGACAAACACTGTTGCTCTCATTGGATTGCCAGGTATCTGTGGCCCTTGTGGAGGGCCTTGTGACATTTATTTACAGCTTTTCTGCACAATCTGAGATCCAGGGTCACAGCAACAAATGATTTGTACTCATGCCATCCCTGAGAGCCAGGCAATATTATTCTCATTCCTGTTCTATAGTAGGGAAACCTGAGGTTAGGTGACTTGTGAAGGTCACACAAGTTGTGGAAGAATCACAAAGTCCCAATCCAAGTTACATAATTGTGGCCTCATTCTTCCCCATGTGTCTGGATTCTAGAAAGCAAGTATCCACAAGTGGGGTGAAAACAAAGTAATCTTTTATTGGACAGTTGGTTCAGTACCTACTTTGGGTGTTTTTAAACAAGCAAGGCGATGTACTGCAGAGCACCCACACAGGTGGAATGTATGGGGAAGGAATCAAATGGGTGGCTCCCAGCATGGCTACTGCGGCCACAGAGGAGCCACCATAAACTCCCCCTGCCACAGACCATGAGGGAGGGGGAATACGCTGGGCTGGCCTCAGGACTGGCGCAAAGACTCTTGTCGCCCTAGGGAAGCCCCTGCCTGTGCGCCCCTTGTGTAACCTGTGCACATTGTGTACCTCACATGCAACCCACACGCATGTTATGCACAACCCCCATGTGGCACATGGGTAGTGCACAACATGTGCATGCACAGCCTGCTTCTCAGGCACTGAGGGGTTGGTAGCCCTGCTCCCCGACCCCGCCTCAGAGCTTACCAGTGGTGGCAGCTGGATCGAGGACAGGAGAGTCACCCCCTTCAACTTGCGGGAGCAGTGGCAGCATCATCTGGATCAGGAGCAGGAGAGACGGCAGTGAAACCTAGATCAGAGGTGAAGGTGGGGGCCGGAGTGTCAGGTGGGGTACCTAGGGGGCACCTCTTCCACCCCCAGTCCAGTGCAGACCTTATTGCCAAGGCCACCTAGGGCAGCAAGTTGAAGGGGGTGCCTCTCCTGTGCCATCAAATGCAGAGCTTATCACCTGTGGTGACAGTTGGGCAGCTTGATCAGGAACAAAAGAGCCGCCCCCTTTATGTTGGCGCCCTAGGCAGCCGCCTGAGCAGCCTAATGGTAGCACCGGCCCTGACTGGTCTTTGTAAGTGACAAACCTGGGCTCCTCATCACTCCTGGCCGGTTCTTGTAACGGCTGCTTCCCCTGTCCATAGTGCCTATGAGTGGTGGTCCTGTTTACTGCCAAGGCTGGCTGCTGCCATTCTGTTGCCATGGAGCTATTTGGCTTCCCCTGAACAGAGCAATCCGGATTTCCCGGCAGTGCTCTGTGTATGGCCATGAGTGGGTGCTCCGAGGTTCACAGGAGCACACATCCGGCTTCTCCATCTTCAGACAGGCAGTGTGCTCCTTGGCTCCTGGGTGGCCATGCAGGGTAGCATCTTGTCAGAAAACAGACTCCATCTCTTATGCTTGGGAGGAGACCAGCATGGCAGCTGCAGACTCTCCCTCGAAACCACAAGAGGGATGTAATCCCTGTTCAGTTGTGGCACAGATTGGCCCCTCTTGCTGTCATTCCCTGTATAAACACCAAGGACTGAGTGGGCTATGAACGCTTGGTTACTTTCTGCCAGCCCTGGCCAGAACCCTTCCAGATTGGCTCTGGTGTATGCGACGTGTAGGAAGCACCCTGTATTGTTACGGTCTGTACTGCCCTAATGCTGAAGGTACAGTGGGCATATCTGTCCCTAGGGGTTTCAGGCCCCTGCCATGATCCCCAAATCCTGTCTTTACAACAATGGTGATGATTTTGTTTGTAAAGGAGGAACATGCTTAATGGCCAATAAATACCCTGCCATAAGCAAAAAACATTTGGAAACTTTCCCAGAAGCCTTTTTTCGATGCTGTGTAAAAGGCCTGCAAAGCAGTTTCCTGCAGCATTACTTTAAAAAGCAAAAAAACCCAAGCAAGCAAAGCAAGAAACAGAAGCACACAAATGGGGTGCAGTGTTGGTAGCCAGAGTGTTCAAAGGCCAACAGCAAAGTCGCAGATGATAATCCGGTATTCCTGAGTACTTTATATCACAGATATAAAAAACTTTATAGGAGTACACTCCCTGCCATACCGGGTTAACCCAATGACCTGTTTGGCCCAGTGTCCTGTCTCCAACAATGACCAACACCAGATCTCTCGGTACGAGAATAGTAGTTCAGAGTTCTGTTCATTCCCTGCTTCCAGCAATTGGAGATCTGGGCACACTTTGAGTAGGAAGCCTCATCCTACCAACTTGGCTAATAGATCCTCCAGGAATTTGTCTAATCCTTTCTTGACCCTAGTTACACTTTGGGCCTTCACATCATCCCATGACAACGGGTGATTTTTAGACAGACAGGCTGGTTTGGTACTGGCTGCGCCAACCCGCTTCACCTCTGGGTGGCCCGTCTGTGTAAAGCAAGCCCCATCAACCTCACTCTGGAACATCCCGGAGTGCCGCTGATAGAGTGGGCTGGCCAAACCTGAGGCACCATCCCAAAGTGGAGCAGTGGTCTGTCTAATGCGTGGACCCATGCAGTGCTGCTCTGCTTCCAGTCAGCCATTGCCCTGGGCAACACCATAGTGTTGCTGACGCTCTAGCCTGCAACTCTATGGTGTGTGTGGGCTGCAGGGCGGTGTGGGGAACCCTCTGGGTAGATCTGATCCAGACCCCAGTGGGGCTGGGAGTGGCTAGACACAGGCTGTACCCCTCCAGGGGTGGGCAGCCCCACGTCCGTCTGAAAACACCCAATGAGTTCGACAGTCTAATCATGTTCTGGGAAAGCACGTTTCTTTTCATTTGTTTTAAATCTGCTGCCTCTTTATTGGGTATTCCCTAGTGAGAAAGGGTACTATGAGAAAGTGTAAACAGTTCCATATTCACTTTCCCTACACCGTTTATGATCTCATAGACCTCTATCATATACCCCCTCAGTCTTCTCCTTTCTAAACTGTACAGCTCTGACCTTTATAGTCTCTTCTTGTATGGAACCCTTTCAAGACAGTCTTGATCATCTTTTTCCGGTTCTACTATAGTTGTCTTTAAGATGGGGCAACTAGAACTGCACATTATATTCAAGTTGTGAGGTCACCATGGTTTTACATAGTAGCATTAGGATATTTTCTATTTAACTCTTCCTTTCCTAATCTCCAATATTGTGTTTGCCTTTTGGGATGCTATAGTTCATTGGGCTGCTATTTCCAAGAAGCTATTCACAATGACTCCAAGAGATCTCTTTCCAGTAAGTGGTAATATCGAATTAGATCCCCCACACCGTGAATTGCAGTTAAGATTATTTTGTCCAAAGTGCTTTACTTTGCACTTACTAACATGGACTCTTCTGCTTGGAGGAGTGCAGAAAGGTTTATTTTTGTTTGTTTATTTATTTATTTTAAAGCATTTATTACCCCGCCCTTCTTGCCAAGGCAGCCCGGGCCAGCTTACAAGATAAAAACATATATAAAATCCATCACAAAATAATACAAAAAGGGGAACAAACAGGGATCAAAAGAAGGGAACAATGTCTCCCCAGAGTTGGGGGGAAAGTATCAAAATACAATAAAATATATAAAACCCCAACTTAACCCTCCCAACAATATTAATAATAATAAAACCCACCCTCACCCATCCCCCTCACCAAAAGCCTGGTGGAACCGCCTAGTTGGAACAGACTGAAAGGTGCTGTGGACCTACAGCTGCCATTGGCTTCCTAGTTGAGCACCCACACAGCTAGAGGTCAGACTCTGTCTGAGTTTTCCCTTGAAACAGGAAGTAAATGGCATGTATCCCAGGATTACTATTTATTTTATTTATTTTATTTTATTTTCTAGATTTTTACCCCGCCCCTCCTGACAACAACTTGAGGCAGCTTCCAACAATAAAAATACATATATAAAACAATTGAAAACACATCAAAACAATTCAAAATATTAAAACAGGGCCTGGGAAACATTAAAGCAATAAATAGGGTAGGGGAGATAAAACCCTCTAACCCCCCTTTCCCAAAGGCCTGGGCGAACAGTCAGGTTTTACAACTTCGCCGGAATGTCAATAGGCTTGGGGCCAGGCAAGCTTCCTCCGGAAGGGATGAACGGACGCAGCCTCTGCACCAGATGCAACTGGCGGAAAGCAGCCTTTGCGACTGCCTCCACCTGCCGCTCCAGATGGAGATCCGCGTCCAATATCACCCCCAGACTCCGGACCTGCTGAGCTATAGGAGGGTGAACCCCCCCAAATCAGGGGGGCCACTACCTCCCTCGCTCTCCCCACCAACATCACCTCCGTCTTATCGGGGTTGAGCTTCAGTCTGCTTGCCGCATCCATTCCGCCACGGCCTCCATATTTGCATTGCTGTTGCACCCGGGGCTTGACCATGATTGCTTATTGTAATAAGGATTCCACAAATACAGAGTGTGAGGGCGCTTTTAAACGAGACAAGAAACGCAGCTGATCCTTTGATCAGCCGCCTTTCTTTGTGCTCGTTTAAAAGTCTAACCTGCTTTGAAGCCGGGTCTTCCCCGCGTTAGACCTACCCGGCGATCCTTCCCCCTCTAACGCAGATCCCTGATGTGCCGGCTTTAAGCCGCACTTCCGGGTCCCCTTTCTAGAGCGCGCACGCGCAGAAGGACACATGCGCACATAGTCTCTGTGATGGGTCTGATGCTCTTCTGAACATCAGAGGGGGGGGGGGGGGGGGGGGGGAGGGAGATGCCGGCAGTGAACGATCCCGCTTGTGCGCGGGATCGTTTAAAAGCACCCTGAGGCTGTCTCTTTCCTGGGAAGTTTAACATTCAGTTACGCAGACAAAGGCAGGGAGGGGAGACAGGCGTGCAGAGAGGAGAGCTGCTGGCCTCAAGAAAGCAGGGCAGTGACAGAAATGGGAAATGGATTAAGAGCTGCTGGGAATAGAAACAAGGTGCCCAATGTACTGTCTGAGGCAATGTACTGACTCAAAAGGGGTGTGTGGGATCTCTGCACCCCTCAGAGCCTGGCCAGGCAGTCTGAGAACAGAAAGCATATCTTCTGATGCCCTGTTTCTGGCCGCATCACATGAGCCTTTTCTCCTTCCTCTTTGATTTCTTGCATGTAGTTGTAATTGTGTGTTTTAACTGTTCCCACGTTCGCCTCCCCCTCTTTAAAAATTACCACCCACATTGCTGTGACTGCTGGTAGAAATCCTGAATTTTTAAAAACATAGCATTACTTCTGAGGACCATAAAGCAAACAGGAAGACAAGGCAAAAAGAAAGGGGGGTGGGGGGGGGGGAGGAGAGGCATGGGAAACCCAGCAAAAAATACATGGGAAATGCATGACTCTGATGCAGGTACACTGACAGCAGGATTAATTCCTTCACACATTATGAATAATGCACAGAATGGAAAAAGTGTGATGGTTTCTGAGTCAAATATTTGTATTAAATGTGCATTACACCCACTGTATCCTGCAACCTAACCTTTTCATGGGCAGGAGGGGTGTGTGTGTGTGTGTGTGTGATTTTTATGGATTACAATCTCATGTGAATGCAACCCTCGTGTCAAACTATTAGACCAGAGCTCAGGCAGCCAAACCATAACTGATGCCTAACTCAGCCTATTAACCCAGTCTACCCCCTCTCACTTCCCTGAGCTGCCTTGTTTACAGAACAAGCTGGAGCCAGAACTTACAGTTGACAAGGGATTAATAGGCTTCACACGCTATGAAGCACAAGGCCTGTGGGAAGCAATGCACACATGTGAAGTAGTTTAGGAGAAACACCCCTGCAGCGCAGAGCAGAGGGGCCGTCACTAGGGTTGCAGTTTTGCTCTGGTAGTTTTTAGTGACTTTCACAGCAGAGCTGCAGGGGGGTGGACTGTAGCTTTTGCTTCATCACCATACCCAATGTATCTGCCTGATATATCTGCCAATGTATCTACTAAATATAAAAGCATGTATCTGCCTGATTTATTGGAGGGATAAAGCCCCAGTGATGATACATGCTAATCAGAGCTTTCATTAGACAGCGCAGAAACAGACACTTCAGCCACAGCAGCAGCTGTTCCTGTGGTCACCACCTGCTTGGGTTTACTGATCTGTTTGGTTGTTCCCTGAGATTATTCCAGTCTAAGCTGGGACTGCTCTGCTGCAGGAGAGCTCGTCCTGCGCTGGCTAAGCTGCAGGTAGAGAATGGCAAAGGTTAGGAGTGCAATGTACCCCAGCTGCTGCATGTTCCTGAAGAGCACTGTGAGGGTGTAAAGAAGTATGTGGACAAGGGAGACCCGGTAGATATAATGTGCCTGGATTTCCAGAAAGCATTTGATAAGGTCCATTATGAGAAACTCTTGAGAAAATTGAAAAGTCATAGGATAGGAGGTAGTGTCTTACTATGGATTGGTAACTGGTTAAAGGATAGGAAGCAAAGAGTAAGACTGAATGGTCTGTTTTCAAAATGGAGAGATGTAAAAAGTGGTGTGCCTCACAATGTATTGGGACTAGTGCTGTTTAATGTATTCATTAACGATCTGGAAAAGGGCGTTAAAAGTGAGGTGATCAAACTTACATATGACACCAAGTTATTCAAGGTAGTTAAAACATGAGCAGACTGTGAAGAACTGCAACAGGATCTTACGAGACTGGGTGCCTGGGCATCTAAATGGCAGATGAGATTTAATGTGGACAAGTGCAAAGTGATGCACATAGGGAAAAATAACTCAAACTATGAGTACACAATGCCGGTTACTAAGCTAGGAGTTACCACTCAGGAAAAGGATCTGGGAGTGATTATGGACAATACACTGAAATCCTCAGCCCAATGTGCAGCAGCAGTCAAAAAATCGAACAGAATGTTAGGAGTTATTCACAAAGGGATAGAGAATAAAACTGAGAATGTCCTGCTGCCTCTGTACAAGTCAATGATGCAACCGCATCTGGAATACCATGTGCAGTTCTGGTCGCCCCATCTCAAAAAAGACATAGCTGAACTAGAAAAGGTACAGAGAAAGGCAACGAGAATGATAAAGGGTATGGAACAGCTTCCATACAAAGAGAGGCTTGACAAGCTGGGTCTCTTCAGCTTAGAGAAGAGAAGACTGAGAGGTTTATAAAATCTTGCGTGGTGTGGAACGAGTAGATAGGGAACGGTTATTTACCCTCTCAAATAGTACTAGAACTAGGGGACACTCCATGAAACTAGCTGCTGGCAGATTTAAAACAAATAAAAGGAGGTACTTTTTCACTCAACACATAATTAACCTATGGAATTTGTTGCCAGAGGACGTTGTCAGGGCCAGTAGTATAGCTAGGTTTAAAAAAGACCTGGATAAGTTCTTGGAGAGCCAGTCCATTAATGGCTATTAACCAAGTAGCTTACAGGATGAACTTCTTACTGTCGGGAGCTGGGAGTGAACAACGAGGAATGGATTGCCCATTGTGACTGTTGGTTCTTCTCCCATGCAATTGAGATTGGCCACTGTCGGAGGACAGGATGCTGGGCTTGATGGACCATTGGTCTGACTCAGCATGGCACTACTTATGTTCTTATGTTTTATCTGAGGCCACAGTGGGTGAGTGGGAATGCAATTGGAGCTGTGATGGGGGTGTAACTTGAGGAATGGTGACTCTGAAGGGAGGGGTTGTATTCATACCCTCCCAGATGCCAGATACATCTAAACTCCACTCACGTTTGGCCTGAACAGAAGGTGAGATCCCATCTAAACAAGCTGCTCAGTATTTCCTTCCTCTCACCATCACAGCCAGCCCAGTCCCTCTTCCTCATTCTTTGCCCCTCCTGCTAGGGTGTCTTTTGTCTGCTCTGGGCATCATTAGTTATCAAATGTGAATGCTTTGCAGTGGTCACCGCAGTGCTCTGTAGAACACATCATGGCAGCTTCTGCAAAGGGTTATAGGATTTACAGTTGAAACTCAAAGGCATTCACTGCGTGTAGCCAAGCACAAACAGGGCACTAATGCAGATGGAGCTAGAAATACGCGGGCCAGAGAAAATGGCCTGGGATGGGTCTGTCTGTCAATGTCTCAAGTGGTTCCAGTGCTCTTCCAGCGGTATCTCCTACATAGCCAATGGCCATCCCACCCTCCACATGGACAAGGTTTTTCACATGTGTATGTTTCTTTGAACTTCCTTAGAGTTTCTCTGCTGTGGGAGGAAAGCAGTGGGGGGGGGGAGGGGAAACATGAGGGTTTTGTTGAATCTAACATTCTCTTTTCCCTTGCACAGGAATGGAAGAGGTGATTGTTGGGGAGGCTGGAGGGAGTGTGGCCCTTGTGTGCCGAAACATGTCTGGGAGAGTGGACAAGGTGGATTGGTTTCATGGGGACCCTGGCACAGTCCCCCTGCTTTTCTCTTCTGAGGTCACACTTCCTTCTGATGTCCGCTTCTCCCTGGTGGGGAACAGCTCTTTGCACATCACTGGACTGCGCCTGCAAGATGAAGGGAACTACACCTGCAAAGAAGTACTGAACCAGACAGATCACGAGCACAGAGTCCAACTTCTGGTAGCCAGTAAGTGCTTCCCTGCATTCACCCTGGCCTCAGCCTTGGGCTGTGTGACATCATCAGTAGCCACCACAGGGCAGGGTGGGGTATTCTGGCAAGAGGCACCTGCATTACAGAGCAGCCAATAACATACAACCATATCCCCTAAGACGGGAAGTATGTAAGGCTGGGATGTAAACAGGAAAAGGTTCTTAGCCTGCTGGCATTTCCCTGAGCCATTGGTTTTCTTCCATGACCTCCCTGAATCAGGGTTATTGGAGGCAGTTTTCAGTCTTTTCCCATTTGCCCTGTGCAGGGCTCCTGGAGTGCCCCATCCTCCCTGCATGGCGGGGAGAGTCCCAGAAACCAAGCCCTGCTATGTGGAGCTCTGCAATCGGCCACTGCGTAAAGTCCTGTCCATGAAAGAGCTAAGGACAACGGGAAACTGAATGGACACAGGCAGTGAGTAGAAAAGCCAGGGGATGAGGTCTATGTGAATGGTGAGCACAGGAAGTACCAGATGCCATGTGGTGATGGAGGGAGAAGAGGTGGGTGCTGCTTGAATGGATAGACATGGAGGGGATGCATAGCTGCCTCCAGTCATTCCTGTCCTCTCCGGACTGTGTCCTGTTCCCCTGTATAAGCTCAGCAGGGTCAGCCAGCACTTGGGCCACAGAGCAGTGGCTGCTGCAGAAAACAGTGGTGTTGACTCAGCAGATGCCCTCCTCGCTCTAAATCAGTACTGAGCCAGTGCCCCAGGTTGAGGATGAAAGGCAGGTCCCATGATGCAGAAGGCAGGTCCTTGCTGCCTGATAAATATTTCCTGTGCTTTCCGTGACAGCAGTGTTTACAACTCCAGGCCAGAGCGTGTTCTGCTGCCTCATGCTTCCCTGGGAGTATTCTTGTATCGAGACCCCTGTTGCGCAGTGCAGTACAGTGCTGAGGGGCACTGGCAGGGCCACTAAGGACTTCTAGGGGCTGGGGCAGATGTGATTTTTGTGGCCCTCCTTCCCTCGATGCACTGAAAAAGGCCCTTCCCTTCCTGTTGCTTTTCTACACTGTCTTGCTCTCTGGATGGTTCCCCTGCCAATGACAGCTTCTTTTCACTCTAGGGTGGCGGTGGGGGGACAGCTGTGGTTGGGTCATGGTTAGTGGTGGCTCTAGATTTTGTAGGGCCCTATGCAAAACATTTAAATGGACTCTTTCTTGCATTTTATCAGTGGATACACTCATAACCTAGACCTGGATACCTTGATAACTGTGCCATTGTTGCCCCAGCCCACCTGACCAGCCCTGGAGGCTGAGTGCTGGGCGGGCGGGGCAGGCTGGGCTGGCTCGATGCGGGGAGTGCTGGAGCGAGAAGGTGCCCGATGGCGGTTCCACTCAGTGGAGTTGCCGCTGGGCACCTTCCCACTTGGGCTGGGCCTCCCTTGAGCCAGCCCTGCCTGGACCGGGTCCAGACTCGTGGGACTGACTCCTCCGCGACGCGGCACCAGGGGGTTGAGCCGAGCCGCGAGGCTTGTGAGTGTGACCTAGCCTGATGCAGACTGCTGCGTGAGCCCCTTCCCCTTCCCTGCCTGCGGTTGCAACATTGTGTCAGACACAACGTTGCAACTGTGGGCAGGGAGGGGGAAGGGGCTCACGCAGCAGCCGGACGGGCCTCCAGCCAGCTTAGGTGGCAATTAAAAATAAATAAATAAATAAAAATTAAAAAAAAGAGGGAAAGGGTGGCTTAGCTACCTTGGATATTGGGCCCCCAGCCAGTACGGGCCCTGGGACGAATGTCCCTGTTTGTCGCCCCTGATATTTGACTCGCCAGTCCAAGAATGTACTAAGAGCAGCTGTGAGGTCCCGTTTGGCTTCATGGCCCTAGGCAAAAGCCATCTTTGCTCATGGTGACTGGATCCGTCAGCCACCTTCTCATGGTTAGAAAGGAAGAGTTGAGCCCCCTGTTTACCTGTGACTGGGATCCAGTGTAGCCAGCAGCAACAGGTGAGTAGGGACTGGGAACTCTGCTCTCTTCTCTCAATCTTGAAGGAAGCAGCTGAGGAATCCAGTCACCATGACATGGCCCTTAGATATGAGAGGCCTGGGGCAACTGACTTTTGACTCAGATGTGACTTCATTTTAGTGTGGAAGAGTTTCCATGCATTTTATTTGCAAAGTATGTTGGAATGAAAGCCATAATAATTAACACTTCTAATGATAATTATTATTTTGTTATTTTGAGGTGAAACTAGTTTTACCAGACCCTGTCTGTTTCCGTCCCCTCTAGATGAGTGTAGGGGCTGCCTTTGAGATGTGCTCAGGGTTTCCCCCACCTGCTGGCTGTTTTGTTTACTTTCTAAAAGGGAATGCATTGCTGTAGAAGGTGTTGGGACAATGCTGTTGGGAAGCAAAGTCTAGGACGCTTGCAGCACAGGGGGTGACATGTTTCAGTGCCTGTAGTTTCCAGTTAATGTGCATGGGGATAGATTGGGGGGAGGGGGAGACAGAAGGGGCAGCTCCTTCCATAATTTTGGCTCCCTTCATGGGCTTTACAGGGATCCAGAATTAAGGAGGGGACTTCCCTAAGCAGCACTTTGCTCCATGCTGATATTTGAATTACCCAGAAGCTGGGAAAATGGGTGAAGCTGCTGCCACTGGGCTCGTTGGGGGGTGGTGGGTGGTCAGGGGGCAAGGCTTTGGGGATCCAGTGGGGAAGAGTTGTTCCCCTGTCCCTTTGGATTGTTGTTGTTTGCTGCTTAGAAATTAGAGAGGAGCAGAGGTTCTGTTCTGATGCAACCGTTGGCCTTTCCTCTCTTGACTGTAAATCTCTGCAATGCTGAATCTGCTTCCCCCAGCCTGAAGCTCTACCACTCATCCTGGGTGGCCATACTCCAGTGGCCAACATGTCAGAGGATTCGCATCTTACCGGCGAGCTCAAGCTCTCGGACTGCATATGCATAGCCCTGCACATTCACCTGCCCACTGTACATGTTCAAATTAGATGAGGAAGGGAGGGGCATAAAGTCTGTCTGACCTATTTATCTGACCTTTTCCTATGGAAATTTTTGTGGCTGTCTTCCCCCTGATACGCCCCCCGGAGGGTGGACGGGGAGAGTGTTCCTGCTTCCCTGTTGAACAGCTGTTCAGCTGGGAGCTATATTTTAATGAAGGGGGAGGGAAGCCATGTTAATAATTTACATGGGAGCAAGCCCATTTTCACAGTTTTTTCTTCCAGTACAATATATTTATATGTAGCATCTTCATCTCGTCCCTTTGCTCATTACCTGCAGCTCTCTTGCTTTTATCTGATTCATGTCATTGCTCTTGGCCTCCTGGGTGTTCCTGTTCGGCAAGCCCACTGTCTACGTGTGTGTCTTCAACAGACAACTGCACTCAGAAAGGTCACACAGGCACTGAGGCATTTCAGGCTGCAGGCAAACTGGAAATGAGCTGAACCCAGAAGCTGAGCTGTAGAGTATTCAAATGAAGGCTGCAGTCCTGGAGCCACTTATCTAGAGATGTCCCACATTGCTGTAATGCTGTAGCTGCTGCAGAGAGTATGGACTAATCATCTGAACACAGAACAGTATACCAACCCAAGCATACCAAAGTTTTAATCTCAGCCCTGCAACTGACTACCAAGGTGACCTTGGGTGAGTTGTTCAGTGGGTGAAAACAGACACGCACCGTAACTCTGCTTTAACACCGCTTTAACATTTCTTATGCATGTTGCTGGGCTGCACAGGGCACCAAAACAGTCCTGCAACATGCATAAGAAATGTTAAAGCGGAGTTACGTGCATGTCTGTTTTCACCCAATGTCTCTTCCAGTAGTTTCCCAAGTTGTGAAGTGCGGATAACAGTAATGAGCCAACAGTTAGGACTATGGTGAGGGTCAATGAGCCTTGCTTTATAAAGTGCTGCATAGGTTCTGCTGAGCATTAGCACATGTGTCACTGTGGGCTTTTTACTATTTAAAACAGTGGTGGGGAACTTTTCCCTCCCAGGGACTGCTTTGAAAATTAGTACAAGCTCCAAAGGCCAAATTGAAGTTGGGGGCAGTGGTGCTTAAGGGGTGCACTCAGAAACAGGAGGGTCCAGATCATGAATCTGTCATGGATCTGTCCCCTATCCTTGTGTGCATGCCTCATCCGTTCTCCCTTCCCCTGAGCTCAGTTTTTGTGTGCTTGGAGGTAGGAATTGAATACAGGGGCCAGGTAAAGGAACTGGAAAGGGGCCACATTAAAAACTGGCTGTGGAATGCATTTGGCCTCTGGGCCTGAGGTTCTGCACCTCTGGTTTAAAACATATGATCTATCAGTAAAACATAGGCTGATGAGACATTAAAGGACCCAGACTATTTATTTATTTATTTATTTTATTTATTTATTTTTTCAGATTTTTATCCCGCCCCCTCCTGCAATGCAGCTCGGGGCGGCTAACAACACCAATAAAAACAATTAAAATTCAGTTAAAATATCAATATAAAATACATCAAAAAACAGGGCTAGAAAAACAATCATAAATAGATAAATGGGTGGGGGATTAAAATCACCCCCCCCACCCTCCCTCCCAAAGGCCTGGGCAAACAGCCAGGTCTTACAGTTCCGCCGAAATGTCAAAAGGCTTGGGGCCAGGCGAGCTTCCTCCGGAAGGGAGTTCCACAGCCGCGGCCCTACCACCGAGAATGCTCGCTCCATCGTGGCCCCCCGCTTAACACGGGGGACCTCCAGGAGGGCACCCCCGGCCGACCGCAGGAGCCGTTCCGGGGCGCGAAGGGCGAGGCGGTCCCTAAGGTAAGAGGGGCCAAGGCCGTATAGGGCTTTATAGATCATCACTAGGACCTTGAACTTGGCCCGGCACACTATCGGCAGCCAGTGCAGCGCTCGGAGCACCGGTGTAATGTGCTCCCGGCGACCCGTCCCCGTAAGAAGACGAGCCGCCGCATTCTGCACCAGCTGCAGCCTCCGGGCCAAGAACAAGGGAAGCCCCACGTAGAGCGCGTTGCAGTAGTCGAGCCGCGAGGTGACGAAGGCATGGATGAGGGAGGCCAGGTCCGGGCCAGAGACATACGGACGCAGCCTACGTACCAGATAAAGCTGGCGGAAGGCAGCCTTAGCGACTGCCTCCACCTGCCGCTCCAGCCGCAGGTCTGCGTCCAATATGACCCCCAGACTCCGGACCTGCTGAGCTACAGGGGGGCAAACCCCCCCAACCAGGGGGGCCACCACCCCCTTCGCCCTCCCCACCACCATCACCTCCGTCTTATCTGGGTTGAGCTTCAGTCTGCTCCGCCGCATCCAATCCGCCACGGCCTCCAAACATTGGGATAGCACCGAGACAGCAGGGTCTGGGTCAGTAGAAAACGAGAGGTACAGCTGAGTATCATCAGCATACTGGTGACATCGCACCCCGAACCCTCTCACGACCTCCCCCAAGGGCTGCATATAGATGTTAAATAATAATGGAGACAAGATCGATCCCTGCGGAACGCCACACGGTAAGGCGCGGGGGCTCGATGTTTCCTCCCCCAACACCACCCGCTGGCTCCTCCCCGAGAGGAATGAACGGAACCATTCAAGAACAGTCCCGTCCAGACCCCCCCGGTCACGCAGTCGTCTCAACAGCAGCCCATGGTCCACGGTGTCAAAAGCGGCCGAGAGATCGAGCAGGATGAGAAATGTCGAACATCCCGCATCCATCTCCCGGCGGAGGTCGTCCACCAAGGCCACCAACGCCGTCTCGGTGCCATAGCCGGGGCGGAACCCAGATTGAAACGGGTCAAGGAGCCCGATATTATCTAGATGACCCTGGAGCTGGAGCGCCACTGCCCGCTCAATAACCTTCCCTAAAAAGGGAAGGTTAGAGACAGGTCGGTAGCTGGCGAGCGCGTCTACGTCCAACGATGGTTTTTTCAGCAGGGGGCGCACCACAGCCTCTTTTAAGCAAGGCGACAACCTCCCCTGCCGAAGGGACGCATTCACCACCCTCGCCAGCACCGTCCCCAACGTCTCCCCGGAAGCTTTTATTAACCAGGACGGGCATGGATCTAGTTGACAACACGTGGCCCTCACAGACCCCAGGACATCCACCACATCGGCTGGCGTCACTTCCTGAAACTCACCCCATAAAGATGGACCAGACGGACCCTCCGCCCCCCCGCGCTCTTCCCCTACTGCTATCAACCCAGCGTCGAAATCGGCCTGAATCCGAGCGATCTTGTCTGCGAAGTAGATGACAAACTCCTCACAGCGGGCCCGGGACAAGTCCCCATCCAGGCGGAGGGAGGCCGGACTCACCAGCCCCCGCACCACCCGAAACAGCTCCGCTGGACGCGACTTCGCAGACGCTATGAGGACGGCGAGGAATTCCTTCCTCGCCGTCCTCACAGCCTCCACATAGGACCGCAAATGGGCCCTATGGAGAAGACGATCGGAGACAGACCGAGTCCGACGCCAGCGTCGCTCTAGCCTCCTGCCCACACGCTTCATACACCGCAGCCCCTCAGTAAACCAAGGGGTCCTGCGGTGACGAGACCGAGGCAGAAGGCGCCTCGGAGCCACCCTGTCAATGGCCTCCTCCAGCAAGATGTTCCAATGCCGGACCAGCTCATCCACAGAGTGACCGTCCACATCCAGGGTAAGCTCCCTCAGGACCTCCTGGAACCGCTGGGGTTCCATCAGCCTCCGAGGGCGGACCATCCTAACTGGTCCCTTCCCCTTCTGGAGGGGGCGCGCTAAAAGACCGGCCTGAAGGAGGTAATGGTCCGTCCACGACAAGGGCACCGCTGTCACCTCCCCCACAACCGGACCCCCCGCCTCAAGGCCAGAGCCGAAGATCAGGTCGAGGATATGTCCCCCCACGTGGGTCGGGCAGATCACCTCCTGGGACAAGTTCATAGTTGCCATGGCGGCCATGAACTCCCGCTCCGCCCCAACAAGGCCGGCATCGGCGTGGACGTTGAAGTCCCCCAGAACCAAAGTCCTGGGGGAGCCCAACACCACCTCCGAGGCCAGCTCCGCTAGAGCGGTAAGGGATGCCGCCGGGCAGGAAGGGGCCCGGTACACCAGCAGCACCCCTAGCTTGCCCCCCGCCAAATCGACCACCACGTGCAGAGCCTCTACACCCATAATCTCCCGCACTGGATACCTCCGCACTGGATACCTATCAGAGGGAGTGTCATTAGAAAAAAGAGAGAGGTTCAGTGCTGTCTTTGGCTATTGCCTGATGGGGCTGGAGCATCATTTGGAAATACACACATGCACGGGTTTCTTGAAGTGGCTCCTGCTCACTTTGATATCAGATGCCATGGGGGGTGGGGGTGATGTCTCTGTCAAGGCAGAATGAGGGGGCAGGAAAGCTTCCCCCCTCTCTTCCTCCCCCCCCTCCCCCCCAACACAGACCAAGCCCTGCCTAGCCACTGGCTCAGCCTGATTTATTTTAAACCGCAAGGAGCCTACTGGAGGTTGTGGCTCTCTCAGCTAGCACTGAGGAGAGGCAGTAGGCTGGCCAGGTGTGCTTGAAAGGAAAGGGTATTTCTCTCTTTTTTTTATGGGGTGGATGGGAAGGCAGGGGGGATGACAGGACCATCAGCAAAGGCATCTGTTCTCTAAGACCCCAAAGTCTTTTGCAGGGGCAATGCACAGACATGCTGTGCTGGTCATCATAGTGGATTACAGTTATAGCTGAGGATTGTCCTTGTGCTGCTGTGATGTCTAGTTATGGGACAGCAGATATTATTATTATTATTGAATCCCTAAGGCCAAGCCAGTGGACTTCCAGATACAAAGGTGAATGCCAAAACCAATAGATTTATTTCCAAGACTGACACTAACCATGGACAAGTATTAGCCGAGGGGACTCGGAAGAACTTACAAAGAAAGAGTCGCTGGGGTCCAAGTTGGTGACCTCTTATATAGGATTTAAGACAAAGAACAGCAGTTATTTACCCTCTCAGCTAGTACTAGAACTAGGGGACACTCCATGGCAAGTTTAAAACAAATAAAAGAAAATATTTTTTCACTCAGCATATAATTGGGTTGTGGAATCTACTGCCAGAGACTGTGATAAGGGCCAGTACTATAGCTGAGTTTAAAAGAGGTTTGGACAAGTTTCTGGAAGATAGGTCCATTAGCAGCTATTAGCCAGACAGGATCAGGGAACATGACAGGAGCTGGGGGAAAACAACAGGGAATGGATCCCCCATTGTGACCTGTTGGGTGCTTCTCCCAAGCCACTGTGATTGGCCACTGTCGGAAACAGGATGCTGGGCTAGATGGACCATTGGTCTGACCCAGTATGGCACTTCTTATGTTAACCATAAAGATCAGCGATGGTTGGAACAAATTGTTACATCATACACACATATCAATCCGAGTTGATTGGTTAGAAACCAAATGGTACAGCATTCATACATATTAATAAATGGAATGGAGCCAGACTTATGGAACCAGTGGGGTTCCAGAATGCCCTGGGGTATTTATCCTTGGACCTTGACAGCCGCACGATTGATGACCTCATGGCCTTATGGAACACTCTTTTAAGGCTGAGGCTCCCAGGTGTCCGGTCCCTGCACCATGGCAACACAAGTCCCTGTGGTTTACAGAGGACCTGGGGCGGCTGAAGCACGGGGGTAGGTGCTTAGAGCAGTGGTGGCGTAGGACTGAAACTGAAGATGATGGATTGCAGCACAGAGCCCATTTGAAGGAGGAGTATGTCGTGGCTTTGCGGGCTTCAAAGAAAAGATTATTTGCAGCCATCATAGTATCTGTGAAATCATGTCTGGTGGACCTTTTCCAGGTGGTGAGAGGCTGGGTCAGTTCAGCCTGTCTCCGGAGCAGGTGTCTATCTAAAAATACTCTATGAAGCAGAACTGATTAGCAGCTGTGACAGAAAGAGACCCCAGATTTCATCACAATTTGCATCTGGAGGGGAGAGAGGTCCTGTTTTGTTTGTAGCTGAAAAGTCTCACTGACTTACAAGGAGCATTGCTTCCACCCCTCCCCTTTGAAAACCAGGCTGTATTTGGTCAGGAGTTAGCTGCTTGCTTTGCTATTAGAGTTCCCCAGCTTGAGAACGTTTCCATGACAAGTTCGTAGCCCTACTCATGATGATCAACTGTGTCAAAGGCCACTGAAAGTTCTAACAGGATCAACAGGGTAAAATTCCCCTTATCGATCGCCAGGCACTGATCATTGACCAAGGCCACAAGCCCAGTCTCCGTGCCATACCCAAGACAAAAGCCTGACTGAAATGGGTGCAGGAATCCAATAGCATCAATATGAGCCTGGAGCTGGTGGGCAAACACTCATTCAGTAACCTTCCCTAAAAAGGGAAGGTTAGAGACAGGAAGGTGATAGCTGGCTGGGGAGTCCGCATCCAGACATCGTTTCTTAAGCAAAGGCTGGACAACTGGATTTTTAAGAATGGTCTGTATCCTGCCTTACCCTGCTTGCATTGACAACCGTGGCCAGCAACGACCCTAGCGTCTCCCAGCTGGCTTTCACCAGCCAGGACAGGCAAGGATCTAATTCACAACTGATCGCACGCATTACCCCAAGCAAATCCTCTGCATCAGTGGAAGATACCGATTAAAATTGATCCAAATAAACAGGACAAGACTGAGCTTCCATAACCCCAAGCTCTGATGTTGCAGTTAAAACAGCAGCGCCCAAGTTGTGAATATGAGCAATTTTGTATGCAAAGTAATTAATACAAATATCACAGCAGGCTGTAGAAAATTCTAATTCCTGGTGGAGACAGACTGGATTGACCAAACTTCTCACCACCCGGAACAGCTCTGCTGAATGAGACTTCATAGACGCTACGATGGTGGAGATGAAAGCCTTCTTCACCACCATTGCAGCCATGACATAGTCCTTCAAAAACAAATCTATGCCACAATTGGCCAGCTTCAACACGAGTTGAGCAGTACCTGCGCTCCAACCGCCTATCTTCTCGCTTCAGCTGCCTCAGGGCCTCTATATACCAGGGGGACCTGTGCTGCTGCTGCAGTGGGAGCGGACGCCTGGGTGCAACTGTGTTGAAAACATGTGAACACAATATGGGGAGAAAATCCTAACCCCAACCCCCACCAGCTATCCCCCTGTCTCTAGTCTTTCCTGCAGTCCTCTCCTGAGGATCTCTTCTTGCTTTCATGCTCTGAGGGGATGATGGTTACACTATGCTGCTGCTGCCTCTCGCAGAGTGACCATATGCTTCACTGGTCCTGAAGAGCAGCATCACGTCTGAACGCTATGAATGAAGGATAAGCTCCTGTGCAGTATGCACTATGGAGTAGCTTACCCCTCACTGACAGTGCACATGTGTGAACATAGCCAGGGTACTGGAATTTGTACCCATGGCTGTAGCAGATATGTCCCTAGTGCAAAGCACACTTGTCACATCTTGCAACAGGGAGAATAGGCCTGCAGCAGACGGAGGAAGTCTGGAAGTGTGAGTGCAGATCTTCCTCCTGTAAGTGAAGTCAGTGGCACTCTTTCTGGGTGCAGTAGCCTGCCCAGCACAGACCATCCTGGGATGAAGGGTTCTTGTTGGCCAGATGCCTTGGGAAGCAGCAAGAGCAGGGGCTTCTTCCAGATGTGACATTGGAGAGGGGCAACTGGTGTCTCCATAAAAGAATGGAGTGATTCCATCAGGACTCCAGGGGCTGATGTGGACTCTTGTCCTGCTTAATTTAACACAATTCAAAGTCTGTAACTCAGAAGCATATTTAGGTTAAAATGGGCCCTGGATTCAGAAGATGGAATGCTCTCCCCCCGCCTCCTCCCAATGGCAAGGAACGTATTTTGTGTATCTATTATCATATTAATAATAATCATCTATTATTAGTATCATGTGTCTCTATTATAACTATGCCCTTGCTGTAACTGGTTATGGCATAAGTAACACTTCTGATGAAGTAACAAATTGTGATCATGCTGCTTCCTCCCCAGGCCCCATAGCATAACTCCCAACATTCCAAGCAGCCAAAGTACAAGCCCTGCCTCCTTGAACACGAAGCTTCACCTCCAGTGATTAAACTCCACCCCCTCACACACCTGCATGCACACACCTCCTAACACTCAAGTCCACTTATTTTCTTGTTTTCCATCGCTTCCTCATTGTCCCCTGGCCTCAAGTGCTTTTCCAGGGAGGCAACTAGGAAACAGGTACCTGAGACTTAATAAATATCAATCTTTTTGTCTCCCTCTCTCCTAAAAAGGGACTTTGATAGATGAAAGAGGAACACTGGAATTCAGCACCCAAAGAGGGACTCTTGGGAAGTCTGCTGTAGGTAGGGGGTTACCATGTTTTGTGGTTTTGGCCCTGACACTTCCATAGGCCAAAATGTGAGAGTCTGGGTCAAAACTACAAGAGGTGGCAACCCTTCCCATGCGAGAGTCAGAAGGAGTAGAATTAAGGAGGAGGAGACTGCCCCCTCCATCCCTCTGCTAGAGGAGTGGGTGACAGGAGGTCAACAGGAAAGGATTTGAGAGACTAAGAGGAAGGAGCTTCCCGCCCCCTCATTTTGAACTGTTGTTCTCCCCTGTCTCCTGTTCTCCAAGCCCGTAGCATGGGCTTCATCTTCGACACGCACCTCTCTCTTAAACCTTACATTGATTCTGTTGCCAAATCCTGCCGATTTGCCCTCCATAACTTTGCTCGGATCCGCCCCTTTCTCTCTCCTTCCTCGGCCAAAACCCTTGTTCATGCCATGGTTATCTCTCGCCTCGATTACTGCAACCTCCTCCTTGCTGGACTCCCTCGCTCTCACCTGTCCCCCCTTATCGCAATCCAAAACTCCGCTGCCAAGGTCATTCACTCTGCCTGACGCTTTGACCATGTGCAGCCTCTCCTCTTCTCTCTTCACTGGCTCCCCCTTCCTGAACGTATCCTGTTTAAACTCCTGGTATTCACGTTCAAAACACTCCACAACCAAGCTCCTCCCTACCTCTGACCTAATCTCCCTACGCACTCCTGCTCATGCTCTTCCTCTGTCCCCTCCCTCACTCTCCCTCGTTTCTCCTGCTCACCTAACCGCCTTCGACCCTTCTCCCTCGCTGCCCCCCATGCCTGGAACTCCTTCCCTACCCACATCCACCTTGCCCCTCCCTCCGCTCCTTCAAATCCCTCCTCAAGACCCACTTTTTCCTCGCCGCCTTTCCCAATGTTTGCTAGTCGTCCATATACCTACTGTCTGCCCTCCTCGGCAGACTGCTGTAACCAACCTGATTGTAACCAAACTAAGCACACGCACCTGAGACTTCGCATCCGCTTGAATGTTTGTTAGTCTTCTTCCCTGTCTCTCCCACTGTCTCCTCTCCCTGTCTCCCCCTCCTTGTCTTTTAGATTTTAAGCCACAGGTAGGGACCGCGTCTGTTTCTATGTTTTGTACAGCACCAGGTCACACGTCTGTCGCTATATAAATGTTTATTATAATAATAATAATAATAGTTTCTTTCTCGAACCTTTTGTACGTTTCCTTTCCTCAGGCCCTTTTAAACTTCATCCAGAGCATGAGATTCTGGAGACATCTGGCTAGCAGTGCTGTGGGTGCTAGAACATGGACTGGGAAACAAGAACCGCAAGGGGAGCTTGATGCCTCTTTATGACAAAAGAGGTCAAAGGTCAATCACATTAAAATGTGAATCCCTTCCACCAGATGTTAAACTGCTGCTAGGCAGGTGGACTAAACCATTTCCAAGGAGACAGCTGGCAAAGATTTTTAGCTGCTTTTAGAAGATGCTTTGGCTATGACAAAATTTTCCAGTCTATTTTTTGAGGGGTTGAAGGGGGTCAGAGAATAGCATTTTGAAAACAATCCTTTTATCTTTATTTCCAATGTTGTTTTTTTACAAAAATCTTTTCTCTGATTTGTTTTAAAAATCTTTTTTGTAAGCAGTCAAGGAGAATTTAAACAGAAGTTTTGATTGCAGGAAACCAAAAGAGTGTTGCATCCAGAAATTAGAATTTAATGAGTGTTATCTGTTTTGGGAACAAGAAAAATGTGAGCTAATCCCAAGGTTTCAATTTCCACATGCAAGTCTGTATATTTATTAATTTTTCTGGGTTAGGAGGAGGCGAGAGCCATCAGCAGATCTGCTTCAGGTCACTCTGCTGGTTGCACTGGAGTGCCAAAGCATTGGCACAGACTCCTCTTCTGACTTTGCTCTGATGGATGACTGTCTCCCTTCTTCCCCTGCATTCCAGGTGGCCCCAGCAGTATGAGTGTCAGTATCTCTCCCACCACAGCACTGCCCAATGGCACCCTGTACTTGGAGAAGAGCACCATGGTGAACTTCACGTGCATCAGTGACTCCCACCCAGCACCCATTCTGGAATGGACTTTTCAGCCAAGCAGTGACCATCCAGAAAAGTTCACTGAAGTCAACAGTTCCTCAAACTACTTTGTCCTGTACCACGCGTCCCCTGGCTTCCAAGGAAACTACTCATGCTCAGCAAAGAACCCCCTCAGTGGCTACACACAGACGGAGACCAGAGAGCTTCTGGTTTACTGTGCGTAAGAAAGGCTTGCGATACACCAGCTCACTTATAGGGACTGGAGGGTGGGGGGAGTGGGTCATGTCTCCTGATAGTTTGAAGGTTTTAGTATAAGCATAGGCTGCAGGAGGCAAAGCGCCCAGACTTCTGCTTCTGTGGTGGGACTGTCCCTTCCCCAGCCCATGGGAAGGCAGGAACTGATCCAGGAATCAAGAGTAAAACCAGCTATTTTTCTCTGGACTAAGACAGGACCCCAGCCAATAACTAGATCAAATCAAGAGCCCCTTCAGGGACTGCTCCAATGCCTATTGGAGGAGCAGGTGCTTTCCAGTTCATGGCACAGGGAGAGGATCTCTAGTCTCTTTCCACAGTGCAGGGATACCTCCAGTCCTCAGTGGAGTCCATGTGGCTGGGGTGCATTGTACCATGCTGACTCCCAGCAAACTCCATGCTGTATCCTAGCACCTGTCTCTCCCTGTTGCCCTGTCTCCATTTTGCTTCTTGCTTGTTCTTTCTCCTCTTTCTTAGCTCTGCCATGCAGGGGTGTCTTCTCTTCAGCCCACCACAGGTGGGCCAGGGGAGGGAACTCTTTGTAGGTCTGGGAGCTCCACCCTTACTACATGGGCTAGCATAGTTTTCCCCCATCTGAGGCCCCAGGAGATTTGAGACCAGAAGGAGCAAAGTACAGGTTTGAATTTCTAGAACCAAACTTGCCTCCTTGATTTTTCATCTGAGACTAATCCAGAACCAGAGCAGACATATCTCCTAACTGCTTTGCTGGCTGAACAGGGTGTCTAGGGCCCCACCCAAAATTTGTCCTGCACTATCTCTGCATGGCAGCCCTATATGAAATGGAGCTGAAACATGCATGGCCCAATATGTGGCAGTGTGTTAGTGAAAAGTGATTTTGATTCTGTGAATGGATAGAGAGGGCTGTGCAAAGAACCTTTGGGGATTGGGGTTTGTGGGGTCAGGGTATTGAACCCCTCCCCTTAGCAAAGTTCTAGCTGTTCCCCTGCTGCCAGATAACTTCATGCAGTGTCTAGATCCCCAGCTTGTGGAAGTGGTCAGAGCTCCACTGGAAGCACAAGAATGACTGACTGATGGAGCTACTCCCTGATTTACACCAGTGGCTTATTTGTCCCCAGGCTGCATTTCTCTCTCTCCTGTTAATTATTATTATTATTATTATTATTTATTATTTATTTGTATAGCATCAGCAATGTGGCTGGCATCGAATAATCCTTAACTAGAGAAGAATCCCTGCCCCAGGGGACTTACAATGTAGGATGGCAAGGGAGAGCAGAAGGTAGGGAGACACAGGGATACATTCCTGAAGTTGAGAAGTCACAGATCTATGTGCTTGTTTTATTTTGCAAAGACGCTCTAGGGTGGGTTTCCTAAGGTACAAGCAGCTATTGGGCCAGTCAGGCACCAAAGGGTAATCTTTCCCTTTTGGAAATCAAGCTTTATAGTATTGACTTCAGTCAGAGGGTGTTTTTAGACAAGCACCTACCCACCCACCACCCACTCATGCATGCTGCAGGCCCGCATTGGTGCCCTATGCAGCCTTGCAACATGCATGATGGGTGGGGAGGCGCTTGTCTAAAAACACCCAGAGATGTGAAAATAGGGTGAGGATAGAGGGGATGTAAAAATTCTGTAAAACAGACTACATCAACAAAGATATGAGGTTGGTTTTTTTTTTAAAAAAAACAACAACCCAACAAATGGCAGGGCACAGTCTTAATAATTCTACTATCTATAGCCATTACTGTAAAATAACAGATGACAGTGAGGATGTACAGTTCAGAGTAGATTGCCACATATTGGGTGGCTTACTAGTTAAATATGGAATAGCTGTGGTTTTCAGCTTTCATGCATCACTATATAAACCAAATACTATCCACCACTAGTCCATCACCGGTAGTAATCGTTAACATTTCTTACATTAAAACCTGCTTAATAATAGATTATGAACTTTAGGTAAGTTCTTCTGTAGTCATTACATTGTATCTAAAAAGCTTTTAAAATCCCAAAATCTAAACCATCTCTCTTCATCCAGGAGTTGTTGTATGACATTCTTTCTAATTTTCTCAGCAGCAGTGACATTGTTAGCAACACTCCTAACTGAATAGTTGTTAGGGGAAGCCAGTGAACTTTCTATCTTTTGTAAAAAGGGGTGTGTGTGTGTGTCTCCTGTCCAAAATGGAGGCAAGCCACTTTGATCAAACTGCTGTATATAAGGCACATTTGAAGAAGTAATGGGTGAAGCAAAAGAATTACCCACAGTTAATGTCCAGTATTCCAGATAACTATCTGTTAACTGTCAAACTAGAACAACAGATATTACCGTTTACCGAATTACCATTTATTACATTACCAGATAACCAAACCAGTCTGGACAACGGAGGGAGTAGGAAAAAAAAAGTCAAATGATAATCAGTAAACTATAACCTGGTTAACCGAACAGCCAATGGATACTAAACCGGATACATATCTGACCAGATACCGTGATATCTGGACAGACACCGGATTTATTTCAGTTCTAGTAATGGGTAATGTCCTCAACTGCCCCAGATCTGCATGGGCATAGCTGTTCATCCCACTTAATGCCTAACAATCTGCCCTCAACAACCTTGGAGGGAAAAGCCTGAAACCTTAAGGCAGTAAAGGCTGGGGCCAAAATTAAGGAAGGGCTGCTCTGCTTGTTGACAGTATTGGAACTTCCTGGTTTATGTATGAATGGGAAGAGCTGTTGTTTGATGGTTCATGGAGTACTTGTGGGGACTCAAGAGGAAGGCGTGCCCTTCCTCCCCCCATTTTGGTACTCTATCAACCTCGGTGAATGCATAGGTTGGAAAACACAGAAATGTCGTACAAGCTTCTGTGAGAGCATGCTCTTTTGTGTGGCAGACTGGGCTTTATTGGTGACAACTTGATCCACCTTGGAGAGGAGACCAGGTCTCCAGTATTGCTAACTTGCAGCTGTGCCAAGAACAGTGCTATCAACCAGAAAGGCCCTTGGGAGCACAGGGAGGGAAGTGAGACAAGCCCTCATCAGGACTGTGGAAAGAAAGTAAGCAAAGAGCTACTGAATGCTGCTCTCCCCAGTAGAACTCGAGGTGTCTCTAATCTTGTGCTGTTATGTTGTTAGATCCTCCCCGCTCCCCACCAAGGTGCTGGGCTGAGACTTCCCAGAAGGGGGCCATGCTGCAGCTGTTTTGCAGTTGGCCTGGGGGTTACCCACATCCCACACTCCAATGGATACACCAGGAGAGAGGCCCAGGGAATTTGAATTGGGTCATCAATGCCACAGGCACTGCGGACACCAGCGTGGAGATGCTGAACGCATCTCACTTGCTCCATGGGAAGCTGTTCACGTGTGTCGGGAGCCACATCATAAAGCATGAGGAGGCGGAACAGAAGTGCTCAGTGCGGTTAGGTGAGTTGGCCTGTTCAATTTCATGTAGCTGCTAGCCAGCCTGCCTACAATAAAAATAAGCTGTACATATGCTGGGTCAAACTTGGTCCCTTTAGTTGCACACATGTGTCTGGGAGTAGAGAAGTTCCTGTGGGCCTGACCCACCCCTACTCTGCTCCACACTGGAAGGAGATGTAGGCACTCACATTTTATACAAGTATAGTGACTGCACAGGCTGCAGGGCAGTGGGACAATTCCATAGAATGTCAGAGTTAGAAGGGACCTCGAGGGTCAACTAGTCCAACTCTGTGCTTTGATGCAGGATGGCTACAACTACAACATTCCCGACAGATGGCTGTCCAGCCTTTTTAGAAAATCTCTAAAGATGGAGGGCCTATGACCTCCTCAGGCTGCTTGTTCCATTGCCACACAACTCTTACTGTTAGGAATTCTCCCCCTCCCCTCCCCTCATCTCCGATATTTAACCAAAATCTACGTTATTGTAATTCAGTCCCATTATTGGTAGACTTGTCCGCTGTAGCAATGCAAAACAGGTCTTTACCATCTTCTGGGTGGCAACACTTTAGATATTTGAAGACTGCTGTAATGTCTCCCCTCTGCTCACTAGACTAAATTTATCCAGTTTCTTCAAGCTTTCCTCATAAGATTTGCTTTCCAGACCCTTTGTCATTCTTGTTGCTGCCTCTGAACCTGCCCCAATTTGTCAATGTCCTTCTTACACAGTACTTGAGGTGAGGTCTGCTCAATGCTAAATAGAGCGGAATTATGACTTCCGCTGACTTGGAGACGACGCTTCTGTTAACGCAACCTAAAACTGCATTCGCTTTTTTGCAGCCACATCGCGGTGCTGACTCGTGTTCAGCTTGTGATCAATCACAATCCCTAGATTTTTTTCACATGTGCTCCTGCCAAGCCAGGTATCCCCCATCTTATACGTGTGCATTTGGTTTTTCTTCTCTAAATACAGAAATTTACATTTATCTCAGCTGAATTTCATGTTGTTAATTTCAGCAAAGATTTTCAACCTACCGAGATGTTTTTGAGATCGAGTTCTATCCTCTAAGATATTAGCTGTCTCTCCCATTTCATGTGCGTAAAGTTTACTCACAGGCTGTGCTTGTGGGATATAGACCCATCTGACCTTGTTTTGGGTTCTTGGCTTAAATTCCTGTAAAAGAGCCTGGCTTTCAGAGAGTGGTGCTCAGCAGTTTTTGAAAATGAGGCCGTTGGCAGGTGTTTCAGGTTGGGTTCCCAAGAGCTCTAGGTGTTCGTGGAAAACCTTCAGTGACAGCAGTAGACCTTAAATGATGTACTTCACAGTATTCCCATTGACTGACTGACTCTAGAGTGCATAGTTTGAGTATTGCAGTGTGTGTTTCAGAACAGTAGCCTTTATTTTGTGTTATGTGTTTTAAAATGTTGTTAGCCACCCCGAGATGCTTGTAGCAGGAGGGGGTGGCATATACATAATAATAATAATAAATTTTGGAATAAAACATTAAAATCCCCAACACCTGTAATGCTACAGGGCTGAAGGAGACCATGAAGCTCCTGTCCCAAGGCAGGGATAGTGTAAGGATGGTGTAAACAGCCTAAATCAGTTTGCCTTTACAGTTATTTTCTGAAGCTTTACCCTGTGGATGTGGAATGCTACAAAAAGTTAAATGATTTTGGAAGTGTTTTTCCTCCATAAATATTGGGTTGTTGGTTTTAATTTTTTTTTGTTTGGGGGTTTGGCTCACACTTAATTCTGTGGCATTGGTCTCTTTGGCTGCCTGTGATGCAATTTATTTCTACAAAAGTTCTGATCCATTCCAAACTTTCAGGGAATGTTCTGGACATAAATGGGCAAATATCTTGATATTTGAGGCGGGGAGGGGAGGGGGAAATCAGACTTGTGGCTTCACCTGTGGGAATGCTTGATGTGTATGTTCTCTTCTTGACTCACTACAACTGGAATAGCATTGTGCAAATTAGCCACAGAGGAAGGGCCAGTGACTGGCTCAGTTGCATTTGAAATCAGAAAAGCTCCACTTAAGAGCACCCCATGCTACTAACCTAACTATTATTCTGTATTACAAAAACATATGGTTTAAGAACACAGTTAAGGCTCTTCTCATTCTACTAATAATTCAAAAAGAGTGGAAATGGCATGTTAAGACATTTTCCATCAACTCTCGACCACCTACTTTCCCCCTGCCTTCCATTATCTTGCATCTTCTACTTTCTTCCATCTGTGCAACAATAGAATCATAGAGTTAGAAGGGACCTCAGAGACATCTAGGAACTAGAAGGAACATCTAGTCCAACCCCCTGCTCAATGCAGGAAATCCGCAGCTACAGCATCCCTGACAGATGGCTGACAGAGAACAGCTTTAGTCTCCCTGCTTATTTTGTGTAGGGTATTGCTGCTGCAGAGTGGGGTTGAGAGAGTGTCTAGGGTTTAGAGAGTGCCACCACTTGCTTTCTTTTGTACACTGGTACTGGGAGCACAATTCTGCATTCATGAAACTGAGGGATCCATGGCAGTTGATTAGTGGCCAGTAGTGGAGGGGGAGAGGGGAATGTGTACTACTGGCAGCTAGTAGATGTGGTGGGAAGTGGGACTGAGCTTTTGGCCCTGGCTGCTGCTGGCCCAGGTAAGCTGGGGTTGGGCAGGATGCTAGAGGGAGGCAGACTTGACTGCTTATTGAAGGTCAGACTCACAATCTATGGTCAGAGCCCAAAGTGAAACTGAAGTAAATTGGCCCCTAGAGCAAGCCACATTTCTATCCTGCCCATTTCCAGTGTATCCAGTCCTGGCTGCTGCCACCCCAAAAGTTCATCCCAGATTCCCTCTCTGACACCAGGCAAGAGCTCTCCCTGATGCTGGTCTCTCCCAACTGCCATGGGGCAGTTGACAGCTCCGATAATCCTGAACTGAGGTCATTCTTCCATCAATCATCATCCTGTCCTCTCTCGGTAATTTGCATGTCACAGTTTTGTTAGTTTAATGAGCCAATGGTGTAGGAGGGACTGAGCAGGAGTGCAGAGCTTCTCAAATGCGGTGACATTTCATGTTTCCCGACTTTCACTCAAATGCTTATAGTTCTGCCCAGGTGGTCCCCTGAGATTGTGGAATAGATTGGATGTGGTTTTTCCAAAGATATCCTGTTGCAGATAGACAGAAAGGATGCTGGAAAACTTAGTGTAAGGCAAGACCTTCCTTCTAATTAGCCAGAGGGCTGCCTGTTGTTGTTACTCAGTCATTGATGAAGCAATATTTCTGTCACTCACAGACAGGCACTCCCATGCACACAACAATTGCTATAGAAACATGGGACACTACTTTTGGCCTTCCACTCTCCTCCCCATCTAGAGGGCCCTTCTCTTGTGGCGGAACCCATGAAGACCTGCTTCATTGGTGGGAATGTGACTCTGACCTGCCAGGTGATGGAGGGCAACCCCCCTGCCAAAATCACATGGCTGCGAAGCATCTCCTTGCTGGAGGTGATCATCCATTCTGGTGGGAGATACCTCATCAGGCAAGATGACAACATCTCCACTCTCACCATCTGGAACTGCTCCCAGGGGGAGGACGAGGGCTACTACGTCTGCAAGGCAGAGAACTCCGTGGGACTGCGTGAGGTGTACGTCAATCTCACCACGATCAGTGAGTTATGAAAGTGAAGTGACAGGGGTGGGAGCGAGAGCGGGGCTGGGAGGGGAGGATAGAGAGAGCCCATCTGCAAATGCAGCAGGATGTGAGCATCTGGGGTGCTGGACTTTGATCTCCTTTTAGCAGAAGCGCTGCTCTATGTACAGTACTCCCCTACTCCAGTGATGCCTATGGCAGTGAATGTCTCCAGCTCCTCGTCTAGTCTTTTACAAGTTGCCATAGGACAGTGACCCCCAAACTCCCAACTGGTCACTGTGAGTCTGCAGAATGTCTCATGGTTCCCATGCACCCACTGGAACTGGTTGCAGGTTGGTGCATGCTCACTGTGGGTTGGCCAAGGTAAATAATTTGATATCCACCAGCACTACAACAATTTCTGGGTGTAGGGGGGCAGGGGATGCCTGCAATGCACAGGCATCAGCTGTAGCCAAGACTGAATCATTACCATCACTCCCTAACCCCTGCTCCCCCAGAGATCATCACAACACCAGCAGGGAGCCAAGCTCACTTTGCTATTGCTGCAGCCAGTTCTTCAGATCAGCTACAGACCTCTTACCAGACCTCTCTGATGCCATGGGAGCCCCTGTCCTAGTACCAATGCAGACTCAGAAGTTGTCCAGTTACAGCTGCATGTGCATGCTGGTGGAAACTGGCTGGTACAGGGAAAGTCCTAATTGGGTAAATGGACTCTGTTGCCCCGGATGACTGGGAGCCCCTGTAGCAAATATATATATATATATAAAAAGACATGGATATAAAAAAACATAATAAGCTGAAGCTAAAAAACCCAATTCCCTAAACCCAGCCCACTACCTGTCTCCCCTGCCAAAAGCCTGGCGGAACAGTCAGGTCTTACACTGGCGACGGAAGGAGGGGAGATCCGGGACAGATTAATCTTGTCTGGGAGAGAGTTCCACAGCCTTGGAGTGGCTACCAAGAACACCCTCTCTGTGGTCGCCGCCAGTGCCACCTGGGGGACCTTTAGGAGGGCAGTCCCGGCAGACCTCAAGGGCCGATCCAGGACCCGGGGAGTGAGGCAGTCCTGCAGGTAGGTGAGGCCCAGACCATGTAGGACTTTATAGGTCAGTACCAACACCCTGAATCAGGCCAAGAAGACTGGATAGCCAGTGCAACGAACAGAGCACTGATGTTATATGCTCCTGGAGACCCATCCCCGTAAGGAGACAGGCCGCTGCGTTCTGCACCAGCTGCAGTCTCTGAACTATCACCATAGGTAGGCCCATGTAGAGCGCATTGCAGTAGTCTAATCTTGAGGTGATGAAGGCATGGATGATAGTGGCCAGGTCAGAGTCTGAGATATATGGCCAAAGCTGACCTATCAGGTGTAATTGACAAAAGGCACTCTTTGCCACCGCCGACACCTGGGAGTCGATGAGTGCTAAAAATTGCCCCACAAGGACAAAAGCACCCACCCCCCCAAAAAGGAATCCCAAAATACCACAACCTCAGGGGGATACAAAGGAATGCCAAAACTTCTAAAAACAAGTATTCATTTATTTATACAGACCCATGGAGACCAAGAATTAACATATATTGATGTATAACAGAATTAACATATAAGGACACACCACATTAATACAGATATCAAATACAGTCGGTTATAATCCAGCCATCAGGAAGTCTAAACTCCCCTAATAAAACCTGTATGTAGGTATATATTCCCCATTGAAAAAAATTTCCGTGTTGTACACAACTGTGTTTCTGACCCAGATATCCTGGTCTTCTTCAGCAACACTCTGATTGTAATTGCTCTCAGTGTGGGTATCACACACACACACAATGTCTGAAAAAAGAATACACACACACACACACACACACACACACACACACACACACACACACACGAGTTATTAATCTCACATGTCTAAACCTTGCAGACTTCGCATCATAATTTTCAGGAACCTTATGCTTCCCATGAGGTTTTTACAAAATATCCATACTTAACTCAACCCAGGATTAATCAAGCTATCCCCTACTGCAGACTTTTCAGTACTATATCCCCTACTGCAAACTTTTCAGTACTATATATCGATGAGTGCTCCCAGACTCCGAACCTGAGGGGCCAGGGAAGGATGAACCCCATCAGTGATAGGAGTTACCAACTCCCCCGCCCCACCCACCAGCATCACCTCTGTCTTATTAGAATTCAGCTTCAAACAGCTCGCCCTCATCCGGTCCCCCACAGTTGCCAAACATCGGGTGAGCACCGAGACTGCTGGGCCTGGATCTGATGAAAAGGAGAGGTAGAGTTGGGCGTCATCAGCATACTAATGACACCGTACATCAAACCCCTCATGGCCTCCCTCAGAGGCTGCATATACACGTTGAACAAGAGAGGTGACAGAATGGAACCTTGCGGAACTCCACACGAGAGACCCCGGGGAGACTAAGAATAGTCCCCCAAGATTGCCTGCTGGGTCCTTCCAGACAGGAAGGAGCAGAATCATTCAAGAACAATTCCACCCACCCCTGACCAGTGCCACAAGCAGGTCACGAGCACCTCATGGTCAACCGTGTCATAAGCAGCCGACAGATCTAACAGGATTAGCAACATGGAACGGCCCTGATCCAATTCACAGTGGAAGTTGTCGATCAAGGCCACAAGCACAGTCTCGGTGCCATCGCCTGGATGAAAGCCAGACTGCGAGGGATCAAGAACATTGATGCGGTCCAAATGCTCCTGAAGCTGCTGTGCCACCACCCATTCAATAACCTTCCCTAAAAGGGGAAGGTTAGAGACAGGCCGATAACTGATGAGGGAATAAACATCAAGCAATGGTTTCTTGAGCAGAGGTCATACCACAGCCTCCTTCAGACACCCCGACACTCTGCTCTCCTACAGGGAGGCATTTACCACCCTAGCCAGCAACAACCCCAATGTCTCCCAGTTGGCCTTGACCAGCCAGGACAGGCATGGATCTAATTCACATGATGTGACTCTAACTGCCCCAAGAACATCCCCTGCATTAGCAGACGACACCCACTGAAACTGATCCCATAAAACTGGACAAGACGCGGCATCCATAACCTCTGGTTCTCCCACTGCAGCAAATGCAGCATCAAAATCGTGGTGAATGCAAGTGATTTTATCCACGAAATAGTCAATAAACATGTCACAGTGAGTGCTGGAAAACTCCAGCTCCAGGCAGAGGGAAGCCAAACTGACTAGCCCCCTAGCCACCTGGAAAAGCTCAGTTGGATGAGACTATGTGGATGCTCTTGCAGCCACAGTAGACAGCACAGAGCTTACCAGGAAGCCTCCCAGGCACCTCCACCCCTTCCCAATGGTAGTAGGCATCTGCAAGGGGGTCACTGACACAGATGGCCTAAACCATGTTCACTAAACTGCTCCATTGCTCTGCAGGTAGCACCACTGCATTCCTGTGTGGTCACATCTGAATAAACTGTATGGGTGTACAACCACAATAGATGGGGGAGACACTCCTCACTGCATATTTGGGGCACAAGAGACAACCCATTCCTTAATTTTGCTCCCCTGTGGTGCCCAGTGGTGATCATGACCATAACAGGGGTCATAGAGGAGCTGAAATTAAGGCAAGGGCTGCCTGCCCCTGTGCCACTCTGCTTCCTGCTGGTGTATACATTTTGTGCATGACAGACAATGTTCCACTCAGAGAGGAACTCTGGAGGCTCAAGGGCAGGGCTGAAACTCGCTTCTTAGATTCTCGCTTTTCTTGATGAGAATCAGGGTTCTCTGCTCGTTCTTGCAAATGAGAACAAGCCAAGAATTACCCTGACTAAAAGCGAGAATCTTGCCCTCCCCGCATTTGTCTTAAAAACAACAACAAAAAAACAAAAACCTTTTACTCACCCAGCTGCCTCTCTCCAAGTCTGGGGCTGCTCCAGGACTCCTCTCTGTTTTCTCTGTGGGGGCAGGTGAGGAGGAGAGTTTGCTGAGGCAGCTACATGTGCAAATAGCCACCAGGGCTGTTCTGTGCATTCACAGCCCTTTTTCAAAATGGTGCAAGCAGTGTCAACGCCATTTTGGAAAAGGGCCACACATGCGCAGAATGGCTGCTGCAGCCATTTTGCACAAGCGCAAAGTATTTTAAAAAGATTTTTCTCAGGATTCTCCCAAGATCTTGGAACGTTACCGAGATCTTGTCAAGAACTTGGTAACGTTTCTTGATTTTCGCAAGAATCTGAACAATCCTTGTTTCAGCCCTACTCAAGGGGGAGGAGCTGCCCCCCTTCTCTGTTTTGCTGGCGATCAGCCCCAGTAGCACCCAACTTGCTGAGGAGCAGCCCCAATAGAAGGCAGGCCAGTGGAATTAATTCAGGGGTCCCCTGTGTCTAGTGAATGGTGTATTACTCTCTTCTCCTCCCCACCGCACAGAACCTGTCAATATCGCTGGCATGGTGGGAGCAATTGTGGTCTTGTTGCTGCTGGGAATCCTGGTAATCTCTGGAATTGTGCTGAACTACAATCCCCACTTCTGCCGGAAAGGTAAGAGCAGCTGGGGTCTCCTACCTGGCCCCATGGGCCTGCACATGTAGGAGCACCTCTTCATGACTGGTCTGATGAGACTCTTCGGTGTCTCCCACCCCATATCTCCTTTCTCTGCTCACCGTCCAAGTGTAGGCAGGGACCCATGTTCACTGCATTTTCCTCACTGCCACCAATGGGGAAAACACAGTAAACCTGGTTCCCTGCCTGTGGGTATGCTCTCCGCTTCAGATAGCTGGGGGAAGAAGGTGCTGACAGTGGGGGGAGGGAGGGGCTTACAAATAAGTGAGTTCCCATCTGTCCTCTGTTGCACAGCAGGGTTCTCCTGCACAGTCTCCAAGTCTCCATCCTTTCCCTGCAGAGCTATATCTCAGGAAGACCCCTTTTCCACAGTGGCACAGTCCCTGTCATCCACTCCAAGCCCTCCTGCCCCCTGCCAGCCTGTGCCCGGTGTGCTGCTTGCCAGTGGCAATTCCATTTCAGTGGAGCAGCCAGCATGGCCAAAGGCACAAAGGAGGGGCATAAAACTGGGGTCCGAGATGACGAAACTCTCCCTATAATTGGGGTGCAGGGTAGGAGCATAGCTATAATAGGTGCAGCCAGGGTCCACGAGCCTAGGGAGCCTACATGCATGTAGAGTGCATATACACTGGAGTAGAGTGCCCCAGCGGGGGCCCATTCCATCTTCTGTATCAGGGCCTATTCCTACCTAGCCACGTCCCTGGGGGACAGTCCCTTCAGTAAACTCGGCCCCTCATGACCTGTCCATGTTGTCCCATCTCAAAAAAGATATAGTAGAATCCGGGTTTCTCTTAAATATAGCATAACTGTTTCACTAGACCAGTCCCCATAACAGGGGGACTTCAGTGAGGTTTGGATCAGCCTGTCCCTGGGTGCTTTTGCTTTGTCTGAGGGAGCCCACTGATCAGGGTTTAATAAATCTTTTTTTTTCTCCTTCCCTTTCTAGCCAACCAGTTCAGGTGAGTGTCTGCCCTTCTAAAGCTCTTCTTTGTGCAAGCCTAGCTGAACCAGGATTGCTCAGAGGCAGCTCAGGGAATACACTGTCCCAGTGTCCCTCATGAACTGTTGGTACGCTTGTGCTGGAGCCATGGACTGCAGAATCCGTGGCTGCCCCGAGCACGGAACTACGGACTGCAGCCCTAATCCTGTGTGGAGAAGCCATAGTGGGGCTAACTCTAGAGAAGGGAACACCAATGCAACATGTCTCATTCATTGGTGTGGTGGGGAGGAGGGACAGATGCTCAGCTGCTGGGCCTATGTCTCATTGCTATGAAATGTGCTGTCATGCTGTGAGGTTGCTGGAGACGCCCCTGCCTCTCTGTCTGTCAGAAAGTCTCAGCTTCTGTCTTTCTTGTACTTTACATCAGGGCTTCCTAACCCTATTGAGTTGTGCAACCCCAGTTTGAGACTTATCTATAACCCTCTGACTCCAGACAGCAATAAAAGACAAGCAGAGTGAATCAGTTATGAATCTGGATTGCAACCCCATCCACAGATTACTCAGTCCCACTTGTGGTCCTGACTCACAGTTTGGGGGATGTGTGATTTAAAACTTGAAGTGTAAATAAAGTCAGCAGCTTGCTACCTTGTCCTACCCAAGGGGTAGTTTACAGTTAAATCAAGCCCTACCAAGTGGGTACCCCGGAGCTTTGCTTTTGTTTGCAGCTTTCTAACTCGCTTCCCATCCTCCAGCTTCTTGGCTCTGTTTTTAGTCCCATGTCTGAGAATCCTTGCCTCCCCATACCTCAGTCTCCCAATCCGTGTAATGTGAAGATACCTGCCTTGAAGGGGGGTGTTCCCTTGTGCTTGCAAAATGCTTTGAAACCATCCAATGAAATGCCAGAGAACTATTAGGTGCTTTGGTATTGCTGCTGCACAGAGACACCGAGTAGCTGCTGGTACAGGTTGTGGGAGACCTTAGACCTGCTTGTTTGGAAAAGCCCAGTCCTGTAGAGCCCTGAGGGATGGGCAGAGAAGAGGGGAGGGAGAGGGGGAACAGCCCTGCAATGTCCTCAGTCATTTTAATTTGCCATCCTGTTTGTAGGAATCCAGACTCATGCGATGTCCTAGTGTTGATGGATTCGGAGGAGGAAGAAGAGGCTAGTAACTGCAGTGTACATCAGGTGCTAGCCCTGGTAAATGGGCACAATGCCCATGCTGCTTATGGCTGCCAGGCTACTGAGGGTAAGCAGCTCATTTTGAGAAACACCCTGGACAGTGGGATGTTCCTGATCAGCAGAGTGATATCAGCCTGGTCTTTGTAAGAAAGTCCCTACTTACCCAATACCCTAGCCTGCTTGGTGTTACACTAGCAATTGCTGGAAATGGTGGACAGGGCCAGCAATGAAGTATTCTGTCTAAAAGTCTACAGCATGTTGGGCCCAATATGTGGCTAGAAACTGTGCAAACCTACTGCCCTCCACCAGCCCCGGGTGGTTGTTAATTATTTATATAGCTCAAGCAATATACCTGGTGCTGTACAATCAGTAGTTATAGACAGGTCCCTACCCCAAGGAGCTTACAATCCTAAGAAAGACAAAGGAGAGGGGAACATGGGAGAAATAAGGATACATTCATGAAGTTGAGAAATTGCAAGTGCACCGTGCTTACCTTAAAGGGAAGATGAGAACTTGGAGGGAGGTGGAGGAGGCAATTTGCTCCTCATGACAAGTCTATGGGGATGAGGAACCATGGAAGGCCTGATGGAAGAGGTAGGTTGTCAGGAGGGATCTGAAGGTTGGGAGGGATTTCCCAGCCTTGGGGGCAGCAAGGAAGAAGGGGTGAATACATTTTAAGCAGCTAGGGAGTCACGAGCAGGCAAGGGTGGGGTGAAGCTCCCGGATGGGAATGTAATGTGGCAGGAAACAAGTGTGGAGAGAGAGGGGGAGCAAGGCCATGAAGAGCCTTGAAGGTAAAGAAAAAGACCCTGCCTCTTGACAGGGATGGGTAGCCAGGAGCGCATTACACCACTGCTTAAGAGTCTCAACTGACTGCCAATAGCATTCTGGGCACAATTCAAGAGGCTGGTTTTGACCTATAGAGCCCTAAATGACCTGGGACCTACATCTGTAAAGGATCGCCTTCCTCATGTGCCTTCATGACCCCTATGATCAGCCAAGAGTGCCCTCTTGCAAGTTCCATCATTGGCACAGCTCTGCACAACCTGGACTTGCAGAGAGGCATTCTTGTTGGTTGCTTCATTACTTTGGAACTCCCTTCCCTTGGAGCTTTGTCTAAGCCCTACCTTGTGCATCTTCCAAAGGCGGTGTAAGATGTATTTATTTGGCTAGGCTTTCAACAGGCAGGGGTAGATTTTTGGTAAGGTGGGTGGGTGTCATGGTTTTATGGGTGGGTGTATTAATTGATTTATGGGGTTTACTTTTATGCAGTGTTTTTATGTAAGCCGCCCTGAGCCTTTGGGGATAGGGTGGGGTAGAAACCCAGATAAATAAATAAGGAGCTTGTGCTGAATCTGTTCGGGTAGGGGGAGCCAGTGCAGGGCAGAGAGGAGGGGCTGAACATGGGCAAAGCAATGGGCAAGGTGGATGACTTTGGCAGCAGAGCGTTGAACAGAAGTGAGAGGAGCAAGGTTGGAGCAGGGGAGACCAGTAAGGAGGAGGTTGCAGTAGTCAAGGCGAGAGATTACTAGAACATGGACTAAGGTTTTGGCAGTGGAAGCAGGAAGGAAAGGTTGGATTTTTGAAATATTATGCAGAGTGAAGCAACAGGACTTGGCAACAGCCTTTCTGAGGTCTAAAGGAGAGGGAGGAGTTGAAGATTAATCCCAGGCTATATGCCTGAGGGACAGGCTGGATAGCAACACCCTCAATAGAAACAGAGAAAAGAGGGAAGGGAACCTTTGAGGAAAAGATGAGTTCAGACTTGGCCATATTAAGCTTCAGTTGGCCATTGTACAGCTGAGCAAATATGTCAGACAGAGTCTGCAATAAGAGACTGGATGGAGGAGAGCTCAGGAGCTGAAAGAGTTGAGTGTCGTCACATACTGGATACTGGAATCTGAGAAGGTCATTCATGATTTAGCGAGCGGTCTCATTTGAGTGGAGAGGGTAGAAGCCCAATTGAAGTGGGTCAAGGGAGAAAAGAGGAATTGGAAGAAATGAAATCAAGACAATGCAAGGAGACGGCTTGCTCCAGGAGCTTGGAAGCAAAGGGGAGGAGCAATATGGGGCAATAGTTGGAGTGGCCTTCTTAAGGATATGGGAGACTGGTGTGTTTGAAGGCCAATGAAAAGGACTCAGTAGAGAAGGAAAGATTGATGATGTGCATCATCAATCACAGTGGTGGGGGCAATGGCAGTTAGGAGATGAGGGGAAGGAGTCAAGGGTGCAGGTGAAGGGGTTTAATGAAGAGAGGTGATCTCATCAAGGGGAACTAGAAAGAAGAGCGGAGAGAAGAGAGACAGGAAGGGGGAGAGCAGTGAAGGAAATGGAGGGAGAGGGGTGAGAAGCAATGTCAAGGCAGGTTTATCAACCTTGTTGAAAAGAGAGAAGATCCTGTGCAGAGGGGAGGAGGGGAGGGAGGCTTCAAAAGAGAAGCAAAAACGGATAAGAGACAGCGGAGGTTGTGGGAGTGAGACTCAATCAACTTTTTGAGGGTGTCCACAAGAATGTGGATAAAAGTGATCTGGTTGATATAGCGTATCTGTATTTTCAGAAAGTGTTTGATAAGGTCCCTCATAAGAGACTTTTGAGAAAACTAAGTAGCCATGTGACAAGAGACAGTGTCCTGTTGTGGCTAACTAAATGGTTAAAAAAGAGGAAAGGATGGGACTTTTTCACAGTGAAGAGAAGTTAGTAGCAGGGTGCTCTAAGGGTCTGTCCTGGGACTAGTGTTGTTCATGAATGATCTGGAAAAGGAAATAAAGAGTGAAGTGATCAGATCTGCAGATGACACAAAGTTATTCAGGATAGTTAAGACTGGGGAAAATATTGAGGATCTTGCAAGACAGGGCAACCAAATGGCAGATGAAATGAAATGGTGACAAATGCAAAGCGATGCATGTAGGGGAAAACAGTCCAACTATACATACACAATGCTGGTTTTAAAATTGGATGTTACCACTCATGGATCTTGGAATCATCTTGGACAATTAATGGAAAACCTCGGTTCAGTGTGTGGCAGCGATTAAAAAGGCAAACATTTATAGGAATTATTCAGAAGGGGATAGAGAATAAAACAGAAAATATTATAAATCTGTGGTGTGACCATACCTTAAATATCGTGTGCAGTTTTGGTCACCCCCATCTCAAAAAAGATATAGTAGATACTGGAAAAGGTACAGAGAAGGACAACAAAAATGATCAAGGGTTTGGAACAGCTTCTATACGAGGAGACGTTTGGTAGGTTAGGACTTGAGCTTGGAGAAGAAATGACAGAGGGGATATGATAGAAGTTTATAATATCCTGAGTAGCATGGAATAAGTAAATAGGGAGCTGTTTACTCTCAAATAATACTAGAACTAGGGGACACTCCATGAAACTGGCAGCAGATTTAAAACAAACAAAATTAAGTACTTTTTCACACAAGGTACAATTAACTTGTGGAACTTGTTGCCAGAGGATGTTATGAACGTCAGTAGCATAGCTGGGTTTAAACAAGGACTGGATAAGTTCTTGGAGGATATGTCCATAAATGGCTATTAGCCAAGTAGGCCGGGGCTAGGGAGTGCAACCTCTGGCAGCTGTCAGGAGCTGGAAGTGAGCAGCAGGGAATGGATCACTCCTTTATGACCTGTTGGATACTTCTCCAAAGTGACCAAGGGTGGCTGCTGTCAGATGGGATGCTGGGCTTTCTGAACCATTTGTCTGACATAGCATGGCACTTCTTATGTTCTTATTTTAGGTGATGGTGAGCTCTCCCTGGAGGAAACTGAGAAAGAAGAAAGACCAGTTGTATAGTGGAGTCTTCTCTCATTTCATGCTTCACTGCTTGGAACTCTGGGTGGAAGTGAAACTTCGAAGCAACATTGATACGTAGCTTCACCTGGGTTTTGTTCAATCCTTTCTACAAGGCTGGTTTAGCAGTCAGATCCATCTGTTGATTTGTGCCTTTCTTCTCCCCACCCCAATGAACATTATTTTGCTTGTCCCTTAGCCTTTTATTTCTTTTGTCCCTTCCTTCTCTTTTCTGGTTCACTATGACTCTGTCCATCTTATTTTCCACAGGCTTTCCTGTTAAAGATGAAGCTCAACACAGAGACAGTGCAGAAACGAAGCTTCACTATTTGACACAGAGCTCTCCTTTTGGATATTTTCATTTATAGTCATTTTTCAAGTTGGAGAGAAGTAAACAGCAGGGTGCCTCGGGTCAGTACTGGGACCAGTATAGTTAACATTTATTAATGATATAGGAAAAAATGGGTAAAAAGTGATGTGGCTAAATTTGCAGATGACACCAAATTATTCAAGATAGTTAAGATCCAAGCAAACTGTAAGGAACTATAGAAGGATTTTGCATGACTAGGTGAATGGGCAATAAAATGGAAATTCAAAGTGCAAGGTGATGCACATAGGGAAAAATAATCCTCACTTTACATATATGATACTAGGTTCCGATCTGTGTGTAACCACTCAGGAGAAGGATCTCGGAGTCATTGTGGATAGTTCCTTGAAGACATCAGTACGGTACATGGCAGCCGTCAAAAAGGCAAACCGAATGCTAGGCATTATTGTGAAAGGAATAGAAAATAAATGGGAAAATATCATAATGCTGCTGTATAAATCTTTGGTATGACCCCACCTTGAATATTGTGTGCAGTTCTGGTCGCCCCATCTCAGGAAAGATATAATAGAATTGGAAAAAGTTCAGAGAAGGGCAACAAAGATGATGGAAGGGATTAGTCGATTTTCATAGGAAAATCTCAATAGGTTAGGGCTGTTTAGGTTGGAGAGGAGGCAATTAAGGGGGGGATATAATAGAAGTTTATAAAATCATGAGCAGTGTGGAAAAAGTAAAGAGAAACTGTTGTTTGCCCTTTCTCACAGTAAGAGAACAAGGGGACACACTCTGAAGTTAAATGGTGGAAGATTTAAAACAAACAAAAGTACTGTTTCACTCAGTGGACAATATAGTTGTGGAACTCATTGCCAGAGGAGGCTGGGAAAGCCAGTACCATAACTATCTTCAAACGGAAACTAGATATATTCTAAGAGGATAAAGTCATAAATGTTTACTAGTTGGGGCTTAAAGCCCTGGCTGTCAGTAGTTGGGAGTGGTTAGCAAGAGATGGGTAACACCTCCATGATCTGCACTTGTACCTGTAGCTGGCTACTGTCAGACAGGATACTGGGCTTGATGGACCATGGAGTATGGCACTTCTTATGTTCTTATTCTCTCTGTTTCTAAACCTGCTGCATACTGTGTTTGGGGGAGGGGAGTGGAGGAGAATAAGAGTACCGCAGGTTCCCTGGAACAGAGGAAAGAGAAAGGCAATGCCAGTAGTATGCTTCTGTGTCGGTGAGAGGTAGCAAATGCTGTGGGAGAGATCTGGAGAAGGGCAGGTCTGATAAGCGTAATTCTATGAAGATATGCCTTTGCTGGAAGGGAATGTCAGGATGGACTATTGGATACACAACTGTGTATTGGAGAAGCAGATTTTCCCAGGTTCAACTGAACTTCCCAGTACAGAAGTTGGTTGAGGTGCAGGTTTGATTTTGATCTGGAGACCTGATCTTGCTGCAGGGTGCCAGTTGTCCTTGCAGCTAATGCTATCTTGAGCAGGCACTCCTTAGCTATTTAGTTTATTCCTAGCGTCCATCAAGGAAGAAAGGATGTTCTTCTGACTAGCAGAAAAGAAGCAGGAGTTAAGGAGGCTGTCTCTGTTCCTTCTTCTGCCACAGGCTCCCATATGGTCAGAAGCAAATCCCATAAGACCATGGTTTCAAAAGCTGCTTCCAGTTTTGGATGCCTCAGTTCTGGATTTCAGGAGAAGTGAGGATCCTAACTTGTCTCCTGCCTTGGTGCCTAACCTGTCCTATGCAGCCACATGTGTGGAGTAGCCTAGGCCACCAGGGGGTCAGGGGCCACAAGGGGAAACTTTTCCCTCACAGGGGCCACTTCGAAGAATGGTAAAAGCTCCAACGGCCACATAGAAGCTGGGGCAGAAGTGCTTGAGGGGTGCATTCAGAGAGAGGAGGGTCCAGATTGTGGATCAATGCCAGGGATCTGTCCCCTATCCTCGAGCTACTGTCCTTGAGCCCTCTACTCTCTTATCCTGAGCTCAGACGTCCACTCCTTGGGGGTAGGAACTGGATCCATGGGCCAGATCCAGAACTGGAAAGGGGCTATGTAAAAACTTGCCACAAGCTGCATTTGGCCCATGGCCTGATATTTCCCAACCTTAGCCTATGCCCATGTCAAAGACATGCACAATACAATATGCAGCTATGGTGCGGTGGCTTGTATGATGGAGTGATGCTGCTGGGCAAATTAGTTCTGGGCTGACATCCTGCCTCAGTAATTCCTTGGCGGCTAATATTTATTTCAGTCTTCCTATAACTGGTTGGTACTGCTTTCTGCATGGCTGCAGAGAAGCAGATTTCTCTCTCCGGTTGCAACTCAAGACCACCAACCCAAGCAGAGTCCCATTGATTCTGAAGGGCCTATTTTAGAGTAAGTGGTTTGAGGATTGCAGCCAGTTTCTCTGTGTGTATTATAAATAGATAATATAATATTGCATTTTTAAAGTGTTTCTGGGGTTTGTGCAGATGTGATTTTTTGTTTCTGGAATAAAAGTATTTTTTTGACAAATATCTTTATATCCTTATCTTAGCTGGAGGTAGGTGGCAAGGTGAAGTATCACATGCTCTGTTTGGGCTTTAGCTAGTGTTACCCACAGGGGCTGCTAGATGTTCACCTTGCCTGGAGTGGGGCAAACATCTGCTTGTTCCACGACCTCTGAGAAATCCCGGGAATGCATTGCGGAACAGCCTTATCCCATGTGGAGTAAGGCTGTCCAAGGCAGAGCAAGACAGTGGCTGGATGTGCTTGCCCCTCCATGCTCAGGGCAACCCTGCAAGCTGTGAGCAATGGGCACTAACATCTGTTGCTCTCAGCCATGTCACAGCCGGGGCAGGAGTTCAGAGTCCTCGAGCTGCTAGGGGGATGGGGAACCCAAAGGAGCTGTGTGCGTGCTCCCCCTCTCACCACCACAACAAACAGCTGATCAGGGGAAGGGGAGCCTGGGAAGAGGACTTGTGCTCCCCTTCCCCATCAGCTGTCAGGTGAGGGGTTGCGGCAGCTCTGCAATGGGCCTGGCCAGCTGCTGTCCCCCTGTTCGTGTGCCCGGCTCCCTGTGCTGGCCCTACAGTGTGGCAGGGCCAATAGCCCACAATAGGGCAGTGCAGGGATTGGGCCCAGGCAGCTTGTCTGGCTGCACCCCTTGGGGCTGTTTGATCTTTTTTCCCTTTAAGGTTCTCATTGTATTTTCCTAGAACAAACTAACAACTATTGTCCTAGAACAGACTGAAAGCACACAGGCAAACTTGAAATTTGCATCCAATATGTGTAGTTTGCAAAGGAGGATGAGCTGGGTTATAAATCTTCTGTGACGTTTTTAGTTTGCAGCTTGCTAGCACCCTACTTCCTGTCAGCTATAGTCAGTCTGGGTTATCCAGAGAGAATGTGGTTGCTATGTTGGTCCCGAGTGACAGAGGTGGAGACAAAGTAGTTTGAACTATATCTTAGTAGACCAGCTATTGTTGGTGGAAATGTGCATGCTTTTGGGTCCTTCCCAGGCAAGTAGGAGTCAGAACTGAAGATCTGAGTAAAGTCCAGACGGAAGAGGGAGGGGGGAGGGGGAGAGAAGGAATAGGGAAGGGGTGTGATGTCATGGAGACACAATACTTCACTTTCTAGGGTGGTCAGATATGCACATTTTAGAGGATGCATGAGAAATACAGGTTGCATGGCTGCATTGGTGCCAATGCAGCCCTGCAAACTGTATTTCTCATAAGTGCTCCCTAAATATGCATATCTGGCCACCCTATCACCTTCTGTTACTATGGTTCATTTATCACCTACTTTGTTTTACCTCTCACTCATGTCTCCCTGATATCACATCCCGTCTCTCCCCTGCACCTCCACTCTTACATGATATATAACCACTGTACTTTGCTTGAATCTTCGGTTCTGACTTCTTCTTGCCTGAGAAAGGACCCTGTGAGGTTCAAAAGCTTGCACATTTCCACCAAAAATAGTTCAATAAAAACACACCATTCAAACTACTTTGTCTCCCTCTCTAATCAAGGTTAAACACATTTCAGATCTGTGAGTATTAGGTTACTAGAGTCCCTTTCTAAAGAGGACAGCACTGGAACCTGGGACTGATACTGGCGTAATGCTCCGAGCGTCAGGTTGGGAGTGTCTAGCTCTACTTTGTTTAACTTGCTTAGTTTGCTTGTTCAACAAAGTTGAACTTTGACTTTGATTTGTTGGATTTTTTTAAATGAACTAATGTAACCTAGAGTTCAACTACAGTAAACAAAGCAAAGCTGAATTTTGTGTGAAGATCTGAATAAATAGTGAAAACTCGGGAGTCATGAAGGGGAACAAAATGTATTAGTATTTATGTAGTGCCAGTGGTGTACCTGGCACTGCACAATCAGTAGTTAGGTCTTTACCCCAAGGGGCTTACAATCTAAGAGACAAGAAGGAGACAAGGATACATTCATGAGGTTGAGAAAATGCAGGTGTATGTGCTTAACCTAGTTACAGGGAAGAGATTCTGAGGGAGGGAAGCGAATGCAATTTCACTCATAACAAACTGGGGAAAGCTGGCTTCATATTTAGCTCATAAATCTGTTTATTTTCCACTCTGAAGATTGGGCCATTGAGTTAGTATTAAAAGAAGTTAGCTTAAAGCCCGCTACTTGGATTCCAGGGCAGAAGGAGACCCCACTCAAACACTGTAACTAACAAGTTGGTGCCAGATGAATATCTAGAAGCACACGACTGACACTCAAATGGCCGGTGAACCAACAGCTCAGGCACACTCCTCCTTTGGCACTGATCGCCAGAGCATGGGAAGTCCCATGTAGTCCCTTCTCCAAGGTTACAATGGCTGTTGCCCAAAGAGTATCCTGATTCAGTATTGTTGGTAAATTTAAGTCCAGGTCCAGACATCAGTGAGTCCATTGCTTAACAATACCTGGTACTGACAGATAATGTCCTGCAGATGGTACTCAGCCTGCATGAGCATATCCTGGCATCAGTGATTCAGAGGTTGGTCGAAGTTGCTCCTTGGTCTTGACACCGACTCCAGTGCTGCTGCCTTCATGATTTTGGATCCTCAAGACCCTACTCTATCAGTGCCATCTGCTTCTAATCAACTGGTACCATCATCTGCTGGTTTTCAGGGCCCTAAACAGTCTTGCCTATATTAGACACCTGCTCCTGTAATCTCACACTGATGGTTACCTGCGCTCAGAAACCACCTGCTGCCTTGGGTTCCCGCTGTTGTATCTTAAGTTGGCAAGTGATTAGCCCTTTGCTGTGGTGGGCCTCTTAGTATTGAATTCACTCCTGGATGTCTGTCCTAGTTCCACCCTCTTTACCTTTAAAAAGCCCCTAAAGACTTCAAGTATTTTTAAGATCCACAGCTTGTTCCCCTTAATGTGTGTTTTCCCCTCTTGTTTCCTTTCCCTTTTAAGATTGTTAACATAGATTTATATTCTAAATGGATTTTATGTATTGTATTTTGATCTTGTAAAGCACTCTGAACACCATTGGGTGGTAGGGTGCTATTATAATGAAAATAATAACTTATTTTTATCTACCTCTCAATGCTGATCCATAAATCAGCATATAGCACTTGCACCACTCAAGCACCTGCCTTTGGACCCTCCGGAAGAGGGTGTTAAGGAAGACTCAGCACCAACATCTATGCTTTCCTCATTCAGGATTGGACAGGACAAGAGATACCCTTTGAGGAGGACTTGCCTGATACTGTTATTTACACTTCTTTCAAGAAATGCTGATCAGAATGGCTAATACGGAAGGGGTGTTAGTAGATGACATTGATGCTTGTAAACCATACCAGCTATTTGATATATGGTCTACAAGTCTAAAAAATAGGTTAGCCACACCTCTGGCTAAGGGGTTATCAGATCGGACATGACTTCTTGATTCACTATGCTCCTACAACATCTTTATCACTGTAGTGAAAGAAAGGTCTAAGGGCAACAAACTTCCATCTCAGCAATCCAGAAGGGAGGACAAGAGGGGGGATTTGCTGAGTAAAAGGATGCATGCTACAGACTGGATATTAGAGCTGGGAACTACTTGGCCCTATTAGCAAGGTTCAATTTTATGTTATTTATATTTATTGTTTTACGTTTTACCCCAACCTTCCTGCCAACAGCGGCTCAGCGTGGCTTACAATATATAAAATATAAGTAAACAATGACCAAAATTTTAAAACCTAAGATACCTCACAGCCCTACACCATCTCCCTCACCTACTCACTCAGTCAGGCTCCAGGGGTGGAGCCAGGGAAAGGGGAGGAGAAAAGGGGCAGTCAGAAGTGGAATCAGATGACTCCAGGGGCAGAGTCAGGGAAAGGGAAGGAGCGGCAGGTAGAGCGGAGGGGGGATGGGGTGTAGGGAATCTGGGATGTCCCTTAGTACACACGGGGAAACCTCTCAGCC
>QEPC01008871.1:1504122-1519897 GCA_003113815.1 Sphenodon punctatus
AACAATCACCAGCGTCGTTTCCCAGGCGGCGCTGGCTTTTATGCCCCAGGCCCCGCCCTCGTACGCGCCCGCAGCCGCTCCGATCGGCGCTGCGGGGGCGGGGGAATCGCCGCAGCTGGGTTGTCTAGAGGGGGCGGGGCCTCCACCCGACGTTCCTTTACGTTTCCTAAGGGCGTTCCCTGTAACTCCGGGACACACCCTTCCTGGTTCCCTGCTACTGGGGGCGTGGCTCTAGATCCCCGCCTCTCCGTCTCTGCGTGCGGGGGGCGTGCCCCTGCTTCCGGCGGAGCCGGGGGCTCTCCCAATGACTGGGTCCCCTCCGGGACCACCGGAGGGGAACCCCCACGAGCTTCTCGCCCTTGCGGGCTATCAGGTGGGTCCGGGGTTCGCGGGGGTTGCTTTGGGGGCCCCCGTCCTCGATCACCTCGTGTGCCACGCAAACTGCCCCGCGAGCTGCTAACAGCCTCATCAACTGTCTCTCTGACATCTCTGCCTGGATGTCCCAACGTCAGCTCAAGCTCAACATGGCTAAGACTGAACTCCTTATCTTTCCTCCCTACCCTTCCTCTCCCTCTTCCCTGTCCATCCTTATTGATGGAGACACCATCCACCCTGTTCCCCAAGCCCGTAGCTTGGGCTTCGTCTTCGATACTCACCTTTCCTTTAAACCTTACATCAGTTCTGTTGCCAAGTCCCGTCGCTTCGACCTCCACAACATTGCTCGGATGCGCCCCTTTCTCTCCATCTCCTCTGCCAAAACCCTTGTTCACGCCATGGTTATCTCTCGCGTTGACTACTGTAACCTCCTCCTTACTGGCCTCCCCCACTCTCACCTGTCCCCCCTTATCTCCATCCAAAACTCCACTGCTAGGGTCATCCACCCAGCCCGTCGCTTCGACCACGTGCAGCCTCGCCTCGCTTCACTGGTTCCTCCTTCCACAACGCATCCTTCACAAGCTCCTGGTATTCACATATAAATCTCTTCACAACCTGGCTCCTTCTTACCTCTCAGCCCTAGTCTCCTTACACGCTCCTGTACGCACTCTTCGCTCCTCCTCTGTCCCCTCCCTCACTCTCCCCTGCTCCCCTAACCGCCTTCGTCCCTTCTCTCTTGCTGCCCCCCATGCCTGGAACTCACTCACTCCCCACATCTGCCTTGTCCCCTCCCTCTGCACCTTCAGATCCCTCCTCAAAACCCACCTCTTTCTCACCGCCTTTCCCGACGCCTGCTGAACTTTCCTTCAATATTTACTGTCTGCCCTCCCCGCACACTCCTGCCTAACTTCAACCAAGCCAAGCACGTGCACCTGAGACTTCGCATCCGCTCAAATGTTTTTATCCCGTATCTCTCCCTATGTCCCCTCTCCTTGTCTCCCGCCTCCGTGTCTATTAGATTGTAAGCCATAGGCAGGGACCGCGTCTATCTTATTGTTCTGTAAAGTGCCAGGTACATAGCTGGCGCTATACAAATGCTTATAATAATAATAATTAATAATCTGGAATCTTTTCCCGTTGAAAGATGTGCTGGGCAGTTGTGAAAAATTTATCAATGCATTCGCTTTCTTTGTATAGGGGCAAAAGTGTTGAACAGTCTCTGATCAGCTCTCTCCTGTTTCTTTCTTGGGTGCTTCCAGAGGGTAGTGTGGGTTGGATTTCTGCATCTATCTGCAGTTTTAGGAGCTCTAGTTGGTGTTTTCGTTCTCTGTCTTTGTCCTCTCTCTCTCTTTTTCTTCCTGTTTGATTTTCTCCAGTTCGAACTGCATTCATCATTCTTTTTCCTTTTTGTCTGCTCTCATTTGCTCTAATTTGAGTTCCTAGTCCATTCTTATTCTGGCCATCTTGAGTTCAGGGTTTGAATCTTGTCCCCCTGGTTGCCGGTCAGTTGGAAGGGGGTTTTGAGGCACGTTTGGCAGCGCATCTCCATCTACTAGTTGCTGGTCAGATGGAGAGGGGTTTGGAGGGGGATTTGCTGCCCCTGCTCCATTCCCATCCATTCCATTTGTGCTCATTTCAAATTCCTGTATCAGCTGCTTCAGTTGCTGTTTAGTTTTCCCTTCTGCTTTGAGACCTCTGTTTCGGGCTTCCCTGCTCAGAGCTGATCTCAGGTGATGAAAGTGCTTTGGGAGCCCTATTTTGTTATTGTCCCTGACCCGAACTTAAAGCTAAAACAACAAACTCAGCGCACTCTGTTCAAGGATCTGCTTATTCCACTCTCTCAGAGCTGAGTTCCCGACTCCTGGGGCTTTCAGTCTCTGCAGATATGGGATTTACTCCCCTCCGAGGATTCCAGTCACCTGGCAGTGCTCCTTTACTTTCTACACATTGGTCCACAAGTTGAGCTTGACCCTTCTCGTTGGGTGCCAACTGTCATGGGTTGGAGGTCCGCACCCCCACTTTACCGGGTTTGAGTGACTCAGTTTCCCTCGCGTACAGCCCACTTGGATCAGTTTTCTCTCTCCGGCTGATTCAAGCCTGTCGCAGGGACAACCCCTTTGTCACTCAAGGGCCCGATCCTTCCCGTTTACAGACTCTTTAATCTCTGGGTTCGCAAGAGCTTGAGAACTCTTGTTGCTCACTTGTGTTCCAATGTTAGACACAGACACTTCTTCATAAAGATAAGAAGTAAGTTTATTGATTACATAAGCAAGATTGTTGATACAGAGTGGTTACTAGAAATCAAAGGTAAATATAACGCATTCCTAACCTATACTGGTTGAGTTTCTAAATAAGCATCTTACCCTACAAAGGTCCATAAGTTCCTCTCAGTCCTTGATGTAACTGACTGGGTCTCCAGACTTAGAGTTCCTAGAAAGCAAAGCCCTGTCTCTCAGTTCATGTCTTCCAGCCTAGCTTGCTGGCAAGATGCAGATGAGAGTGCCCAAGGTGGCTCTGGGCAATTAAGTATCTGTCATGGTCCCTTTGTCTCAGGTTTCCCGCCTGGGAGAAATGTGAGGCCTGTCACGTAGGCAACCCAGGCAAACATGACGATCCATTTGCATCTCCATAGGGTTCCGTCTGGCAAGGGATTTGCCAAAACACAATCTTTTAACTGTCCCTACTTCCTGGAGTTTGGTCACGTGTCTCAGTCCTGATCTGGGTTTTACAGTTCTCAATTATAACATTACATACATGTGGAACCTTTTGCTTTACATATTTACCAGACTTGTAGTCTACATGTAGGTCCGTGTTACACGTGTGTGACCCTATGTTCCTCCGTGACACACACTGTACAATTAACCCACGGCATTCGTTGCTGTGTGATATTGTGAAGGCCAATAGTATGATTGGGTTAAAAAAATTGAATAAAGTTAATGAAAAATAGGCCCCTCAGTATTAACTGAGTATTAACCAAGCTGGTCAGGGGGATGCAACCTCCGATTGGTGGTAGTGGACAACGATGCCAGAAGATGGATCATTCCACATACGTCCTTCTTTAGTACACTTTCCCTGAAGCATCTGCTACCAGCCATTGTTGGAGGCAGGATACTGGGCTAGATGGACCATTGCTCTGAGTCCAGCAGTCACTATGATGAACAACTACTTTGCAGAAGTACCAGCAGATCATTATGCGTGTTAACAGATGAGCTGTTTCCCCCCTTTGTTACGGATTGACCTGCCTGTCTGAACGGTGACCACCAGATGTTTAACCTGGCCCGGGGCTGCTCGGGGGCAATACCACATGGCATCATCCCTGGGAAGGGAGAGAATTCTGTGCAGGTTAACCTAGCTGAAACCGGGGCAACAGGCAATCATGGGGCCGGGTCTCCTTAGGGTCCCCTACAGTGCTGGGTCTGCCAGCACCATAGAGGCATGGCTAGTGCATCCCTCTCAACTGATAGCCAACCAGGAAGCACAGAAGTCCCCAGAGACTCTCCGGGGCACAATTTACACTCCCCTGTCCCAGCTGACTGTCAGCTGAGAGGGGTGTACTAGTGCTGACTCCAATGGAAAGGGGGGTCACGGCCAGGGACGGCTTCTTTCCATGGCCACTACTCCCCTTTCCTAGTGGGAAACAGGAGAGGAGCGGAGATCAAAGCCTTTTTGCAGCCCCTCTGGAGGCATCATGTGGATCCTCCAATCCCATCTCCATTCAGGAAAGGAAGTGAGGAGAACACAGGAACCATGCGACTTCTGAGGGGGAGAAGGAGAAAAAGCCTTCCCTGACCATGATTCCCCTTTCCATCGGAGCCAGCATTGGCATGCCCCAATCAACTGACAGCTGGCGGGGGGTGGGAGAGAGAGGAGTGCAAGTGATTGTGATGTTTCCAAGGGCTGCCTGACAGCTGGGGGAAGTGCCAACGCTGTCCCCTGGCTGCTGGAGTACAGTGATTGCTGGAGTAGGTGCCCAGCTGTCAGGCGGCCCTGGATCGGGGTTGAGGGGGGAGTGTACTAGCACCATCTGTGGAGGCTGGTGCAAGTCCAGGAACTCCAGGCAGGGGGTTGCCTGTTTGAAGGGCTCCCAACGCTGCCCATAGGGGTGGCAGTGACGTAGGGACTCTACAGACTGAACATGTGTTCTGGCTGCCTCCCTTCCCATGTGTTAACACCCTATGAATAGTGCAGTGTGGCTATTCTGAGCTTAGTGAAACAGATAAACCAAGATGACCTTAGTAAAAAGGATGAAAAGTGCCAGTCTGTGAAGTACATTTGCACTGGCAAATGGTGGTGTGTATGAAGCTGGCACATGCACTTTGTACACCTAGCAATTTGTGGTGGACTCTAGTGATTACTTTGTGTCCCCACAGCTGTTCATGGGACCAATGTACGCACTGTGCTTTATGGATGGGTGTCCAATTGAGATTAGAGTTGATAGACCTTTATAATGCAAACACACCCTCTAAGCAGGAAAAACTTGTTCCAGTTTGTGCTTGTGCCTAGTCTTGTAATGGGAATTGCTATAGTCCAGGTGCCAGGCAGGGGAAGGGAAGGGCACAGAAACCCCTTCCCTCGACTCCATCATCTGCAAAACAGCATCAACGAGACTTGACATAAAAGTAATAACTAAACGTCATATTTTTATTTATTTATTTAAAAATCTTACTACCCCGCCCCTACTGCCACAGGCAGCTCGGGGCGGCTTACACACAGTCCATAAAATCAAACAACAGAATTAAAAAAAAACATAAAAGGAGAATAAAAAGTATCTCACCCCCCAACCCACTCCCTCCACCTACTCCCCCATCAAATGCCTGGCAGAACAGCCAGGTTTTACAACTTCGTTGAAAGGAGGGGAGATTCGGGGCCAACCGGACTTCCGTCAGAAGGGAGCTCCACAGCTGAGGCGCGGCCACTGAGAACGCCCTCCCCTGTGTAGCCCCCCAAAACATTCGGGGGACCTCGAGCAGGGCATCCCTGGATGACCACACGGGCCGATCCAGAATTCGAGGGATGAGGCGGTCCCTCAGAGAGGTAGGGCCTAGGCCATTTAGGGTTTTATAGGCCAAGACCAACACCTTAAACTATCGGCAGCCAATGCAGAGAGCAAAGAACTGGTGTAATATGCTCGCAGCGGCCCAATCCCACCAGGAGATGGGCCGCCGCATTCTGCACTAGCTGCAATTTCTGAGCTGTCACCATGCGTACCCCATGTAGAGCGTGTTACAATAGTCCAGTCTGGAGGTGATGAAAGCATGGATGACAGTGGCCAGGTCTGCGTCTGAGACATACGGCTGAAGCTGTCACACCAGATGTAATTGGCAAAAGGCACTCCTCGCCACAGCCTCTACCTGGACATCCAGGCAGAGTTGTGAGTTGAGGAGCATCCCCAGACTTCGTACCTGGGAGACTAATGAAGGGCAGACCCCATCAATGATGGGAGCCGCCATCTCCAGCACTTTACCCACTAGCATCACCTCCGTCTTGTCAGGATTCAGCCTCAGTCGATTAACCCTCATCCAGTCCCCCACCGCCGACAGACACCGAGTAAGCACCGAGACTGCCGGGCCTGGATCTGTGGAAAAAGAGGTAAAGTACGGTGTCATCAGCATATTGATGACACCGCACGCCAACCCCCCTAATCACATCGCCAAGCGGCTGCATATACACGCTGAAACAGAACCCTGCGGGACTCCACACGAGAGGTCTCGGTATAATGAAAAATAATCCCCGAGCACCACTCACTGAGTCCTCATGGTCAGGAATGAGCAGAACCATTCAAGAACAGTCCCGCCCACCCCTGCACTGTCCCGCAGGCGCATCACCAACATCTCATGATCATGTCAGGTGTGGGAGGGGAGATCCACATGACACACGCTCGCCTTGGTCCTGAGATCCCTTAGAGGAGGTCAAACCGTGGGAATAATGCCTGTCAGGATAGCGTATGGGTCACAGGGTCCTTATAAAGACCAGACCCCTATCATCATAGGGTGCGGTAATTCAAGGGAGGACAAGGCCCACACCACTCCCTCCTCTCTTGCACTCCCACATCAGGAGGGGGGGCTCGGGTAATGGTAGAAGGTATGAAGTGGCAGGTAACAGGGGAAGGGGTCCCAGGATCACAAAGGGGAACTGCTCACGGAGGAGGGGGAAGGAGCCCTGGACCGGGTAAGGGGCAGGGAAGGGTTCCACACACACACCGTCACAAACACCCACGCACACCCTCACACAATTCCACACTCACTCTACTCTCCTACAGGGGCATAAGAAGGGAAGGGTTACACCAAGCAATACACAGCTCTAATCCAAACTACACAAAATACAAGCACAAGCACAAGGTCATTTAGCTCTAGGGCGGCCGGTCTCGCTCTGTTCACCAGCGCCAGGCAAACCCCAGTGCTGGCAATTTACCCTGAAGGCCCCACCCCCTGCCGCGCCACAGGGGACACAGCCCCACAGCATCATCGCCCGCCTCGCTTGTGCTCCGCCGAGCTGCTGGGGCTGTCCGGAACTCAGGGCTCGGGGGACATGCCGCCATGTGTGCCCTGCCGCCGGGGTGTGGTTCCGCCACTTGCGCCGGGGGCGTGCATCCCACTTGCACCCGGCAGCAGCGGATGACAGATCAATGGTATCAAACACAGCCGACAGATCTAATAGAATCAAGTCGAACAACCCTGATCCCATTTGCGACCTAGATCATCAACCAAAGTCACAAGTGCAGTCTCGGAGCCATACCCTGGCCGAAATCCCGATTGAGAGAAATCAAGAAAACCGATACGATCAAGATGCCCCTGAAGCTGCCGAGCCACTACCCGTTCAATAACCTTCTGTAAAAAGGGACAGTTAGAGATTGGCTGATAGCTGGCTAGGGAGTCAACATCAAGCAATGGTTTCTTGAGCAGAGGCCGCACCACCACCTCCTTGAGACAGCTTGATACTCTGCCTTCCCAAAGGGAGGCACTGACCACCTGAGCCAGCAATGGCCCCATTGTCTCCTGGCAGGACTTAATTAGCCAGGACAGGCAAGGATCTAATTCACAAGAGGTGGCTCTGACCACCCCAAGAACATCCACCGCATTGGCAGGTGTCACCAACTGAAAGTGATCGCATAAAACTGGACCAGGCATAGCTTCCATAACCTCCGGTTCCCCATATGTAATAAGTGTGGTGTTGAAATCGCGAATTTGAGCAATTTTATCCACAAAATAATCCACAAACATGTCACAGCATGCCACAGATGACTCCACTTCAAGGTGGAGGGAGGCCAGACTGACCAGCCCACGCACCACCTGGAAAAGCTCCACTGGACAGGATTTTGTGGACGCTATGAGGGAAGCAAAAACCTCCTTTATTGTTGCCTGCATAGTCATGGCATAGGTTCATAAACTGGCTCTATGACGCAATCTGTCGGCTTCAGCATGTGAACGCCACCGTCGCTCTAACCGCTGCCCCTCCTGCTTCAGCAACCGCAGTTCCTCAGAAAACCAAGAAGGCCTGCGGAGTGGACGCCTAGGAGCTGTCTGATCAGTGGCCTCAGTCAGCAAGGTATTCCATAACACAACGAGGTCATCGATGAGACGGTCGTCAAGGTCAGTGGGAAATTTTCCCAGAGCAATCCAGAACCATTCTGGTTCCATCAACCTCCAGGGGCGAACCATCCGAATAGGTTCCACGCCCCTCCAGGGGCAGACATGTACTGGGAAAGAGACCTGCAGGAGGTAATGATCTGTCCATGACAAGGGCACAGCTTATATCTCCCCCACCAACGGACCTATCACCTCAAAGCCGGTGCAAAACCCAACGTCTAAGGTATGTCCCTCCTGATGCGTTGGGCCACTAACCATCTGGGACAGGCTCCTGGTTGCCATAGCGGCCATGAACTCATGATCCGCACCTGCAAGATCAGCATCAGCATGAATACTGAAGTCCCCCCAAGACTATTGTCTTCAGGGACCGCAATACCACCGCCAACACCAACTCCACTAGAGCATGTAAGGAGGCCGCTGTACAGGTAGGCGCATGGTATACAAGCAGCACTTCCAAACTGACCCCTGACAAATCCAACACCAGATGAAGACCTTCAATACCCAATATGGATTGCACCGGATACCTCCGAACAGCCCAACACTCCCTGAAAATCATGGCTTTACCCAGCTGGAACAAGGTTAGCCAAAATAGGCCCCAACTCAGTGTCCACCCAGGTTTCTGTGATACATACGAGGTTGGCTGCATGGTCCAGGATCAATTCCTGGACCATTGTTGCTTTATTCGCTACCGACCTCGCATTCAACGGCATCAGCACATGGTCAGGGGTCCTGTGATCCGGAACCACCTGACCAACCGCCAGGGGGATAGTGAGCGGGACAGACAACAAACATCTATCCCGTCGCACAGCTGTCACCCTCCCCCAGGAGGGACCATATCTCCCCCGTCCCATCATGACCCCAATGGCTGTGTCACCCCCCACCCCCCGGCTTCTCTGGCTGTTTCGTCCTGCCCAGGGGGGAGAGTTCTCACCCCCACCCTCAACCCCCAAAGCCACCTCCACCCCCTCCCTAACCCAATTCCCCATTATTTCCCTCCCAACTTCCCCAACCTCTCCACACATAAATAATAACCCCCCTACAAATCCTCCCACCAAAACCAACTAAAATAAAACACATGCTCACAATTAATAGAGCCTCGTGCCTCAAGCCCCACCAAGGGCCACACCCAAGGGCCCTTTATATCAACATAAACCATGTATGATTCCTCTTTCATCTGCCAAACTTCTATGTAGTTACTTGCTACACACATGCTAAGAGGAAAAATACTAATCTGACCTCTGGTTAGTCTATGACAGGGGCGGGATGATTATTTTTACGTGCAGGACAAAGGCCGTTTTTACATGAGATGAACCCCTGCAGATTCACCCATTCCACATATATCCACATGGCTGTCTGAAGGCAGCATGTGGGGAGGTGTACGCTCCCGTGACCCATGCACCGATAGAGCACTGGTGAAAAATCCAGGATGCTCCGTGTGGGAGGATGCAAAAACGTGTGTGGGTAGGAGCACACACCCATTCCTGGCCCATTTTAATCCCCCTGCCCCATTCACCCAACGTGTGTGGGTGGTCCACGGCTGTCCCACACAGCACACATGGGCCTGACCCCCAGCCATGCTCATTTAAAAACAGCCAGAGAGTCCCAGCCATAGGGAGTGCTATCTATAGCATGCTATGTGGCTGGGGTGTTTGGGTCTGTAATGTGCCTCAACTCCATAAAGCTGTACAAAACAGACACTCTGTGATGAAGTTCTCTCTGTCTGTTTGACACCACTCCAAACACTGCCTTCAGACCAGTCATAACTCAGTTTATGCACTTGTTGTTAGACTCCGATGGCCATCACTCAATTCCAGAGCGAACCAGGCCAGTCCACAAGCGAAAACTTGCTGTCATCTGTATCTTGAAAGTAATTTGTTGCATAAATTTATAAGTGCATCAGTCTTGTCTCAGTATAGAAACAAAGAATTTCCCGCAGACTGTTAGTACTCCTTTCCAGAGACACAAAGACACCAGTTTATAAAAAGGTTTATAAAAAGGTTTAAAGACTGCCGGTATAACATTAGAGCTTACACCGAAGTTGCATAGAACATAACAGTAAATTAATGCAATGATAGCTTGACTTTGTTGTTGCCTTGACACATAATTTTATCGTAAAAAGTATGAGTTCAGAGTTTATTATATTCTTGGCCATTCCAGGCCAAACGCCAAATCTTAAAGAGGTTCAGAACAAAATCCTTGCTCTTACATGCTGGCAAAGCTGGCTGCAGAATAGCACTCTTTCTATCAGTTTTTGCATGGCTAAGAAGACAACAAACTCTTTAATTTTCTCTCATGGTTAATGGATAACTCCCATGTCTCCAAAAAAAACACCTTGTTTGCTGCTTTTCTGCAGGGTGCCTCTCTGAAGTCCATTTGCACTTCAAAAGATGGCAACTCTTATTGTTCTTACCTAGACAGGCTTCTGTGATTCATCTACAGTTCATGATTTACAACATCTCCATACATACATTGTGGAAATACAGAAATGCTGTTCATCATAACCACATCATAAATCATAACATATGTCTTGATTACACACTCCATATGCTCATATCACTCCACAGAAAAGGTCGTCTAAGTAAACCCCACAAGATCAAGGGTGTTTTTAAATGAGATGCATCCAAGCATGGTCTCCCACTGTCCATGTGCCCAACTGCTTTTGTGGCGGTGGTGCGTGGGGAGGCGTGATCCCATGACCCACACAGTGACCACTCATGGAGCACTCCTGAAAAATCCAGCGTGCCCGGTGTGGGCCAGGGTGGCCACCTCTGTGGGCAGCCATGCTGGGAGCTGCTTGTTTGAAACAAGCTGCACCACAGCCACACCACTCAGTAGTCACAAACCCCCACAGCGTTTGTTAAAAACACCCCAGTATGTGCATGTTTGGCATCTGGGTCATATGCCAATCCCAAACTGTCCAGGTGAAATCCAGATGAGCGACAATTATCACTGCTATTTACCTGAGGCTATATTTTGCCTTCCCCAGAAGATATTACAAATACAGGGTACTAGGGTGCTTTTAGACAAGCACCTCCCCACCCACCTGCTATACATGTTGCAGGGCTGCAATGGTGCTCCCTGCAACACGTATAATGGGTGGGAGGTGAGTGGGGAGGAGGTGCTTGTTTAAAAGAACCACTAGTGTTGGTTCCCTGCTATTTCATGCATTTAGGTGCTCCTGTCACTCCCGAGCTCTCCTTAAGGCAGATCGCTTATCAGAGGCTTTATTTCTCTGTTGGTGGATTTTTCTGTTTGGGCAATTCGGGGAGTGGTGAGTGAATGCTGCATGGGTGCAGAGCAGCAAGGGGTGGCTGGACTAGTCAGCTGACCCTTTGGATCCTTTCCATGAGCTTGATGAGGTTTGGTTTAGGTTAATTGTAGGGACCGCCGGGAGGGGGACTATCCCTTGTACCTCAGCCTCGACGGGTGTCCTTGCTTTGCCGGAAGCAGCCGGGATGTGTGCACTGTCCCAGCCCCGCTCTCCAGCCACCCCTTCCCCTCTCTCCCGCTAGGCGGGGCGGTCTCTCCAACCCCTGCTGCCGGTGCCATGTGACAGGAAGCGGCTGCCCGGCTGCCTCGTCCGATACAGCCTGAAGATGGGCAGCAGCAGAACAACCCACTGCGACCCACGGGCCCCTCTGGGCTGAGAGACCCTGCTTTCCTCGGCCCCTTCCCCATGGCGCTGCCGCCGCCCGCAGGAACTAGGGCGCAGGAGCCGGAAGGTGAGGGGGCGGTGAAGGATGCAGGCAGGAGGGGCATAGGCTGAGGGCACAGGGAGGCTACAAGGAGAGCGTGGGGCCCGGGTTGCGGTTGGGCATGGAGACTAGGCTGGGCACAGGCAGGGCACGCGGAGGGAGTGGGCGGGTTACTGAGAGAAGAGGCTCTACAGAGGCGAGAGTGTGGCCTAAAGTAGCCGGTTGAGGTAGGCTGCGGCAGTAGCGGGGAGGGGTACCCGAGTCTCGAAACCCGACTTCTAGGTGGCTGGGGCGCGTGTCAGAGCTGGAAGGGACTGCGAGGGTTGTTATTATCTAGTCCAACTCCCTGCTGGCACGTAGGGTGGCTACAGTGGGCTTGATCTTGGTCTCTGATTTAATGGTTTATAATTAGGTGAGAGCATCTCTACTGAGCTGCCTGCCACCATTCATGCTAGGACTGTTGGGGCACAAAGATGTGCATAGAGAGAAAAACTCTCTTCTCCCTGCTCCTGTCCCTAAAGCCATGCTGGCCTCTTAACCCCACCGCTGAGTTCTGCCCTATTGAGTAAGCTTTGCACAGGAGGATGCGAGTGGTGTTGCACTTGTCTGGGTGCCCTTCCATGGGGAGCAAGCCCCACTTGAAGAGCTTACACTGCTGGGTCAGGTGTAAAGTACACGAGAGAGTAGGACCTTGCCTAAAACCTTCAAGCAGACTGATAGGCCTGATCTGGCTTTGGGCTTTAGCGAAGTACATGTAGTGGGCTTTGGCTAGGCCTGGCATATTGTAGCCAGTTAGATGTAACACGTTCAGGTTGGGCTTGGGCTGTGTGTGACCATAGAATATTTGGGCTGGGCTCGGCTCATCCTGATCTCTGAAAATATGTCAGGCTTGTTGGGCAGGCTTGCAAATTCCCGTCAGTGGAAGGTTCTCTCATAGGATCAGGCATTATTTAAGCTAACTCTGTTGGAAGCTTATCTTGCCTCTTTTGAGCCTGGTGGCAGGTTATTCTAGCGACACCATCAATGTAAAAGCAAGTCAGCTTCAGAAAATTAATCCAAATCAGGCTGGGTGCTTCAATTAATTCTTGTGGGTTCACTACTCATTCTTGTGGGTTCATATGGTTTTAGGAATGTTTCCTCTGTTGTGTTGCTGTATTGGCCAATGCACACACTGAAATGAAAACCAAAGAGAAAGTCAGTGATGGGGTGATCTGGGGTGTCACTTTGCTCACTAACCAGAGAAGTTTTTCTAGAGGGAGGCAGGGATGTATTCGTTCACTGGGTAGCATCCAGGTCAGCTTTGAAGGTAGGGCAGGGCGTGTGAACAGGATTTAGCCATCCTTTGTCTCCTCCACAAGACTGCATGAAGCAGGGAGAGCACTGCAGAAGATCATCGGAGTCCACAGCGCTCTGTGTCTGGATGGGTGTCCCTGGTGGTTTCCAAGTGCTGGATTTAGTGACTGGTTACACCACCTAGAAGTAGCTCTTCAGGCTTCAGTTCAGCTAACATGTTCCACAGGGGCTCCTCCCTAGAGAGAAGGTGCAATCTAAGGCAGCATTACCCACTTCTGACATTAGGGGTGCAGTGCTTCTGGAGTGGTCTTGAGCATCACTTGAAATCTAGGACAGAGCTGTGCTTCCTTTGGGCTGCAGCCAATAAGAGTGCCCTGCTGCTGGAATCCCACTCTGGGTTGTGTGGCATGTTGAGATCTGTAGTTCTGTTACAGGCAGTGTTTGTGTGAGGGGGGAGCAAGTGAGGGAGAAGAGCTACAGCTCTCAGCTGTGCTCTGTCTGGCAAGACTTTGCCTTGGGTCGACCATTTCCTGATGGCCTGGAACACTACACAGGTAGTTCACCCACTTTTTATGCTGCTGGCTTTCAGAAGTCTGCTCCCCCATAGTCACCACTGACTGCAATTGTGGGTGTCCAGCGCTTCTGAAAACCAGTGCAAGGTGTGTGAGTGCAGCAAAGTGGTCTAATTCCAAACAGTGTTACTAGGACTGAGCAATACAAGACAGCCTTTAATGAGGTCTCACTCTGCTGCTGTTTCCTCTTCCACTTGACAGTCTCCCAACAGAATTGCTCCAAAGCCCTTTCTGTGCTAGGAAACCAAACCCTTGCTGAGCCTGTGTGCTTGCTCTGATCTGCACAGAGGGACTGAAAACAGGCCAGAGTGTTTAAGAAAGTAGGTCAGAAGCTTCTGAATACCAGTTGAATTTCCCAGCATAGATCACCCAGAGCCTCAGGAGACCCCTTCATTCATCCTGCTGACGTGAGAGAGTTTATCTAGGGTGTGGCTGTTGCTGGGGAAGCAGTGGAGGAGAAGGAAGGGAAATATATAGAACTGATACTTGCAAATAACCCCACAGGTAGCCCTGTGCTTACATCATGAAGTGTTTCAGGAGTCTTTTACTTCCATTGTTTCACGGAGGAAAAATCTTAGTGTTCGTACAATCAATAGCCCTCTGATCTCTTGCTGCAAGTCAGTATATGTGAACCAGGTCCTTTATTGTTTTCGGCTGACTGGTGTGATATGGAAAAGCAGTACTAAAGCCTTGTGCTCTTTATATGTCTGATGTGTTCCTTCCTACTGTCTTTTCACATCCCTTCTCTGAAATGAAAGAGCACGAGAATGGTGGGTGATGGTGACACCGTATCGTTTGTAGGTCTCTCGCATGATACTCTGTCAGCCAAGGTCCTGCCTTCTCTCTATAGAAACTACACTCCCTAGTGCCTTTAGTCAGGGTAAGGGCTCATGCTCCTGTTTCTCTCTTCTGTTGTGCAATGTAGTATGTGCTAGGTGCCATCAAGAGGTGGCTGCATTGTTTTGTTTCTCTAGTGCTTTGGGATTCGTTGGGATGAAAGGAGCAGTATTGACGTAAAGGATTTTCGCTGAGGTGGCCAAAGATTAATTGGAAAATATTGCAATCCAGTTAACCAGTTTTGGTGTAGCATTAGTTTAATGATCCGGAGCAAAGCTTTGCACTTCTATAGCACATTCCATCCAAGGTTCTCAGGCTATGTTAGTGTTGTAACCTTGTCACCCCGCATTAAGTAGTTGTGTGCGCGTGCGCGTCCACCAGGGGCACCTACAAGGATTGTGCAGAGGGCAGGATTACATTGAAGGAGGTGCAGGGGGCAGGCAGTCCCTTTGCCCCACCCTTTCCTGATGTGTCCATACCCCTTTCCAGGTGATGTCACAATGCTTGGAAAGAGGTGTGGCCATGCCGAAAAGGGGTTAGGGAGCCTGTTTGCCCCTACCTGTTCCCATTTATTTATTTAAATTTCTACTCCACCCTTGCTCTAAGGCTTAGGACAATATTAAAAACACAAAATACATTAAAATACCTTTCAAAAAGCCCCACCTCAACCCCTATCCCCACCTGCCAAACACTTTGCCAAAAAGTAAGGTCTTACACTGTCTCCAGAATATGCTCAGGCCCGGGCTCTGACAGACCTCTGGAGGAAGGGAATTCCGAAATAGTGGGGCCGCAACTGAGAACATCTCTCTATGGGCCCTTGTTGTATGAACGAGATTGGCAGGTGGTACCTGCAAGAGAGGGCTCCTGGCCAGCGCTTGATAGGAAAGTTGGCCTTTCAGATATGTGGGGCCCAGGCCATTTAGGGCTTTAAAGGTCATGTCTATATGCAAATACTAGAAGCCTAAAAAGTAAGGTTGGGAGAATTAGAGTGTATGGTGCTAAATGAAGATCTAGACATTATAGGCATCACAGAGACATGGTGGAACAAAGATAACCAATGAGACACTAATACCAGAGTACAAACTATATCAGAATGACAGAGTAGATAGAGCTGGTGGTGGGGTGGCTCTATATGTAAAAGACAACTGAGTAAAGTACAATTAAAATTTTAAAGGATGCAAACTGTCCCTAGAATCTCTATGGATAGAAATTCCAGGTATAAAGGGGAAGAGTATTGCAGTAGGGCTGTGCTATTGTCCCCCTGACCAGAACAGAGAGACTGATAAAGCAATGCTAAGAGATTTGACAGGCTACTAAAGTTGGCAACATAATAATAATGGGTGACTTCAATTACCCTAATATTGATTGGGTGAACGTTTCCTCGGGGCGGGACGTGGAAGTCAAATTTCTGGATGCC
>QEPC01008871.1:1519997-1543462 GCA_003113815.1 Sphenodon punctatus
TGGCAGGAGGGGCAGGATAGAAATTTATAAATAAATAAATAAAATTATAAATAAATGTTGGTGCCACTTCTGCGAGCTTGGGTACTCTGTCCCAGGCACGCTTCCAAAAATTGCCCAAGTCTTTTCCTGAAGGATTATGTCGGTATCTTTCTACGTAATTTGTTGTAAGAACCTTAACATAGAGTTCAAATTGGTTCTTTGGCACTGAGTTTCATGCAGGTATGTCACTGAAGTCTTCCATTTTGGATGGTAAAAAGGTTACTTTGGTAGGATCAAAAATATTGACAGCCCTCAGGAAGTTGTATCCCAGCTGCCCAGCAATTGACATGTACTTGTCTAATTTTTCTGCTGCTCCCTGGAAGGCCTCCTTAAATTTGGACATCGTCTCCGACCACAAAGACAGTAGAGTATTGTCGTCACCTTCCGCTAGTAGCAGATTACTTGTTTTCTGTTGTGCGCTGTGCATGTGCTGCAGCTGTATTTGAAGAACGTCCAAAGTGTCCACCACCTCTGTAGCAACTGGAACTTGAAATTGTAACTTGTCAAGCAGAGTGCATAGGGGTGATGTTTTTTCCGCCAGGAAAGCCAGCTCCACTTGCAACCGGACATACTCTCTCTAATCAAACAGGAGTTTCTGTGGGGAGAAAGTGCAATCATTACAATGGTAACTTCGCAGTGCAAAGGGGACAGCAAATTAAATCACATATGAGATGAAACATGAACACTTACCTGCATCAACAACCCTCCATGTCCTTGAGAATGAACTCTCTCTGGTACTTAATGTGCTTGTGGTGATACACCACAGCTCTGAAATACGAACTCCATCATGCTGCACAGGGATCAGGTGGCACTGTAGCTTTCTCTTCAGGGATACAGTCCCTCAAATGGCATAAGTACCTTAATTTCCTTGTGCTTGGCAGGGAAAACAGTTTTCAGAATAGCTTCATAAACTTTGTTGTGGATTCAGATGGACTTTGAAATCTGCCAACAATTGTTTCTATTATGTGAGCGAGGCATATGACATGGTATACAGTTTGTAAGCAGTCCCTTCAGCACACTTAAAAGCTTTTGTCCATGTATGCAACATTGTCTGAAATGAAAAATAAAACATCCTCAAAGTCAATTGCATAGTCCATAATTGTCTTTACTTCTGTGCCACAATAGTTTGGGACATGTCACCGAGAAATTTTGTATCCAGGAGATATGGACGGACATGGCCCTCACTGTCTTTTTCCAGGGGAGCAGCCAATATATTTAGGACTGAATGCTGCTTGGTGTTGCATGTCTCATCCACAATGATTGCAACTTTCTTCCCTGAAATCTTTTCCATTTGTTTAATCTCCTGCTTTTCACCTTCATAAACATCAGTCAGGTAAACTTTTTGCAGCTGGTCAGATCCAGGAATTGCACCACCATTTTTCACAAAGAGTTGAGGAAAGGCGCTCACCCTGGAAAAAGGTGGTGTGCCTTCTCAAGAGGAATATTAGCTTCCAGATGCATCTTGGTCAATTCTTGGGTGACTTTGATTCTTGATAGCCTGGCATTGGTTTGAAGTTGTATGGAAGTTGTATCTTCTGCCTCCTGTGATCTCAGCTATCTTCAAATACTGCTTTCCTCTTGAGATGTGACTTGCATTTGAGGTGACCAGCCACAGTAGACCACCTAGTATGGTCCAGGACCACATTGCAGGATGTACAGAAAAGCTTTCCACTGTCACACATCCTTAGGAAACTCTGCAGCACGCTCCTGAGCGCTGTTTTTGAAACCATCGTATGCAGCAGTTTTTTTTCAACAAAGCAATTCATTTCCTGGAAAAATGCTCAGTAGGTTTTCTGGGTGGGGTTTTTTCCAACAAGTCCATGACACAACACCCTCGCCCCCCAAACACATAGCAATGCAGAGGGCACAGCAGGCAACCCCTTCACCCTGGGCTGCTGGGCCCAAGGCAACTCCTCTCCCACCCTCAAGTCACATGTTGCAGAGGGACAGCGGGGACCCCCTCACGCCCCACCCTCTACTTGCCCACCAGTGGCAGCAGGAGGAGATGGCCCTTTAGCGGATGGTGGCAGCAGGAGCACGGGAGTGGCAGTTCTCCAGTGGGAGAACCAGACAGGCGGTGCAGCTACTTCCCCCTCAGGCAAGTGGCAGCAGCAATTTATCCAGCACGTGTAAGCCCTGATTAGCTTGCACACGCTGGAAAGGTAAATTCCGTGGGAATTGTCCTATTTTTCCATGAGAATCTCGCCTAAGGCGAAACTCTGCAACCCCCCCCCCCCCCCAAACCCCACAGATTGCTGTGGCATGTTTAACTTGTGGTCCTGCCTATAGGTAGCCAGTGCAGACTGTAAAACACAGGTGTAATGTGCTCATAGTAACCAGTCCCCAAAAGGAGCTGGGCTGCCGCATTCTGCAACAGCTGCAGCTTCTGAACAAGGGGTGGCTGGTGGGGGAGGGGTTGTGGGGGTTGGACAGGGATTCTATAGGGTTCTCCCTGTGCGCTGCCCCCCCCCCCCAAGTTGCCTATGAGCTGCTACATTGCGCTACCAGTGCATGCTCAAAGCCATCAAAGCTGTGAGCGAGAGAGAAGGTTGGAGGGAGAGATGGGGTGGGACAAGGCCATGTGTTGGCCATCTTGGGGGCATTTGTGCAGTAAAGGCAAGGGGATGGGTTGGAGGTGGGGCTGGGGAACTCCCTGCAATTCCCAATGCAGGGAGCCCTCCGATCAGTGCTGCCTCTGGGTGGTGATCTGTAGCCTCCTGGAGTCCAATAACAGCATAGTGAAGGGGAGGGTGGCGTGGTATCTTCTTGGCTGGTGCTGGAAGCCATGCCTCCTCCCTGCAGAGAACCAAGATGGCTGCCAGACACTGCAGCCAAGACAAGGATTGCTGGTAAGTCCTCCCTGCCTCCCCTCCCCCCCTTCCTCCCCATCCACTCACCCAGTTTCTGTCCATCTCTGCCTTCCTCCAAGTCCCCCTTTATACCCTTCCTTTCTTCCTTCTCCACTCACCCACCCACCCCATGTTTCTACCCCTCACCGGATGGAGTTGGTGAAAAGCGCTCCTGGCCACCGCCACAACTTGATGTTCTAGGCGCAGCAAGGGATCCAGAAGCACTCCAAGACTGAAAATGTGGTCCTGGCCCCTGCCTGAAGGGGTGCAGTCAGACAGGAGCCAAGGGGTGAAAGACACCCTCTCCTAGCACCCATAGGGAACCCCCTTTGTACAGATGGGGAAAGTGGGTGAGGCACAGAGAGGGGATGTTTATACAGCAAGTCTGTGTCAAAGCTGGGGATACTTGGTCTCCTGGTTCCCAGCCCTGTACGCAAAGTGTTGAACTAATCCAGGCTCTATTTCTGTATTATTATTCATTGTTTAGGTAGTGCCATCAATGTACATGAGCACATCAGTAGGATTAGCTGTTCCTGGCAAGCTCTTTCCCCAATGTGGGAAACTGGGTTGGGTTGGAGCCAGAGTAAGGTATTGAATCAGCATCAGAGTTGGGATGTTGGCGTCCAAGCCAGTGCTGAGAGCTGAGTTCAGTGAGCTGTGTTGGGTCAGAAGCCAGGAGTCTGAAAGCCAAGTCAGGAACCCAAGGACAAGAACCATGTCAGTAGCTGTGTGGTCAGGCAGGATTAAGGTGCAGGACTGGGCCAAGGCAGGAACAGATGCTAAGAAGAGACACCATGGTCCAGGCAGCGAGACAGGCAACCTTTGCGTTACTCAGATGCTGCTTCCTGTGCGCCCTTTATATAGGCCTGGGCAGCCATTGAGGAAGCAGGCTGTGTTGACCAATCAGGTCATAGGAGCAGTTGCTAGAAGATGAATGAGTTCCTAGCATCAGTGCTGGTGTTAGACTGGTTCTTGGTGGCAATGCAGACAGGGCACCGGGTGATCTGGCTTTCTGCAGTCCCAGGCTCAAGGGCACTTTCCCACATTATAAAGAAGTCTGCATTGTTTTAATCTGATTATTTAAGATGCACATTATAATTTACTACTCCCCATTCACACATTCTACTTTTCTCCACATTTGAACTTAATGCACATTGTAAAGTTGTGCATTATAAGCATCCCCACATTCAGTTTGATGCACATATTTCTCTTTGCTTTTATCCACATTCTCAGTGTTACAGGAAGGAAACCAGAAATGACCTTTCTTCCTTCTTCCAGAAGCGGTTTCTCCCACCACTCTAGAGGTTCTTTCCCTCATTTGCCATACCTGGAGCAGCATCAGCGCTCTCTGTGGACTTCCTTTGTCCTGGAGGATTAACAGAGGACTCCTGTACATTCCTTTATGCGTTGCATTCCCACGTTGAAAATATGTGCATTATGTGAATGCGGTTTCAATGCAGCATTCTCACAATCCATCTATGTGCATAATTTAAAAATGTCCTTATTCAAGACAGTTTGGGGTACCCTGTAATGTGCTTTTCAAACATGCGCATTGGATAGAAAACATGAGGAGGAAGGCATTCCCAAGTTACTGAAATACTTGAATAAAATAATAATGCACATAAATTGATGTGGGAAAGCAATTCAAGTCCAACAAGGCCTTGCTGGGTTACTCTCTCACTCCATTAGCTAGTTGCTTTCCTCACTTTCACTCAGGCCTGTACAGTATCTGTGATCCTGGGCCTGAGCAAGGGGTGATGTTGGGAAGCTGTTCACACTTGCCCTGTCTTGTTCCCCAGAGGAGCCCCTCCTGTTGGCTGAGCTGAAGCCAGGACGGCCCCAGCAGTATGACTGGAATTCAAGCTACGAGACATGGAGCGTGGCGTTCTCCCTGGACGGTACCTGGTTCGCCTGGTCGCAGGGCCACTGCATCGTTAAGCTGATCCCCTGGCCTTTGGAAGAGGCTGAGCTGTGAGTTCCCTGTGCTGACACATCTGTGGGGAGTGGGAGGCGGCAATGCAGTCAGCAATGCTCTGTTCCCTCACACAAACTATTATTCCTCTCACTCCGATCAGCAGGGTCCTAGATTTTTTGGGCCAACAGGTCTGTCAATCCTCAGAGGTCCTCTTGGACAACATTCCACCCTCCCTCCCCAAAGTTGCTGGGCTCTGGTGCTCACTACTTGTAGCCTGGCAGCAACTCTACAAGGTGGGCAGCTCTGGTCCCTGCCAGTAGTATGGCCATTGTGGCAGAGAGTAGGGCTTGGAACTCTCAACTACTCTTTATGGAAACCCAGCTTCTCCTGGCCCTCCAGTCCCATGAATCTATGCAAACTGAGTGAAGGAGCCGTACCAGCAAAGTATCTGTGGTGGAAGCTTCTGCCTTTGGCAGTTCCACAGAGTTGTAGCTGCAACTTTTAGCAAAGCAGTCCTCACCAGCTGAGAATACCCTCTGTGGGGTGGGTGAACAGCAAAGGAGCTCATACAGAGGGGGCCAGGGTCTCCAGAAACCAAGTACCAGGGCATCTGCTTCCTACTGAGAAGTTCCCCTGATGCCTGGATAAGAGGGGCTGCCTCACTGTCCTAACGAGGATATCCAACTGCTAGTCACTGATAGTTTCAAGTTTGCCTTTGCTGCCCCTTTAATAAACTTCTGTGGGTATCTGGGGTAGTACCCCCTCCCAAAACGTATCTCTGCAACAGCATCTCCAGAGGGGTGTGTGCTGGGGAATGACTGAAATGCTCTTACACTGGCTGCAAGGACAGTATTGGAGCCAGTCCCCTCCTTAATTTGGATCACACATGGAGTGGGGTGGGGTGGGGGGTGAGAGTAAGATATGGGGACTGTCTTCTATGTGTCCAACTTCTGAGGGGGTGGGGGACATGTCCCTCTCCCTCCCCTGTCTGCTTTTACACCCGTGGTTGTCCTTGGTGTGTCTTTCAACAGTTTCTCTCCCGTTAGATGCAGTGTCTCGGGTCAGTCTCATACACCCCTCCCTCCAATCAGTCTGCTTTTCCGAGAACATGTTCCCCAAACATTTTATTTATTTATTTATGTAAAATTTGTATCCCACCCCTCCTGCCCACAGGGCAGCCAGGGGCGGCGAACAACAATAATTCGCCGAACTCGAACATCTCAAGTTCAGTTTGGCTTCCCTTGACTGGAAAGCATCTTGTTTTTAGAAGCTGATTTTTAAGTCACTTGGGTGCCAGATTCACTGCAGAGAGCATCTCTGCTTGCTCGTGCTAACATATGTCACTGGCCTATCCTTGCTCAGGGTCAGTGGTACACACGCCAGTTGGTAGGACCAATCTCTTTCCACATGAGACTCCACTTGGGTCTGTTAGAAAATTACCTGTGCTGCATCTCCAGGTGTGCTGCTAAATGCACTGGGCCTGGGTAAGTGAAATGTGCTCTCGTGGGCAGGCCCTGGCATTCCTGCTTTGTAGAAGACAAGGCAGAAGAGCCAGCTTTGCATTGCTGGCTAGTACACGAGCAGGCAAGCAGGGTCATGTTGCTTTCATCTAGGTCAGAAAGTTGAAACATGGGGGAGGAAGCTGGCATGCTGAGGGAAGAAAGCCTAGGGGGCAGCTCTGAGCATGGCTAGGGATCGGTGAGCTGGACCAGCTTCATGCAGGGATTTAGGGAGTGCAGCTCTGGATGAATAAAGTCCTGACCCTGCTCTCCTCAATGGGATTAGCAGCCCCCGCCCTTCCCACAGCAGCACCAGCTCCAATCTCAGCCTGGGGAGTGAGTGAACCTGTGGGTTGAGGTGAATTATGCAGAGGGCCCCAGTGCTATATAGCCCCAGGGACAGGCCATGCTCCTGAGTGCAGTGTTTGTACCTCATGCTTGACCCCCCCGACCCCCTGGCTGTCCTTCCTGCAGGAGCTCCAGAGCATATGAGCACAAGAGCCAGTGTGTGAAAGCCGAGGCCAAGGGCCGAGCTAGTCTCAAGGAGAAGACACTGGAGTGTGGCCAGATAGTCTGGGGCCTGGCATTCAGCTCGTGGCCTACGTCGGGCTCAAAGAGACACTGGGCACAGAGCGACCCGCAGGCCCTGAGCCTGGCCTCCCTGATCCTCGCCACGGGGCTCAACGATGGGCAGATTAAAGTCTGGGAAGTGCATACAGGTACCTGGGCTGACATGGGCCCCACGCTCAAGGGCTGTGTCCGGGATTGTATAGCACTGCATGCCTTTGTCCTGCTCTAGCTGGACCCTCACTGTATTGCACAGGACTTCAAGCTGCCTGGCTTCTCAACCCCAAGCATAGTGCAGCCCTCTACCGTCTCACCCTCTATTGTAGCCACACTCCCACCTGAGCTGGACCAGCCTAGTGTCCCTGTATTTCCATCTCGGCCAGTTGAAATAGCTCAGCAGGAGCTGCTCTAAGCTCACAGGCTTGGTCAGGGCAGTAGCCTTAAGCCTTCCTGTGATGAGTTAGTTAGGCCTCTGAGCCTGTCTGCCCTTCTGTCTAGCTAGCTGCTCTGCTCTCAACTAGGGTGGCCTTGTTAAGTGTAACCTCCTACAGGAATCGCCTAGAGCACTCACATTAACCCTCTGGGAGGTGTGCTGTTTCCTGGAGCAGTAGAGCTCTGTCCCTGGTCCAGAGGGCTGCAGTGAGCAAACAGGTAGCCAGGGAAACATGCCCATTTCCAAAGGGTGGGAGAGAGCCTCCAAGAGAATGGGCTGTGTGAGGAATATTTGGAGTGGGCTCGCTTGGGGTTGTGCAGGGTAGTAGGTCTGCCTGCTGTGGGCTGGCTCCTGTCATGTGGATGGACAGGAGGTGGCAATGGTGAGCACTTGTACTGAGATGTGTGTGTCTGTCTGCAGGACACTTGTTTTTTAACCTTTCTGGGCACCTGGATGTAGTGCGGGACCTGAGCTTTGCACCCAACGGGAGCCTGATTCTTGTCTCTGCATCTCGGGACAAGACCCTGCGTGTCTGGGACCTCAGTAAAGATGGTAGGAGGCGGGGTGGCTTCTGTATAATGGTGTCGGGGGTGAGGGTGACTGGCTTTGCCCACCTAACTCTGGCTGTTCTGTGCCTGCTGTTGGGATGAAGCCCATGTACTGCTCTCTTTGGCCACAGTTTATGTTTTGGGGTGGGAGAATTGGCCACCCCAAATTGTGTTGGGCAGTCTGGCACCAGCATGCTGATGCACCAGCCTGTACACTGTACATTGGCACCAGCATTATGTAACTGGTTTCAAACCCGGTTTAGTTAAATTGGGGCCTCCCCTGAGGATAAATGCTGTTGAATTGGTGCAAGGGTGTATATATACTCTTAACCTGAACTCCACTGTGGCTTTGTTGTGCCAGTGGCTTTCCAACCCAGACTGAAACTGCCAGCGCCTGGGCCCAGGAGTGTAGTTAGGTAGGAATGGGCCCCCTGCTAGTGAACTTCACACCGGTGTGTATATGCATTCTACATGTATTGTGGTGCCCCCAGGCCTGTGGGCCCCATTGCACCTGTTATAGCTATGCCACTGCCTGGGCCTCCAACCTCACCCTAGTCCCAGGGTGAGAGTCTGGGTGACCTGCACTCCTCTGCATTCAGCACAATCTAAGGACTGTAGAGAATCTGACACTCCCTGTCTTAAGAGCCAGGGGGGATATTGTCACAAGATATTGAGCTGGCAAAGCTCTGAGTACAGCCAAGGGGAGTGCAGGGCACAGCTGAGTCCAGCGCGGAACTGGAGTTGGTGTCACTGGTGAGAACACCGAGGCTCAGCAGGTGAGCTCAAGACACAGTAACATTGCTCACTTGACAGTGTGGGGACAGCCAAATCGGCTTTGCTCAGTGTGCAGTCACTGTAAACCCAAGCTGGCGCAGCACAGTCTGCATAACCTCACCCAGCCTAAACCACTACTAAGACCCCACACATACACACCAAGGACTCACTGGCACTGGCTTCACTAATGTGTGAAGTGTGTGCCAGAGAAGCCAGTGGAGAGCCAATGGGGAAGTGCATGCCCTGCGAACCCATGGAGAACAAATCTCATGCAGTGAGACGCAGGGCCTGCTAATGAGCTCCAGGGGAGATCCTGTCTGATCCTGGGCTGTTTGAGAGCGCTACCTGCACTGACTTGGGGAGGTGGGTTTGATTTCTCTCTGCTGCAGAGAACTGGGGGAATTGGGAATGAGTCTGCTCACATCTGCCTGTCTCTGAGCTACACAGGCATCTCCTGAATTGAACTTTTCCCTCCTGTCCCTAGGGAAGCAGATCCAGGTGCTGTCCGGCCACATGCAGTGGATTTATTGCTGCTCCATCTCCCCTGATTGCAGCATGCTGTGCTCTGCTGCTGGGGAAAAATCAGTGAGTCCTGCATAAAGGGAGCCAGAAGGGTTCTTTTTTGTCCCATGCCTGGTCCATTCAGCTGAGGGGAGGTGGTAGCATCCTTTGCAAAGCAGCGGTGTTGCAGTCGTGGTATCTTCTGGCCACCTGCCATTGATGATCCATTAGACTGGGGCTCCCTGAGTTCATTGTCAGCCTTTACGCACGGTGTGTCTGAGCAGACCAGTTTGGCTGCCTTGCTTTCATTGCCCCAAAACAACATCCAGTTACTTTCTGCCACTGAGAGCCCTATTTTGGCCTAGGGGCTGTTGGTGGCCATGCTGTGCCACATGTAGGCCACCAGGGGTTGCCATAGAACAGGTTTTATGTGCCCCAATCCTTGATCCCTAAAGTGCCGTCTTGTTTAACTATCCCAGTCTCTAGGAATAGGCCTAAGTCTGGCAGGGCCCAAGCCTGGTGTACTATCCCCATGCAAAGCCTGAGTGGGCAGCCCCTCACTGCCAGCAGCTCATCTCCCCTGCCACTGTTGTCCATGTGAGGTGTCTGTGCTCCCCAGCTGGCTGGGTTCTGCCTGTGCTTTCTCTTGGTGTCTGTGCGGGGCTTCCCCAGGGCTACATGCAGAAGCAGTAAACTGCTCCATGCATACTGGAAGCCAGTACTCTTTTTCTCCTGCGTTCTTGGACTCCTGGCACAAGTGCATAGCGTAACCCTCTCCATGCACCCCTTCCTGCAGGCGCTCCTGTGGAGCATGCGCTCCTACACGCTCATCCGCAAGCTGGAAGGCCACCAGAGTAGCGTGGTGTCATGCGATTTTTCACCGGACTCTGCCCTGCTCGTCACTGCCTCCTACGATACCTATGTGATCCTCTGGGACCCCTGCACGGGGGAACAGCTGCGAGCCCTCAGGTAATGGGTGGGGCAGCCTGGGGAGAGTAAGAGTGGGTGTGAACATGCTTCAGCACCAGAGGTTACTCAGCTTAAACAGCCGATGCAGCTGCCCAGTGAAGCACTGACTGCCTCTAGCCCTGCTGCAGGAGTGGCTTACTAGGAATGGAGCTAGCCCAGAAATCCTTTTCCCTTGTGCAGAGGCCCTAGCCTGTCACTGTGCAGGCTGGGGCATTTCATGGTAAATTCCCCTTTCTGCAGATTGTCTGGCCCTGGCTGAGGGGAGGGAAGGAGAGTTTGTAGCGACTGATGCTGACAGCTCACTCACTAGCACCATAGGAACTATCGGTCTAAAATTGGAAGGGGACATGTCCCTCAAGTTTGAGGCACGGGTCTGGTCCCCTGCACATGGTGGCATTTGAATTTTCCAGGAGCTAGATGAGTGGGTGGAGCTACCAGGGCTATGGGGTGGGGGCAAGGGATGGGGCATGCCGCATGGGGAGTCAGTGCAGAGGAGCTGCTCCCCTCATTTGGGCTGTGGTTACACCACTGGGTGTGGCTGGAACCAGGTCCTCCTCCACCCCACCCCACCCCCCAGTCATACGTCTCTTGCAGAAGAGAACCAGACTTGTGCATCTCTGTGCCACACGTTGCCAGAAAACCACTCTAGCTCCATGTCAGGTTCAGATAGGCTTAATGGGTGTGCTGTTCTATCTCCATCCTAGTCACGTTCCGCTACACCAAGCACTAGACTATGGCAGTGACATCCACGCCAGCTCCCTGAGATCTGTGTGCTTCTCCCCTGAAGGCTTGTACCTGGCTACAGTGGCAGATGACAGGTGAGAAACTTGTGTGACAGACTAAATGCCCATTCCCCAGGTCATTTCTTAATGGCCTCTTCCCCTTTCCTTGTCTGCATTACCACACTTGCTCCTCTCCCCAGACCTAGCCAAGTTCAGCTGGGCCCTGCTTCTGAGTTCTTGGACCTGAACTTTCCAGAGACACTCTGCTGTTTGGGGTTGGTGGCTCCTGCCAATGGGCAGGCTTGCTAGCTGGCAGGGCATTGAGTGAAGCATGCTGTTTTGATCCTCTTCTCCACTTGAGCAAAGCAGCACCCAGAACTGGCAAAATGGGATGGTGAAATCTCTAGTTGCTCTGTCCTGTTGCATCTGATTAACCCATAGAACGCTCTGTCTCAGGAAGTAGCAGAAGATGAAAGTGTTGATGTTCTAAAGAGGGGTGGGCACTAATATGTATGGCCAGAGTATAAAAATTATGGCTAATGATAGCAGTAATCTTGGGCAAGAGCATAAAGCCACATGCTTCAGGCTAGTCACTATCTTAGAGCCAACTTATCTCTCCTCTGCCTGCTGCAGCAAGGGTGCAGGGTTTGTGCCTTTCCCTGAAGTGTCTGGTACTGGTCACTGTTGTGGCAGGAGTCAGACTGGATGAAACGTGGCTCTGATCCTGTCTGGCAGCTCCCTCGTTCTTATTTGTCTTGATGCCTGTAGAGGGCACCAGTGAATCCCTTGAGATGCCTGTGGTGAGGAGCGATGTGCAATATTTGTTACACAGCTGCTAAGGTGACACATGCCTTGGAAAGATGTGTGGCTAGGAGGTGAACCGCTGGCACAGATGCATTTACCAGTTCAGGATGCTGCTGGGTCAGTGCTGCCACCATCACCCTCTTTAGGCAGGTACCTTGTTGGGCCTACACAGACAAGCTTCCAATGCAGAACTGCTTTGTGTGGCCCCAAGCCACCTGCACGGTGCCAGGAACGCCAGTCTGCTATTGGGGAGGAGCCGATTCATAGCCCAGCTACTGCAGCAGAGCATGGCTAGGCCATTAATCTCTGGCTGCTGTTGCTTATCACATATAATTATTGGGTGGCAATGCACAGGCTGGCCAGGTTCCAGTTCCAAGGACCTTCCTCAGAATTCATCCCAGGCTCAGGGTGCTTCTAGAGAGCAGCTTCTCTTCATGTGAGCTGAGCCCTCTAGTGACACTGTTTAGCCTTGGTGTTCCTGGGAAATGTCAGGCCAGCCATGAACACAGCTGGGGCTGTATCTGGAAGATGGGCCTGTCGAATGGAAACTTGCAGATGAAATCCCTTTGTCCTATGGGTTGCTGAAGCTGTCTCACGCCTGATGCAGTCCCACTTCTCTTTCTTCCCCCCCCCCCCTTCCTCTTGATCAGAGGAGCTTTTACTGCCCCCAGTTCATGAGTTGCCCAGTCAATGCATCAACTGGAAGCCTGGTTCCCCCCTCATCCCTGAGCGTTCTCTGGATGAACTTGTTTCTGTGGATAGCCCCAGGAAATAAGGGCTGACATTTCCAAATGATTCAGGGGAGCAGCAGGGAGAACTCTTGGAACCATGGGGCAGCCTGAATGAAATTATCAGGCATTGGGTGTAAAATAAAAGGAAGTGTCTTTCTCACAGTGCAAAATTAACCTGTTGTGCAGCCCATTATCATGGGCTATTGCAGAGCCAATAGAACTGAGCTCAGAAAGGGATGATGGGATGAGTGCTGGGAGGACGAAGGGGTCCATCAGCAGCTGTTCAGGGAGATGGTACTGGGTGCAGCCTCAGGATGCTGGGAACAGCAGAGGATGGGTCATTCCATAAAGGCCTTGTTCTTCCACTTTTCCTGAAGCATCCGGTACTGGCTTCTCTGAGACAGGACACTGGGCTAGATGAACCATACTGCCAACTCAGTTTGACTGTTCTTATAAGACAATTTAAAGGGGTCTGAAAGTGCTGAGCATGTGCCCGTGGCAACTGAGTCCCTTTTTAAGGTTGGTTCCCTACTCCTGCAGTCTACTCCACGTCTTCTCCCTGCACTGAGACATTTAAGTGGAACCCATTGGCCTACTGTATGGAGTAACTAGCATCTGGATGTGTTGCTTGTGGCTGTATTGGATACATACTCAGAGCCTGGCATCTGTTTTGATCCTGGCTTGGGGAAATATGGATTGATATCATGGGAATGGGGGCTTTGCCTTGACTTGATGTGACTGCTTTCACCACCTAGTGCTGCCATGAGACTTGACTAACATGCTGAACTGCCTTGGGATCTAGAGGTGGGAGCTTTTTTGGGAAGGAAGAGCAGGACAGCTAAACTCAAGTGGCTGAAACTTTCTGGCAGTTGCTGGGATTCCCTGGCTTTAGTAGCAACAGGTACCACTTGAGTTTGCCCAGTAGAACCCAGACTTGTGTCCCTCTGCAGACTCTTGAGGATCTGGGCTTTGGAGCTGAGAACCCCAGTCGCATTTGCCCCCATAACCAATGGTCTGTGCTGCACGTATTTCCCACACGGTGGGATCATCGCCACAGGGTGAGTGTGTGCTGTGAAAGCTTGCAAAGATGCACCCTCATGGGCTGGGGAGGTGGGTGAATGCCCTATGACATCCCCAGAGGGACTTCACAGCTGCACTGAGTACTGTGCTTGGAGCACTATCTTGCTTCTCATCTTCCCTGCACTGCTGGGTTGCCAATGCCTGTGTGAATGGTAAGGGAGGGCTTTCCCTTATTTGCACTTCTACCCATTTATGTGCAGAGTATTTCCCCACCACTTTATGTGGTGGGGAAGGGCGAGAGTGAGAGAGCAGCAACCTTACTCCGGTGTTAACTAACCTTTGTTCTTTGTTTCTTGGTGCAGGACAAGAAATGGCCACGTCCAGTTCTGGACTGCACCACGGATGCTCTCCTCTCTTAAGCACTTGTGTCGCAAAGCTCTCCGCAGCTTCCTCACCACTTACCAAGTTCTGTCACTTCCCATTCCCAAGAAAATGAAAGAGTTCCTCACTTACAGGACTATCTAAATTCTATGTGGGTGCAGTAGCCAGCACTAGCCTTGGAGAGAATGGATTTTCTCCCTCACAGCCTGGCAGGGCAGCTGCAGTGGCAGACATATCACAAAGAACCACTGGCATTTGGAGTTCTTGCCACATTGAGGGTTTTTCATTCCTTTGTTTGGGGCTGTATCACAGACAGGACCCCCTGTTCACTGTTTTTCCCATTGGCGCTTTATCCATCAAAATCCAGCCCCAAATGAGAAGGAACCAAGAACCGGTGCTCTCTGACAAGTATTTCCTGTTCCAAAGGTTCCCTCCCTCTCTCCCCTCAGACACATGAGTTGAACTCTTGGTGTGTTTTATTTAAAGTACAATCATGGGTGTTTGTATTCTAAAGTATGAGGGGGTATGGAGATGTATTTTCATAAGAAGGAAGCTCTGCCTCGTGGGTTAGATGTAACATGCTGATGTCTCTGGTGAATGAATGATGGCTTTGTCCTTTTGCAAAGGCAGAAGAACAGGAATGGGGAAGGGAAATCTTGTACCTGTCAGTTGAAAGATGCACCTCATGTTGCTGCCGGGTAGGCGGTAAACTACATGTCAGTTCTAGAAATCAAATTCTTTAATTGCATTAGCTTGGCGTCTTAGTAGTGAGCCACTCCTGCCCCTCTGTACTAAAGACAGCACTGGTCTCATGGAGTAAACTCCCTGTGTAGGGGGGCAAGACCCAGCTTACTCTCTGCAAGGGAGAAATGACCATTGTAGGAACTGGAGCAGGGCATTTCTATACTGTACCTAGCCTACTCTCCTGTCCTTAGTAAGGGTCGCTTCAACTTTGCCAGCTATTTTATTGCTAGCACTACTGCATACTGTGTTTATCTATTCACCACAGCTTGGAGATTGTGGGATAAAGGAGATGCACTTTTAAGACCTGAATTCTGTAGAAGTTGGAGTCTCATCAGTGCAAATTTGTTCCCTTACTTGGACAAGCCTCATTGCCAAATTATCTAATTCAATGTTCTAGTAACTGTTCTGTGGCGTTTGGAAGAATGACTAATTTTTAGCATTATGGCAGCTTCCTACATCTTGGCTGAACAGAGGGAGGCATAGCTGACCACATTCTGGGCCGATTAACAAGGATCACATGCTCCTTAACCTTCTAGAAACAAAACAGTAGCTTTTTCTCACTGCAGACCTGCTTCACAACTGGAATGTAGGTGCTCAGCCAGGGATGGCAACACTTGTTTTATTTCTTGTTTGTGGCAGTAAGAGGAAGTTGGTGCTGTTATACCAGCCATTCGCTCTTTAATGGGCAGTGATGCTGCTCTAGGTAGATAAAGGAAAGAACCCTGCTCGTGATGCTATAAGGTAGGGGTGGGCATTTTGTTCTTAGTTCTCTTCATTTCCCAAGTAGAATATGAGGTAATGACCAGTTTTTCTGATCCAAGGACAATGCTTAAACAGGCAAGATCTTTGCCCACTGTGACATACCATCAGGCTAAGACAGATGTCCTGGTTTTCACATCATGGCCCAAGCTGCCTAGCTCGATGACTCCATACAGTAAGATGTCCAAGCCACCTCTTCTTGATGAGTTTGGTTGGGAGCAGCTGCACTGTTTGCTAGCAGTGGTTACTTTTCTGTTCTTGGCCAAATTTAAGTATCTTGGAGGGGAAAGTGCCATAGAACTAGTTGTTCATGACCACAAGTGAGGAGGCTACCTTTCTGATAAATCTGAGGAAAACAACTGAAGACCTGTTAGTATAGCTGGGAGTAGGAAGGTGACGAAAGCTAGGCCCTGGTCCAACAGTGACAGAGGAAAGAGTTCTGCCTCTGACTGGCTAGCCCTGAGTAGTTTTGGAGGGGCAGCATGTTTTAAACAATCAGTCTGGATTAAAAAAAATTCATGACAGCTAAAACGTCTTTTTGTAGCTGTGGGAGCATCTTGAGGTTTTAGTTTGGCAAGCAAGCCTTGGATCCATAATTGCACCGTAGTTGGAGGGTGTGTGTGTACAGAATATAGTGATGATGCACTGCAGCTGACTCTCTCCACTGCACAGGACTAGCTGGAACATGCCTACTTGACCCTGGATAGGGTTGAGGGATTGTCCCACTCCCACCTCCTCTGAACTGTATAGAAAGTACATAAGACACTACAACAGCTATAGCATGAAAACCAGTTGTATTTTTGTGTACATTGATGTTGCAATTTTCTTCATGTATACAGGGAGCCACTGTGATTTTCTTCACACAAAATAAATGGATAATTTCCCCCCACACCTTTTCTAAGGTGGTTTCCTAGGCTGTAGTCAGAGAGGCAGATAAGTCAGCAGGCATCCTTTGTGTAAGGAGCATGTGTTTAGCCAGGGTTGTTGTTGTTGTTGAGAATCTATAGGATTGGCTAGGTGATGTTTTGTCATATTTCTGTTTCGCCAAAAGAGCACATTCCTGCTAGAGGGGATCCTTCTTAGACAAGTTAAGCCTACAGATGAAGGGGCACAAATAAGCCTGGAGCAGCTAGTATTCTTATGATGCTCAAACAAACACACCATTTGGCACTGCCCTTCACCAAGACACACCACCAATCACAATTCCATGGAACAAAGGATGCCATCGTAGATACTACCAGAAAACTTTGACACACCACCCTGTATTCTAGGGCAGCTTCCTCATTAAGGGAATGAGATGCTCAGTTTCACTTGCAGCAAGGTGATGTGCTGGATGCAAGAAGTGCAAGTTCTCCCTTGGATACACGAGGGGAGGGTGGGGGGAGGAGGACGAAAAATCACTGCTTTCTTGGCCTCAGGAAGTTTACTGCATTTTGAGCCACGACGCACCAAGTACTCAGCGTAAGCAGTTATGCATTTTAGCACCCACAGGTAATGACTCCGGCCATGTTCATGGGGCCCAGTGCTCTAAGTGGAACCCTGGCCAGGAAACCACAGAGAGGAGGAAGCAACTTGGCTCCATAGTGCATGATCAGACTAGGCTAAGCCTCTTTTTACTCCTTTGGAAGAGAGGAGTGCAAACTGCCCAAGCAGGAAGTCCGAGCCTAAGCCTCTGCCACAATCAAATCTCTGGTGACCTGAAAAGCAGCAATAAGGGAGCCCAGCTGGACCTTCTCATTTGTCCCAGCAGCCAGCCTGTGTCTAAAGGGGAGAGAAGCACAATGGTAAGACCTATGGGGAGGAGCAGGGCTGTGTCTTCCAGCTCAATACTGCCAAACCTAGCTTGGATAAATCAGTAATTCCCAAACTGCAAGGATGTAGTATGTGGTTGGCAGCTGGTTTGGTTCACAGAATCAGCTACAACAGAGCAGGCTTCAGTCCATGCCGACACCATATGCTGGCAGCCCCTCGTAAGATCTCAGCCAGCCTTCATGGCAGCCCATGAGAAATTTGAAGGTTCACAGTGTCCCATTGGGCATTACTGGTTTTAATCAGGAAACTGTGTTCCCTCTGTCAAAATCCACAGCCAAGACAGTCAAATTCTGCAAATTTGCCACAAGCAAGATAGGTATTTCCATAATTAGGGAGCTTTTCATGCAAATATGTTTCCTGGCATGAACTGCAACAAGATTTTACCCATAAAAAGCCCACACAAAACCCCAAAATACAGTTTCCCCCAAAAAGGTGTATTACTCATCCCCTATCCTCCAGCCCATGAAATGCAACATTCAGAAGCAGCCTCTTTCCCATACATGCACGCTCTCCCCCTCCATAGTATACACACAGAAGCAGGGGCAGCCTGTGTATTCATTGCAGTAAAGCCCTTGGGAGGAGGAAACAGACTGCCATCATACAGCATGCAGTCATGGTCATCTCTCCCTTTCAGGGGTGAACAGAGAGGAGGGAGGAAAAGCCACTGTGCTTCTGTCTGCAAACAAAGTGTCAATGAGCTTTCCTCAGGAACTGCTCTCACTAAACAAAATGCTACTGTGTGTCCTTGGAAGACACTACAGGAGGATTTAAAAGGCCAGTCCTTGCTGACTGACGTGGGTCGAGTCAATCACAGATAAACTCTCATGGCCAGTGTAATAAACACAGGCCTTGGATCTAAATGGAGATGTACAGTAGTTCAAGAGCCCAGTCTACACTTGGGCTGAGCTTTGGTTTTGGACTGCAATGTTATTAAAAGCCTTAAACAAAACTATGGGGGCAGAACAGCAGCACATCTCCCTGCCCCCCAAAAGGGATAGGGTAATTAGGTAGAAAAGCCAGCATGCAAAGCAAGGGAAAGAACCACCAGTATCAGGCAACTCACTCAATGTCTGCCATCTTGATCAGCAGCTGGATTCGGACAGATGATGGAAAGTCAACTGTGGGGCAGGGAGAGATGGAATGAGTTCAGCATTTATTTTTTTATTTTTTTTAAGGGGGGTGGGGAAGAGAAGATTCCTTTTGCCAGATAACCAGGTACATCTGCAAGACACAGATAAACCTCTAGGGCAGGAGTGGGGAACCTGTGGCTATTTTTTATTTGGCCCTTTCCCAATTCCTGGATCCAGTCCCTACTCTCAAACACTGAGTTGAGACAAAGGGAGCAAAAATGGGAATATACACTCAAAGACATGAGATGAAGCCATGACCTGGACCCTTCTCTTCTTCCCTCCACTCTGATTCTGTTCCTTAGTTGCCCCAGTCCCCAACTCCTATTCAGCCTGCAGAGCCATTACTAATGTATGGCGTGGCCAACAGGAGAGAAAGGTTCCTCACTCATGCTCCAGGGAGATAGTTACAGAGCTTCAGCGCTCTCCCCTGCCCCAGAACAGCAGCCTTGCCTCCTAGAGGGAATGATACTTTCCCAGTCCCCCCCACACCCTCACCTAGTGCAGAACAGACACTCGCCTGTGCCAGCCACCTCCCCATCCCCACACTGCACTGCGAGGAGCAGTCAGGATCTGAACCAGGGGCAGCCAAATCACATTAGGCATTTAGGGTGGGGGAGTTACTGGTGGGGCAGGCAGATGTCACACACGCAGCAAGCTAGCTCGGACGGGCAACCAGGTCTCATGCTGCTTCACTCCTTACCTCGGTGCACGAACAAGTGGGTCTGTATCAGGATGTCATGCAGAGCCAAACCCTTCAGCGTTTTTAGTTCCAGGATCTCTGAGCAGAGCGTCAAGGGGTTTCTTCTGCGGGATTCCTTCCTATCAATGCCAGCAGGCTCTATCAAATCAACAATGTGCCTCCCCCCTCCACTTGCCAGGTCTGGGCAGGCACACAAGTCCTGTTCCATCCCCAATCAAACTATGGGCTCTGTAAGCCAAGGAATTGCCAGGGGGAAATCGGACTCCAAGGTACGGTAGGGGGGCGGGCTGAGAGCAGAGGAAGTGGCTCCCATGCTCACCCAAAGTCCCTGCTGTGCCACAGTGGGAACTAGTGTTTTAACTAGCATACACAGCAGCAGCCTCTGCCCTCTCGGCCACACAGCTTAGTCCTGCTCAAGACACCATTGCCAGAGGCATTTCCATTTCTTCCATCAACCAGGTCCTTGGCCTGTCTGCTATGCATTCACCAAGACCAGGTTACATCCTTTCACAGGAGGTTACATCCTGGCAATAACTCGGTTCCTGATCATCTGGCTGGATCTGAACCTGTGCCCAAGTAGCAACAAGCTCCATTGCCAATCCCTGAACTGCATCCTTCTCTCCCTACACACTATTCTTTCAGGGTGAGCTGTGCATCACTTGCCCCTCCCTATTCTCTATTAACAGATGCCCCCCCACCCCTACACCAAGCCCAATCAGCTTGCATTAGTGGGGAAGAAGGGTGTTCAGCACCTGCACAGATTAGTAACATATGCAATGCGCTAAAGGGAGCTGCACCTTTGTCAGCAGTTCAGACATCAAGCCACAAGCTCAGTGTTTCCTTATCAGAAAGCAGCAGGAATCCTGATCCCAGAGAACATGGGCCATAGGTAAGCCCTGCAACCTGTTCTCCCAGTAGCAAAAGGCAAGAGCAATAACATGCACAGAAACAGGTGTGCTGTGGGGGCTGGCAAAGCCAAGATGGCCTTAGGAGGAGTGGCATAGCATGTCCATGAGCACATACCAATTAAAAGGGCACCAGTTCCTCTCCACCACACCAGCCCTTACCCCAATGCAGTTCAAGAAGGGCCAGGGAAAGGATACTCCTGTAGGCGGTTGTGAAATTCTGGTTCAGCATCCAGTCCAGGATGTTGGAAATATCCGACTTGAGGGGCTGCCCAGTGCAGGTGTACACGGTGTCCTCAGTCACCTTCCCAAAAGCCATGTTAGTGCTCTGCCAGAGAGAAGGGGGCATATTGAAGGGGCAAGCTCTGCCATCTGCATCAAAATGAGACCTGCTGCCTTTGCCTCTAAAGCGAGTGGATTCTGCCCTATGAAACTAATGTAGCTGAGGGAGAGCATGGCAGATTGTTCCTTCTTGCAAACCAGCACCTCATTACTCACTTTATAGCTGCTACACCTATGCAAGATGCAACCACAATGGAATAGGTTTAACAGGTGTCAGAGGGCATAGTTTGCTAAGCAAGCATCTCTACCATTGGGGAAGGAGCCAAGCTCAACTCGTCAGCTTGCAGGTTATGGAGACTGGGGGGAGAAGAGGGAGGCAGGCCTAAGAAACCTAAACAAGCTTGATTTGGAATCAACCACAGGAAAACCAGGGACCCTAGCATTTAATTTCAGTCACTTTCAGCATGGTTTTCCACTTGTGTGGGAAAGAGACAAGACCTCAGTTTTCCCTGCCCTTGTGACCCTTCTCTCACTCCCCACCGCTGAGGCAAATGCTACTGCTGCAGATAATTCAGCCACTTGCAGAATTATTTATATACTGCTGAAGGACTCAGGGTGGTTTATAGTATATTAAAATCTCCAAAAATGATTAAAACTACCATAAATACTTCATGAAAAAAAATATTAAAATCTCAAAGAAACTCCCACCCCAAACTGCTATCTCCACCTGCCAAACACTTGTAGAAAGGTCTTGCATTGCCTCTGGAAAATCACTTGGCCTTTGACTAACCTTCAGGGGAAGGGAGCTCTACAGTACTGGGATAGCAACTGAGAAGGTCTCTCTGCACGCCTTCACTGCACACCCTCACCATGTGAAACTGACAGGCAGATGGTACTTGCAAGAGGCCACTCCAGGCTGGCCAAGGGGATCACAATGGAGGAAGGAGGGCAGGGGAAGCGATCTTTCAGCTATGTAGGGAACAGGCCATTTAGGTTTTTATAGGTCTAACACAGCACCTTGAGTTGTACCCAGAAAGCTAATTGGAAGCACTCCGTAGCCTCTGAAGCACAGGTACAATGTGCTCAGTTACCCACCCCCAAAAAGGAGCCTGGCTGCTGTTTTCTGCACCAGGTGTAGCTTCCAAACAATCTTCAAGTGCAGCCTCATGTAGAACATTGCAGTAGCCTAGCCTCGGGGTTATAAAAGCATGGATGATGGTGGCCAAATCCAAATCAGAAAGAGAGAACTGTAGTAGGGTGGCCATACCGCCCCTTTAAGAGGATGCTTATGAAAAATACATATTGCAGGGCAGCATTGGTGCCAGTGCAGCCTTGCACCATGTATTTTTCATAAGTGTCCACTTTTAAAGGGGAGGTATGGCCACCCTAGACTGTAGCCTTCCCACCAGATAAGGTTGGTGAAAAGCACTCTTGGCCACTGCCCTCCTGAGAATGAGGGCTGCTCAGAGAGCAGGGAGACAAACCCTCCGCACAACATCCTCCTATGCTGGAAGGCAGCATGGGCTGAATTCAAGGTTCCCTTCCTTGCTAGGCAAAAGTGCTCTTAGTCAGTTACTCCCAACATGAAGATGAGCTCAGAGGGCAGAGGAGGTAAGCCGGGGCCAGGCAAGCTGGAACTGAGATGCCCAAGTTCCAACCACTCCACACCAGCTGCCCATAAACATAGAAGAATCCTTCCAATCCCCACCATAAACACATGCTGCCATACCAAGACCCTGCACACTATTCCTCATGCACACTCTGGGATAACAGAAATGCATCTGGACGTTAGGCAAACTCAATTGTCTCCCTCTGTGCAGATGGGCTTCCCCAACCCCTCTGCTGGGAAATATGGTGAAGTGGCACACAAGCCATACCTGCAAAATATTCAGAGCTCGGCGCATGTCCCCGTTGGAAAGCGTCACCAGTGCTTTCATTCCATCTTCGCTCGCATTGACTCTGAAAGACAAGGAGCATTTAGGATGCAGAGAAGAGGACTGGATCTAGGAAGTTACCAATTAGGATCAAAGAATGGCCACTGCAAGGGATCCAGGTATGTGAACCATCACTGTTCAACAGCGAGGACTAAGGGAACACCCCAAAGCAACACCCTGGTGCGTGGAGCTCTGGCATGTGATGCAGCCCAGCCTCCCCTCCCGCCCCCATATTTCCTGATGCCCCAGGAAAAAAGATGCCAGCAGCTCCACCCCATTCATCAAGTCTTTCATCCCACGTAATCTGAAGTGCCCCTGCAACTGGTGCTTTGCCTGAAGCCAGATAGATCTGTGGCCTCCAGAAACTGTATGTACTTGCCCAGACAGCCTGAAGGTAGGTGTTGTCAATAGCAAGCCCTAACAAAATGGAGAGAAAGGGTAGAGGCAGCAGTCGCTTCCAAAGGCAAGAGAAGGATATGGCAGAGCAAATGAGAATCTGGAGAGGGAGGAAAGCAGTTAGGCTGTGCAGAGCACCAAGGCCACACCAACGTCTCCACAAACAGGCTGGATGAGCCAGAAGCTGCTCCGAAGTAGGATTCCATTACCAGCTTGATCCATGCCAATGCATTTTCCCTCCACTCCCTTTACTCACTCTTCCTCTTCGATGATGTGCTGCAGCCTGGGGACCATGAGCTCTGGCGTCAGGGGGCCAAACCGGAACCTGGTGCACCTGGATTGCAGGGCAGGGATGATCTTGGAGAGGTAGTTGCAGATCAGACAGAACCTGGTGTTCTCGGTGAATTTCTCAATCACTGTAGATGTGGAGCAAGGAGTGGGGAGCTTCAGGCACGTAATATCCCCACCCTGCCAGCGATATTACATGCCTGAAGCTGCAGGCACAGGAGAGACTTACTGATCATGGGCATCTTAGGACTAAACCATCCCACTGAACCTTGGGGAGTCAACCTCAGAGGCATGGTGTTCCCCACGGCTGTCCTTGGCCCTCTCCTCTTCTCCATCTATACCTTGTCCCTAGGCAAACTCATTGCCTCCCATGGCTTCCAATATCACCTCTACGCTGATGACACAACTCTCTCTCTCTCTACTCCCTCTCTCTCTCCATCTATTCAAGCTCACCTCACCAGCTGTCTCTCTGATATCTCTATCTGGATGTCTCAACGTCAACTCAAACTCAACATGGCTAAAACTGAACTCCTTATCTTCCCCCCTCATCCTTCCTCTCCCTCTTCCCTGTCGATCCTCATTGATGGGGTCACCATCCTTCCCGTCCCCCAAACCTGTAGCTTAGGCTTCATCTTTGACTCACCCCTTTCTTTTAAACCCTACATTGACTCTGTTGCTAAATCCTGTCGCTTCTCCCTCCATAACACTGCTAAGATTCGCCCTTTTCTCTCTGTCTCCTCTGCCAAAACCCTTGTTCATGCCC
>QEPC01008871.1:1554485-1572950 GCA_003113815.1 Sphenodon punctatus
TTGACTCCCTGGGCTGCCCACACCCCTCTTAGAGGTGTCTGGTTGTCTGATAAAGCCATCTCTTTTCTTGCTTGTAACATTAGTTCTGTTATCAACTTCTGACCTTCCTCTGTTCCCAATGTCCCTGTGAGCTATAAACTATTCAGTTTTGCTTTGGGAACAAGGAGTTTCTGCTTTCTCTCAGGCATCATTTACTTCCTCTGACCAATTGACCACCTTACTCCTAACACATTTTATTCCTCAACTATCTAAAACAATGAATCAATGCATATACTAAATAATGCCTTACTTAACTTATAACACTCTACATAATCTCAAATGCGGGCCACAATGGCTTATACAGAAGTTTCATTTAATTACAATATCATAATTATAAATCCAGTGTATACTCTTTGGTTACATTTCAACAAAGGCTGAGTTACAATAGCATTCAATGTCTGCTCTGGCACATTTGTGTCAAAAGAAAGCGCTTCTGTTTTGGTTACATTGTAGCAAGGAAGTCAGCATTTCTTGTTAGGCCTGTGCCATTTCACAACAGTATAAGTTGTTGTTTAGAATGTCAAGGCCAGGCAGAGAGGTTATGGGAACTCATATCAGGTGAGCTTGCTAGAAAGGCTAATTGGAAGCTGGGTGACTCAGGCAGAAGCAGCTGTATTAGTTAGAGTTGGTCACACATGTGCAGAATTGGTAGAGAGTGTGTAACATCAGAATTCCTATAACACACAGCAGCTGAGGAACCATTTTGGAACTTCACTGCTGGCTGCTTGGCAGATGTGCTCGAGTGGGCGCAGAACCTGGGGCCCACCCAAGGATCCTCCTGCAGCTATTATTGGAGTTTCCAGCTGGCACAAAGGGATGCGAGAGAGCTTGCTTTTACTGTTTGTATTTACTTTTAGGCTTTGTATATAATCAGCTTTCTTGACCCCATTTGTCTGAATTATCACTGAATTGATCCAAAGAACAAACAATTTCAATACACCCTCCTACTAAACTTTCAGAATCCACGGAAGGCAGCAGCCCATCATGCCGAGGACTTGCGCTGTTTCTGGCTCAAGGGCTGGGTCTTGAAGTGGGGCTTCTTCCCAGTCCTTTGCTGACACTGCCACCAAGGTCTGCTGGAGTGCTGATCTAGTTGCCCCTATGGTTTCAGAAGGATGCCTGAGGGTGAAAGGAACCCTTGTTTGTTCCCTTGGAAGGGTTCAAGAAAAAGGTCTCCTTTTCTGGATCAGTGATTGTCCATGGCCTCGGAGACTGACTTTCCATGGGCATAGGCATAGTCAAATTGAGCAATGGGCCACTATGCTGGTAGTCATCGTCCATGCATTCAATTGAACAGCATCCAAGGTGGCATCTGCCGCATATGCTGATGCAAGGGCCAATTTCTTGAAGCTGTCCTTCAGCTCCTTTTGCTCCACTTCCAGACCCAGGTCACTAGCCCACAGATAAGTAGACCAACTAAATCTGGAGGCTGATGCTATTGCTCTGAGAACCAGGGATGAGGCCTCAGTTCTTCCCAAGAGCCACTTCCACTTTCCCGTCCAAGTAGTTCCTTAAGGACCCCTCCCCCTCTGCTGGGACAGCTACAGACTTAGCTAGGTCTGCTGCCCCTGCATCAACCCTAGGTAGCATTACCAATTCCTCCTGGGTCTTGGGCACTAAATAAAAGTGAATCACAAACCCATGAGGCCCTTTGAACTTAACAGGCTGCTCCCCCTCTTCCCTTCCCCCCCCCAATAGTATCAATACAAAAATGGGCCAAGGGTAGTTCAGACAGCCACACACACCAAGGCTTTTTTATTCTCCTTGGGTGACTCAGTGGTCTCAGTTGGGGGAGCAGGGAGATCTCTAGTACTGCAGCAACCACCAGGAAATAGTGTCATCGAATGCCTACTGTGATGTCTATTAATTACTTTGCAGACAAATCGCTTGTATTCACCATGACTTGGGTGCTGCCACTTTTGACTACAGGATCAGTCTGCAGTTATGGAAGCTCAGTCTTGTCCTGTTTACTTGGAACAGTTTCAACTGATATCACCCACCAATGCAGTGGAGGTATTTGGGGCACTGAAGGAAACCAGTTGTGAGTTAGATCCTTACCCCTCTTGGCTGGTGAAAGCCAGCTGGGAGACGTTGGGGCTGTTGCCAACGGGGGTTGTCAATGCCTCCCTTCAGGAGGGCAGGATGTCAGATGCCCTTAAAGTGGCAGTTCACCCTGTTTGGACACCGACTCCTCAGCTAGCTATCAGCCTGTCTCTAGCCTTCCTTTTTTTTAGGAAAGGCTAATGAACAGGTGGTTGCTCAGCAGCTCCAGGCTCATCTTGATGCGGTCAGATTCCTGGACCTGTTTCAGTTGAGTTTTTGTTCTGGGTATGTCAGAGAGACTGTGCTTGTGGCCTTGGTCAATGATCTGTGCCTAGAGACCGATAAGGGAAATTCTACCGTTTGCTAGATCTTTCAGTGGCCTTTGATACAGTTGATCACGAGCTGTTGTTGACACGACTGCGGGACCTGGCGAGGGTGCACAAAACTGCTCGAGTAGTTCCATTCTTTCCTCTCGGGGAGAAACCATGCTGCTCTCAGGGCGATCTCAGCAGGTGATGATGGGCGATTGCTCATCATCCCCTTGTGACTTCTCCTGTGGGGACCCTCAGGGTTCTATTCTGTCTCCCCTCTTGTTTAATTTGTATCTGAGGTCATTGAGCAAGATCACTCAGAGGTTTGGGGTGAAGTATCATCAATACACCGATGACACCCAGCTCTACCTCTCCCTTTCATCTGACCCAGGTCCTGAAGTCTCAAGTGTTTACCCAGTGCCTGGCTACAGTTGGGGACTGGATGAGGGAGAGTCAATTGAAGCAGAATCCTAACAAGAATGAAGTGAGGACGGTTGACCAGTCTTGTGACTTGGAGGGGATTGGAACTCCTGTTATTGATGGAGTCCGGCCCCCTCTAGTCAGTCAGGTGGATCTTCAGGTTGTGGTGGTAGTGGCCAGGAGCGCTTTTGACTAACTCTAGCTGATGAGGCTGCAGTCTTTTCTTTCTGACTCTGATCTGGCCTCTGTCATCTATGCTTTATCACCTAGATTACTGCAATGGGCTGTGAGAGGCTGCCCTCGATGGCTGTTCAGAAGCTGCAGCTGGTGCAGAACGCGGTGACTCAGCTTCTTTTGGGGCTGAGCCTCAGGGAGCAAGTTACACCAGTGTTCCAGAGTCTACACTGGCTGCCTATAGTCTTCTAGGTACAAGTCAAGGTGCTGGGTCTGTAGGTCAGAGGTGCGCAGGAAGGAGTTCTCAGTTGCTGCCCCAGTTCTGTGGAACTCCCACAGAGTGAGCCCAGGTCTAAGCATCATCCAAAGATAGTGCTACTTTTTTGTTTCAAAAAAGTATTTGGCAGGGGGGATAGGAGGTTTTTTTGCAGTGAAAGTGAGTTAGGGAAAACGTTTTTATGCTGTCTTATACATTAAGTTGTTCAAGCCATTCGGGAAGGGTTGGGTAAAAACTGGATAAACAAAAAGTTTGTCTAGCAGTGCCTCAGTTTTCAGACTCAACCTCTCCACCGCAGACTTCCCTCCCTTATCTGGCTCAGTCGTCAATAACTCCTCATCCTCTTTCTTGGGTGGAGATGGAGAAGGCAAAGGGAAGGGGAAGCATCTGGGCTTTTTTGCATGGTCTGGAGGGATGCTTTTTTCTACCCTACTTGCTATGCCGCCCATGCCCCCCTGGAGTGGGCATGAAGAGCTCTCTTTCTGCCATTCTAACCTTGTGACGGGAGCGGGATCAAGAGGAAGAGCTGGAAGACTCTGAGGAGGAAGGGAAAGGCATTGGTTCAAGTGCCCATGGTTCAAGTGCTCTTCTCTTTTGTTCCTCCTCTGATGGTTGGGGGGGGGGGGGGGTGAAGGGATGCGTTGCCCTCTAGAACTGTTCCCTTCATTGCTTCGCACAGATGCTGGGTCAGAGCCCCTCCCTAGCTCCTCCAAACTCAGTGGGACCTCCCCAGAGCCCCCCTAGGGCAGGTTTCCTGGGCACTGTGCCCCCCCCCCCAGCTTAGCAAAAGGTGGAGTAGCAGCCACCACCTGCCTCCCCAACCACACCAGGACTGTGGTGGGGTGTTGGCTGCGGAACAAGGAATGGCCGGATGGGCTGACGCACCCATTGGGGTGGCTCCCCCTTCAGGAACTTGCTGGACAGGCTGCTCAGGAGCTGTAGCGTGTCTGAGGAGGGTCCACTACCCTCTGTCAGCTCCCAGGGGTTACTCTTATCACCCCTGGAGCTAGGCATATCCCAGAGCTGGGGCTTCTTGCCTCCAAGCACCATGTCTGAGCATGAAGGAGCAGCAGGAATTTGTGCCTAGCACACTACTCGGCTACTGCTGCGACTAACTCCTTACTTGCCAGTGGCAGAAAATGGAGTGGCTCTAGGCATTGCAGATGTAGATTGAAAGGGAAGGCCGTGTCTCTAGGCAGCAGTGGGGGGAGACATAGGGAAGGACCCCCTCCTGCCAGCAGCTCAACCAGTTCCTCCCCACCCCACCCCCAAAAGGAAGAAAGGGTAAGAGCAGCAGGGCCAAACAGAAGAAGGGAGGGAAAGTAGGGGACTAAGATCTACACAGACATATTCCCCTAAGGGGAACTCTAAACCCTACCTCCTATTCCAGTTCTGTCCTGCCTTGTGCACCAAGTCTGGCATTGAGCTATGTCTCTCCTATGGACTGAGGCGGTCACTCATATTTGATCCTGCCTATCCACTGTGAAGAGGGACATATCCCATCAGTCAAACTGTCTGGCAAAAGATGGAGAACAGATGTTCAACTTTTTAGAAATTTGAGAACTGTTATCATGCCCCACTTAATCTTCTTTTCTCTAGGCTAAGCATACCCAGTTCTTTCAGCCTTTCCTCATCTGGCTCGTCTTCCATCCCCTTTGTCATCTTAGTTGCTCTCCTCTGAATATTCTCCAATTTGTCTACTTCTGAAAAAAAAAAAAACAAGAAGGGGGTCTAAACAGTGCTGAGTAAAGTCTCCCATGTTCTGGAAATGACCCATCTGTTCATGCAGCCCAAAAGGGCATTTGCCTTTTTTGCAACAGCATCACATTGTTGACTCATGATCCACCATAACTCCCAGAACCTTCTCTGCAGTGCTATTGCCCAACAAGCATTATGGGAAAGGCAGGATACAAGTTAAAATAAATATACAAACAAGTTGTCCACCCCACCCTTTTTTAAAACCAATTGATATGTTTTTTAAAATCCTATATGCAGTACAATGCATTTGTCTTTATTAAATCTCAGTTTTGTTCTGTCAGGACCAGGTCTCTAGTTTGTGATCTTACAGGCATGTTCACAAAGGTGGTCAATGATTTAAGGCACCCAGGCGGACACACTTATGGGATGGAGCATTTGAAGCTCCCAGCCACTGCAGTGGGAACTAGTGCCTCACACAAACCCCTCCAGAGAACCTGTGCGTTTTCCCACAAACTGGCCTTCTCCTTCTGAAGCCAAGGGTCAGACTTTGCAGTTTGCCGATTCCTTTCAATCCAGCACATATCACTGGGACAAAAAGCAAGAGATAAATAAGCCTTCTGGCACTTACTTAAAAATGGTCCGTGTGCTAGCAAAGCTCAGGATGGGGCCCCTGACAATATCAATTCCTCGGTCATCTGAAGCGTTCAGCTAAAGGGAAGGGGGCAAGCATCAGAAACAGCTTGGCACAGTAATCAGGGCAATAGCATGAATGCAGGTGAGAACTAGATGAGGTGGAAATGATCCCTCAGCAGTGCTTGCTTATGGAGAAGTAGTGCTCCAGAACACTCAAATCAATCTTCACCTGTATTAGCAGCATGGTTATGTAAGCTTGGTAGACAGAAAGATCACCCACCCCCACTGCCCAACAAAGAAAGAAAACCTGAGAACAAGGAAGCACACACCAAAGTGGATTTACCTCTAAAACAATGGAGTTGAATTCTTTGGCCTTGTAGAGCTGTTTAGCACAGGCCAGAATTGTGGAAGTTTTGCCTGTACCTGGGGGTCCGTAGAAGAGAAGATGAGGCAGACGGTCCTCACTGATGAACTTCTGGACTGAAGGAGATGGGGATTAGACCCTTCCAGTTACTATCCGGGGCAGTGGTTAGATAAAAGGAAGTCTGACTCCCAGCCTTTAGATTACGTGTATCAGCTTCCAGCTGAATACCTGCGGCAGCCATGCTATATCGCAAGCACTGTCAATAGGCAGAACTGAAACAAGTTTATTTTCCTGCTTCAAACTTCTTAAATATCCAGTGTGGGCTTGCTTGACCAAATAATCATTTAAAAATTATTGTAGGCTTATATTGTGCCCTTTGCAGAACACAAACAGATAACACCCTCAATAGAAGACAGATGCCAAGATGATAAGTGACAGATGTAAGCTGTGATGGGGAAAGGGACATTTTGTCTATGACTCCAAGGCAAATCCTTGCTCTTAAGAAGGGTGCTATGGGAAGCAAGGCACACACAGAGCAGGCAGGGCATTTGCTCAAGTCATTTGGAGGGACCCCCTGACAGCTAAACAGCACAAATGAGCTGGATTGACTCTGGAGCCCCAAATTCATGCTAGTCTACAAAAGAGAAGATGGGGCAATACAGATATGGCAGAAAATAGGGGAAATGTTCTACCCCTTTAATAGCAAGGACAGGTTAACAGACATGGCAAGCACGAAGGCATGCCCTGTCTTTGAGCAGCAGAGAACCTAGGCCTTCTGTCTAAAATAATAGAATGGCAGCGGGCCATAACAAATGGCATGACAACCACTCACTGATGGGTGTTGATCTGGTTGTTTTTTAGGTGGTCAATGTTCACAAACATGCATTTGTTGGTGTGCCCTCACACATGGTGATGTGTCCAGAGTGTGGGACACACCATATAGGCTAATCCAGGCTAATCAGCATTTGTGTTGACATGTCATTTATTAGGTTGATGCTTGGGCAGCTGGGTCTCCAGGGGCATAGGGAGAAAATAAATGGCATGATTGCCACCCACAAGTGGGTGGCAACCAGGCCATTTATTAACTCACCTTGGACCAGGAACATGCACTCCCAGTCTGGTGCCCCCACATAGAATTCTGCTAAGGCCAGGACAAAGTCACAGGGGACACTGTGCAATCTAATGCGCACACACGTTGGCATGCAGGCCAACACATGGGCATGCTGTTTGTTGGGGCGTGGGGGAGAGAAAGGACCCTGCCTGGAAAGGAGGCTCTGTGCACTGGCCACAAGCCCCACTCTCATTCTTCCTAGCTGAGAATACACAAGGACCCAGGCAACGTTCACACTACCAGAATGAGGGCTATTGGCTTACATCATGTGTGCTCTTCCTAATTTTTTTTGCATGACTTCTGAATAAAAATGCATCACTCTTAATACTGCAGCATCACTGGGAGGAGGAGAGAACAGCAGGTGCTTGTATGGCACCAGGAGTCACAGCCTGAAAATTCCAGGAACATCTGATCTCTTTCTTCCCGCCAGAGGGTGCCATGAAGAAGAGCCAAATGCATTGCACAGAGTGTGAAATGCAAGATGGGATACCTACAGAGGGGGAGGGAGTGGTGTGGTGGCAATTTAATGTGGCCACACAAACAGGTGGCCATTTGTTAGGTTTGACACACAATACATGCAAATGAGTACCACACACACACACACACACACACACACTTACTCCTACGTGGTTATCATGCCATTTGTTAACACACAGTATTTCCAGACAAGGATCTCACGAAGGCTAAGTGTGAACATTTTTGAGAGAGATCTTAGTAAAGCACTGACATAACCTCAACGAGTGGCTAATGGGAAACTTAATGCCAAGCATGATTGAGCATTTATTACTGTTTTGGGATGCTATAAAGGTCAATAGCATAACTGGGTGCAATAAAAGTGCCAAAGTGACACTCCATACACGTCTGGCAGACTATGCCCTTGGTCAAGGTTTCTGGGTTCTAATCCTAGCCCATACACTGACTTCCTGTGTAAAATTAGGGAAATCACATGCTTTCTCTGCCACAGGTCACACCTGTAAAATGGGACCACCACCTACTTGCCTCAAAGCTTTGTGGGAATGAATGTCTACAAAATGCACTAATATGCTCAGGTTAAAAAGTGTAGAGTACTTACTGGTGCTTAAAATGTCCTGATGTGAAATCAGATCATTCAGCGTCTGAGGTCGATATTTTTCTACCCTAAAGATAAAGTTTATATCAATATAAATGGAGATGAAGAGCTGAGGTTTCAAGCATTTCATGAGCAGGAAGCAGGTATTTGAGGCAGGAGATGTCTGATCTGGGTGCAAGTCAACCACGCAGAAGGCTCTAGCTAGCTAGATATCTGTCTTCAATCCAAACTACTTCATGTGGACTAGAATCCAACTACAGAGTTCCAGCTGCAAGCCAGAGGGGCCCCATTTTCTGAATCCAGGCAGAGGCAGCAGGAAATTCATTGGGGTGCCCAAATTCTGCTGACACCAAATTTACAAAATTTCAGTATCATTAAAACCAGATAAACTCAAGGCAGCATCAGACACAGGGTGCTTTCAGACATGCATTAAAGCATCTTTATGAGTTCGGGGGGGTGGGGGGGAATGACACACGCAAATTAGTGCAGCTTTGATAATGTCAGAAAGGCACCCCACAGATGACTGAAGCTTTACGGTGCACTGAGAAATGCACTGTATCAAGCTGGATTTTGCAGCTTGGTACAGCGCATTTGGGAACAAGAGAGAACCCTGCAGGACAACAACAAGGGAGCTCCCAGGGGGATGACGGGCCATCAGTCGCCACCACTCTCTGGATTCTCTCATCCAGGAATGAGTAGAACTACTAAAAAAAAACAACCAGTCTCATGCACCCCAGTCAGGTCCTGCAGCTGTGTCAACAACACTCCGTGATCAACTGTTATCAAAGGCCACAGAAAGATCTAAACAACAGGGTACAATTTCCCCTGTTGATTTCCAAGCGTAGATCGTCAACCAATGCCACAAGCACAGTCTAGGTGCCATGCCCAAGTCAAAAACCCAACTGACAAGGGTCCAGGAATCCAATAGGATCAAGATGCACCTGGAGCTGCAATACAATCATCTGTTCAATAACCTTCCCTAAAAAGGGAAGGCTAGAGACAGGATGGCAGCTGACAGGGGAGTCAACATCAAGAGGTGGTTTCTTGAGCAGGGGACAGACAACTGCAGTTTTGAGGCCATCAGGCACCCTGTCCTCCTGAAGGGAGGCACTGACAACCCCAGCCAGCAATGGCCCCAGTGTCTCCTGGCTAGCTTTCACTAGCTAGGACAGGCATGGATCCAATTCACAACTGGTCACTTGCACCACTCCAAGCACAGTCTCTACATTAGTGGGCAAGATGAATTAAAGTCGATCCAAGTAAACCGGATTAAGACCAGTACTCCCAACCCCAAACTCTGCAGTCAAAGTAACAGGGCCTAAGTCAAGACAAATATGAGTGACTTTATCTGCAAAGTAAGTGGCAAACTCATCACAGGGGGCAGCTAGCGACTAACTCCAGGTGGAGACAGCCAGAATTTAATAAACTATTCACCACCCGGAAGAGCTCTGCCGGATGGCGCTTTGCAGATACTATGGCAGCAGTGAAAAGAGCTTTCTTCACCAGTGCCATAACTACAGCATAGTCATAAGAACATAAGATGTGCCATACTGAGTCAGGCCAATGATCTATTGAGCCCAGCACCTGTCTCAGACAGTGGCTAATCTCAGTCACGTACCCAGCAGGTCACTATGGGGCAATTCATTCCCTGCTATTCACTCACAGCTCCCGACAGTAAGAGATTACATTCCCCAAATCTACCTGGCTAATAATGGACCTAAACTCCAGAAAATTGTCCATCCCTTTTTAAAACCCAGTTATCCTACTGGCATTGACCTCATCTTCTTGCAACAAATTCCAACACTTAAATTGTGCATTGAGTACATGTTCCACCCCACTCCATATCCCCTCTCAGATATCTCTTCTCCAAGCTGAAGAGCCCCAACCCATCCAGCCTGTTTTCATATGAAAGCCATTCCATACCCCTTATTCTTATTGCCCCTTTTCTATTTCAACTATATCTTTTTTGAGATGCAGCAACCAGAACGGCACACAATATTCCAGGTGCGGTTGCACCATAGACATATAGTGGCATTATGATATTTTCAGTTTTATTCTCTATCCCTTTACGAATAATTCCTAACTTTTTATATATGTAAAAACACAGCCACCGTACACTGAGCTGAGTATTTCAACGTATTGCCCACAATGACTCCAGGGTCCTTTTCCTGAGTCGTAACTCCTAATTTAGAACTCAGCATTATGTACATAAAATTCAGATTCTTTTTCCCTATGTGCATCACTTTACACTTGTCCACATTAAGTTTCATCTGCCATTTAGATGCCCAGTCACCCAGCCTCACAAGACCCCCCCTGCAATTCTTCACAGTCTGCTTGTGTTTTAACTACCTTGAATAACTTGGTATTGTCTGCAAATTTGATCACCTCACTCCCCTTTCCAGATCATTAATGAATACATTAAACAAGTCCTTCAAGAACAGTCGGCTTTGGCGTGAGTCAAGCGCCACTTATGCTCTGACCTTCTACCCTCACGCTTCAGCAACCTCAGGTCTTCCGTACACCAAGGAGACCTGTGCTGCCGCAGTAGAGGAAAAAGATACCTGGGTGCCACCGTGGCAATAGCCTGAGTCAACGCAGCATACCACAAATCTATCAGGGCATCAACAGAGGGCCAAGCCTGTCAAGGTCAGCGGCTAAATCCCCCAGAAAGTTCTAGAATTCTATTGAATCCATTAATCTCTGGGAGCAGACCATCCTAACTAGTCCACCACCCCAATGTGGACAAAGGAGGGCAGGGATCTGGGCCCTCAGAAGGTAACGATCTGACCATGACAACAGCATCATAGCAACACCCTCAATAGTCAGGCCCTTTATTTCCTGGCCAGTGCAGAACAAAAGATCAAACTCATATCCAGCCTCACGAGTCAGGCCAAATAGAGAGGACAGAGTCATGGCTGCTCCCGTGATGCATTGGGGGACAGCCAGATACAGGGGAACCCCAAAAACCTGGTCACAAGAGCACAATCCTGACTCCACTTAAGACAATGGAAGTTCAGACACGGACTTCGATGGAATCAAGTTTGCGCCCTGAATCTCACAAACCTGGGGCTGGAGCAAGAATCAGGGCAGATTAGTGCGGAGATTCAACCTGATGATGCAAACTCCTCCTCATCTTCTCCCAGGCACTTGGGGAATACGAGAGAGGATACAGGAGGCAACTGAATTGAGAGTCTGCTTGGGGACGGAACAGAGCTGTGCAACTGATGAGTGTGGGGCTCCCTGGTGATTCTGCTTCAATAGTCCATTGAAAGCATTATTGTATATACCAACTCTACAGCAAACAAGGAGCTAAGAGACACCTAAAGCTTTAGTGTTACTGACAATACGGTGACAGCTGGCTATGCAAAGGTTCAGCGCTTCACCTCACCAACCAAAACTAGCTCAGTTTACCCCACCAATCCCTCCAGGATACATGCAGCTTTACAGCAAGTTGAATTCACATGAAAGAGCACACATGTATTTATGGACATGGGTTTAAAAACAGAAGTTGGGGGGGAGGGGACACACACAAAATACAGGGAGCAGTCCTTGAGTGGCCCATGAACCACTGTTTTCCCACCCAGTAGCTGAATTTTTTGAAAATTTGATGAACGGGTAGAGTCACTACTATTTGACACTGGAGAGGGGGGACATAACAGTGGCAGCTTTTGTGGGATTCAAAGAGGAACTTTTGCCACTCACTTTGAATTGCTGTCACTCCACTGTCTATAGTTTATTTGCACAGCTACCCCAGAGCACAGCACAGGAGGCTCTATTTGGCCCCAGTTACTGTGGGCTGACTTATCCTGCTCTGAATCAGAATAAGCCCAGATTCCAAGCAGGAATTATAACCTCAATCTGAGCCACGTGGATCATTGTACCAAAGCCAGACATCTCATGAGTGTCTTCTCTGCATGAGCAAGCCAGGTGCCAAAATGCCAACCCTATTACTCCAGCATCTCCCATCCCTATATACCAGTGCTAACTCCTAAACTGGTGAAAGGAACAGCTTTCCAAACTTCTAGCTAAACAGCAGGCTCAAGTGCACATCCCAAGCTACCTGTTCAAGTTTTGCTTTGACACAAGCAGAGAAGCAGCAAGCCAGTCTGCAAGCATTGAGAGGAGTCTCTTGTAAGGGGGTGGGGAAGGAGAGATTATTTGAGAGGCTGGAACATGACTATAGTAAGTTGGGCACAGACCCACCCAGCCAAATGCAACATGCACAACCCCACACACCCCAACCTGGGCAGAAGCTGGGGATAAATCCAACTCATTAAAACTCTGATATGTGGTTCCCAACGTTTTTGTCCATGTGATTCCACAAGGAGCCGAAACTGGGACCCCCGCCCCCCAGACACACGGCAACGTGTGCAAAAGCAGTCGGGAGCAAAAACTTCAGAGTTTCAGATTGTGAGCCCCCTGGGGCTGTATCCAAGACTGTTCAGTGCAGAGTACATTGTTGGCGCCGACAAGCAACAACCATCAGGATCCGGTCACCTGTGCAGAGGCCCCAACCCGCCGTTTGGAAACCTCTACTCTGTCGACCACTTCAAGGAAAGTTCCGCCGCATGGGAAGGTCTCTTAGCCCCGGAACCCATACCCGCCCTGGGAGCAACGCTCTACATAGGGCCTCGGGCGCTGTCCCACCCCACAGCTTTCGCGAGAGGGGCAAGGAACAGCCCGGCTGCCCCTCCCCTCTTGTAGCCTCTGTCTGGGGCTTGTGGCGGGAGAGACATCTTGCAAGGGCCAAGCAGCCGCAGGTCAACTAATGCTCAAGCCCCGGGAAGAACCCCGCCAGTCCCTTTACCATGGTAGGTTTCTGTTCTTCACCACCCCCTGCTTCTTGGATGTTGCAGGCTCCATGCTGCAGCCGCTACTCCCACCTCTGCTTGCAGCCGGGATATATTTGTGCTGCGCTCTACTTCTGCCGGCTCGCGCGCAAATAGTTCTCGCGAGAGTGCCCGGCTTGGCCCCGCCCAGCGTTGCTAAGGCCTCTGTTGCCCTGGTAACCGAACACGGGCTGGAGAAGGAGGGCTGACGCGGACCCGCCCGGTCTGGAACACGCGATGCCTGAGTGGGTGTTCGGGCGAAGAACTTGCGGGCTGGACAGAGTGCCTGATTGCTGAGGCCTGGGAGAGACTTCCTTACTCTCGCCGCTCACCCACTCCAGACTAGGAGAAGAAGGGTTTCTCCAACCGAGAGACCCGCAACAGCGCCCTGAGCCCCCTACCCATAGCGCGGCTCTTAGCGCCAGTTTCAGCATTAAGTTACTTCCAGCCCGCCCGGCGCTTGTCCAGCTAAGCGAGAGGGTTTGACTCGTGGCTTGGAGCACTGACCCCCATCCGCAAGGCAAAGGCCATGTTCAGATGAACACTATAGTTAATACTCCTGCGTCAGTTTCCCCCCAGTCCTAGCCGAGACCTACTCATCACCGAATCCAAGACCACTTTATCCTCACGGTGATAAGCATTTGTACGAACAGTTACTTTGCAATCCAAACTGAACGTACTTCAGGAGAAGTATGTTCTTCAGGAGTATTCTTCAATATGCCTTCCTAGTCCTGAATAACAATGCTCTGTTTGTGTGAACGCCTGAGGAATAAAACAGAAGTCGGTCCTAACTGACTTGAATTGAGTTAATAATTGTCAGCTGCCAGTGCTTAACAGCCCGATCGCGCAAGCGCCTGAGCCTTGGATTGAAAGGTCCCCCATTTACAGCTTGCTGTCATAGGCCATTTTTACACTGATGGAGATGGGGGGAGGATGGGTGTTTGTCTGCAGTGGGTGGAGGTGTATGTGTGTCCACACACCCACCTACACCCACAGAGCCTCCTCTGATTTTCCAGACGGCTCCGTGGGTGGAGATGGGTGTGTAATGGATGGAAGTGGGTGTTGCACGGGAGTGTGCCCGCACCCATCAAACACACACCCATCCCACTGTCAGCCGTATAGACAGAAACACACACCTCAACACCCGCCTGAACACTGGGCGGGAGGGCACATCAGTGGAATGGTCATAATTGCAATCTTCCCCACTGCACCTGGCACACCATCATAAGCTGTAAGGGCGGGAGCCCCCAAAACCAGGAATCTCCAGGTGCAGGTGGGGATATCTGCTGCTAAGGGTAGCAGAGAAGCCTTTACGCACACTTGGATATAGCTAAAAGACAATACACCCGTTATGTAGAAGAGGGGAACATAGCATGACACCTAGGGTCAGAGACTACACCAGCCCTACACTGGCCAAAACACACATCCTAACAAATGACATTACCTGCTCACTCTTCAGTGGCTGGGTAGTGTGTCCATTAACACTCAATGCCTTGTTTGTATGCATACATTAATTGTTTAGGATTTTAGGGCTTTTAAGCTACTGCTTCAGTCCATGGACTGCAAAGCACCCAACTTTTATTCAGTATGATAAGGTTTATAAGAGATGACTAGAGCAAATGTGTATTGTGCAATTAAACTAATATTTTAGTTGTCACGTGATGATGTCATCTGCTGGGTAAGGTGTTTCTAAATCTCTGAATTCCAGAAGTCAGGAACAGTCACTAGATCATTATACAAAATGGACTAGTGGAAATAACACAGTATAGTAATTCTTATGTAAACAAGCAAATAATTTAAAACTTCAGAATTAATTTCTAATAATAAATTACTAAATAATTGATTTTTCTAATGCTGAGTAGAAAATTTTATTAAAAACAAGAATAGTGTCTCTAAAACATGTCTATCTGCTTTACTTTACAATGTGGGCATTCAGCTTCAATCCTTTATGAGCTACAATAATTCAGTCAGCCCCAGCACTAGGTCACGTGGATCCTGCTCCTCACCTGGAAGTTCCCACTCTTGCACCATGTATGTGCTTGAGGATCCCACACTGTGGGAAGGCCAAGTGGTGGATGAAAGTAAGACCAAAGAATCTACTATCCCTTTATCATGGAAGAGTTAGATGCTGGATATTCATTCCCTTGAGTATTTTCTTGCACCTTACATTATGATTTGAAAGCAAGTGTTTAGTCAAATTATGGAAATTTAATTTGGTTTTCAGTATGCCCAAGCTAAATAAAATGCCTAAACTACATTCCTCCACGTACTCAAATTCAATCAAATGCCCTTTGCCTGTATGACTATGGCTTTTTTTAGACGGGATGCATCCGTGGAGATCCACCCATCCCCCATGGTCCTGGGCACCTGTCTGAAGGTGGCATGAGTGGAGACATGCTCCCACAATCTATGCACTGTCTGTCCATGCCCTCACATGGAGCAACCTGGGTTTTTCCCTGTTGCTCTGTGCAAGGGCAAGAAAGGGCGGTGTGTGGGTGCGCACACTGACCACACACCCATCCTCTGCCATCTAAGCCCCCCAACTCACTGGAAATGTGCAACAGTGCACACAGACCCGCCCCACAGACAGGCCCTCGGTGGCCACACCTAGGCTGTGGAACTCCCGATGGAGACCCATTTATCCCCAGACCTCCCCTCTTTCCGAAGATCATGTAAGACCTGGTTGTTCTGCCGGGTCTTCGGGGGTGGGGGTGGGGTTGGGAGGGTATTTTTATTGCCTTTAGCATTTGGCTTTTTTAGTAATTTTAATATTATAATACTTTGTTTTATGTATTTTATTGTATTTTTATATGTTGTTGCTGCTCCAAATCACCATTGTGTGGGAGAATGTGAGGCAAAAATGTAATAAATAAATAAATAAATAAAATAAAAATGACCTGTGACAGACCTGTCCTGCACCAGGGTAAGTTGTAGCAGGAGCAGTCTCCAAAAATCATATTCTACAGCACAATGTTTATTGCCTTTCAGTGGGTATTCATTCCAGTTTCATGTACTGTCACCACAGTTTTTATATACAAATCTTTTCTGCTAGGTTTACAGCCTCATAGGCTGACATCCCTTTGCAAGGTCAGGCTTCTTAAAGACCATGTCTGAGCTTTCCTTGACAGGGTGAGTGTCATGGGTGAGTGTCATGGGGAGTTATGAACCCAGTAGCAATTATGGTGAAAACAGACATAACACGTAACTCCACTTTAACACCACTTTAACATTTCTTATGCATGTTGCGGGGCTGTATTGATGGCATATGCAGCCCTGCATCATGCATAAGAAATGTTAAAACGGCGTTAAAGTGGAGTTAGTGTTATGTCTGTTTTTCACCCTATGTTGTGAAACCTTTGGGTACAACATGCAGACGGTCATGATGTCAAAGAAGTTTGTATTAACCATTGATTGTATAAGCCAGAGGGAAACTTATTGTATGGGGAGTTTGCTCAAGACAACTGAACCTTAGCCAAGAAATTAGCATTGTAAAACCTCAAGACCCAGGACAATCAGCATAGGTATCAGCCTGCATAGGTATAAAAGTCCAATGTAATAATGTAATAATAATAATAATAGCAGCCATCTGTGTGAACTTAGGTTAAGACTATACAATAGCTAAATGACCAACAATGGAAGTTAATAAAAAATTAAAAGCAAGGCAACTTGAAGAGTGAAAAGGCATGTGTGGCAGAGTGGAGTCACATAAGGGTGCTGACCCTTTAAGAGATAAAGAGTGGGCGGAAGCCTTGCCCACTCCTGGCTACATATAAAAAGGAACTTGAAGAGGAATGGGCAGAAGTTGCCTGGACATTGATGGGAGCACATTTCTGGTAGCCAAGAGAGCACAGCCAAGCCCTGTCTGCCCTCTCCATAGACTCCTGCCTAACAGCAACCAAGCCAAGCACGTGCACCTGAGACTTTGCATCCACTTGAATGTTATTTATCCCTTGTCTCGCCCTATGTCCCCTCTCCTTGTCTCCCTCCTCCGTGTCTATTAGATTGTAAGCCGTAGGCAGGGACTGCGTCTATCTTATTGTTCTGTAAAGCGCCAGGTACACAGCTGGCATTATACAAATGCTTATAATAACAATAATAGACCCGGGCCTTGGGCGGCATTTTTTGAGGGGGGTGGCTATTGCCGGCACCACCTGCTCCATTTTTTTCCTCCCTGCATGGTTGGAGGCTGCTGCCCACAGGCTGCTGCCCACAGCCGAACCCTGCTGCCTGGGTCCCCACTCCCCACCTGCCTCTGCCTTCTCGCTGCCTGCTAGTAGTACAGCAGCATCAACAGTGGGATACCGATGGGGCTGGGAGATAAAGCTGTTTGATTACAAACAACTCCTCCCCATGTGAGTGATCAGAAGGTTGTTGCCTTGTAAAGAAGGTTCTTTGAGATGGTGCCTAACATTCTCACAACTGGGTTGTGCATACTCCCCCCTATTCAAATAGACCATGTGATGGTCTCGAGCTCCTCTAGTATAAAAAGCACTCTCTCCCTCAGAATGGCAGTTCGTTCCAACCATTTCTAGGAATATAAGAAAAAAATTCCATGTGGGTCTGGAAGGGTGGTGGTTGTGAGAATGTTTGATGCCGTCTTGAAGAACCTTATTTACACAGCAGTAACCTTCTGTTCTTCTTTGAGGGACTCCTCACAGGCCCTTTTTACATGACTCTGCCGGGTGGGGGGGTCCGTGGATGTGCTAGTGCATGGGCGGGGTGTGCACACATCCACACATGCATCCCCACTCATCCACACCCACGGAGCAACTGCTGTTTTCCCTGGTTGCTCCATGCATGTGGATGAGTGGGGATGCATACGGTGGGCACACGCATGCACCCCCATTCACTGCAGGTGCGTGCGCCACGTCATTCACATGGGGCTCCCCCACCCATGAACACACAGCATGGGGATTTGCACTGGAATAATCAATAGTCCAAAGTGAGGAGGGGGATGTCTCTCCTCTCTTGGCCTCAATTACCTTCCCTCAGAACTCTCAAGATGGCAGCAGCACTTGTCTATCTTTTGGGACGTTCCAATGGGTACAGAGGTTGCAGCAGACCAAAATTAAAAAGAGGACTGTTCCTGGAATACCTGAGTTCCCTGTGCCTAAAGTCATGTTTTTTCTCCCATGCAGTCTTGCATTTTTGGAGGGACCAGGAACCATTACCAGCCATATATTAGAATGTGTCCTGTATTTAAACTAAAAGGAGTATTCAGAGGGAAACTCTTGGCAGGTAGCTAACACCTTAGAAGATAGAACCAGAGTTCAAAAAAACTTGATAAATTAGAAATCTGGACTGAAATTTAATAAAATGAAATTCAACCAAAATAAATATAAGTCCTGAATTTAAGAAAGGAAAACCAAATGCACAGGCATGAGGGATGAATGGGGATACATGTTAGGTCTGACATGTGCACGCGCCACATCCTTCACACGGATCGTGCCCACTCAGGACCCCTGGGGGGCCGAAAGAGGGACTTAAGTTAGGAAAG
>QEPC01008871.1:1579102-1592225 GCA_003113815.1 Sphenodon punctatus
GGATCAAGAAAACTGACCTGGTCCAAATGCCTCTGAAGCTGCCGAGCCACCACCCGTTCAATAACCTTCCCTAAAAAGGCCGATAGCTGGCCAGGGCATCATCTTGAACAGGGGCCGCACTACCGCCTCCTTGAGACAATCCGCCACCCTGCCCTCCCTAAGGGAGACGTTGACTATCCCCACCAGGAATGGCCCCAATATCTCTCAGCTAGCCTTAACTAGCCAGGACGGGCTTGGATCTAGTTCACAATAGGTGGCTCGCACAGTCCAAAGAGCATCCCCCACATCCGAGGGCAACACAGCCTGAAACTCATCCCACAAAGTAGGACAGGATGGGGCTTCTACTGCCTCTGACCCGTCATCTGCTAAAAAAGTTGCATCAAAACCGTGGTGAATTTGAGCGATTTTATCTACAAAGAAGTTCACAAACAAATCACAGTGAGCATTTGATGATTCTAAGTCCAGGCGGAGAGAGGCCGGACTGACCAGCCCCCTCACCACCCAGAACATCTCAGTCAGGCGGGACTTAGCGAACGCAATGAGGGCAGCAAAGAAAACTTTCTTTGCTGTCCACACCGCAGTGGCATAGGTATGTAACCAAACTCTGTGCTGTAATCGGTCAACTTCAGCATGTGAGTTACGCCACCGTCGCTTTAACCACCGCCCTTCACGCTTCATCTGCCGCAGCTCCTCCGTATACCATAGGGAGCTGCATTGTCAGTGCTTCAGGAGTGGACGCCTGGGGGCCACACGGTCGATGGCCTCAGTCAGCACGAAATTCCACATAGACACGAGACCAACGAGTGAGCGGCCATCGAAGTAAGAGGAAACACCCCCTACAGCTATCTGGAATCTTTCTGGTTCCATAAGCCTTCAGGGGCGAACCAACCTAACTGATTCTGCACCCTCCCAGGGGCCAACATGCACCAGGATACCTGCCTGGAGGAGATAATGATCTTGCTTAATTATTTCGGTTTCATCGAGTTACTATCAAGATAACTCTCAACTGCACCCTGGATGACTATACAACTTTCACCCAGTTGTATAGTTCATAAAAGAAACACTATTCCTAGCTGTTAGAAGCTCTCAGTTGGCACATTACCCAGATAGATACTTATACTGGCTAGAAGGTCTTAATATGAAGAAGAATCCAAATTAGACAAAAAATATACTTTTAGAGACTATACGCACAAGTCTACAGGTTCCCCCCCACCCCTTGTCAGAATGTGCACTAATTAATAGACAGACTCTGGCCCTTTTTAAATGGGCTGCAGCTGGGGTGGTGGTCTGTGATTGCGCCACTGCAGGGGCGATGTGTGTGTGCATGTGTGTGCATGTGCATGCACATGGGTGCTCACCCATTCACCCCTGCATCCCCACGAATGCCCCCTCACAGAGCAACCTACGTTTTTTCCAGTTGCTCCATGTGGAGGAAATGGTTGACGGTACGTGTTGCGTAGGACTACGCATGCATGCCCACCCATCTGCCGCTGCTTTCAAACGGGATACACCCACTCATGTCCTCTGCATAGGCATGAGTGGGTGCATCTGTTTTAAAAGGGCCACTGACAGAAAGGAAAATCTTATCGGTAATGAGCTGGTTTGAGTATTATAACAGTGTCATATGATTTCACAGGACACACAACAAGGAATTTGTCAACTGTAGCCTTCAGATCAGGCTGGAAATACTTTCAGCAATCTGTGTTACCCACCTCCATATATTATTCTTAAATCTTTGTACTTAAACAATTACTTAAACAACTAATTTCTTCCCTGAAGACTTTTGCGATGACCCTTAGTAATTATAAAGGGTAGGCAATCCTCAACAAATCAATAGCAGACACTTACATCACAGCCTCCCACAATTTCAACATCCCATCCATTTTAATCATGAAGGTGACATGATGGACGCAATAATTTGGGAGGGTGTTGAGGGAACAATTTATGGAACGTGACTTCATTGATGATAGACACGCCTGACGCCGAGTCAACTTTCATTTCACATCTCAAACAAATTTCGATTTAGTTTCTTGCACGTTAATCCTCCACCATGTGTATATACAAACTTCCATTTCACATTTCTGAGCAAGGGTCTACATAGTCTTGAACAGCCTGAACAAAATACAGTTTTTGCACCTCATTGTCAGGGGAAAGGAAACATAAAGTTTATGAGTGGTTTGGGAATAACCAGGCTTGCCCTAGCTCCTGTGCTTTCCAGAACTAGCTCGGCATACTGTCTGTACAAGCTATAACAAAAGGTATTTGATACCCTTTTCCATTAGATGGTTCCAATCTATTAGCATTGCAGAGTAGGTGGAGCAGGCTATGGATACATTTTGCTGCCCATTGCTAGCTGCTGCATATGTCTCCACAAAGGTATTTAGAAACCCTCTGTTCACATAGGAGTCAACTTTAGCTCTCTTCAAGCTTGGGTGAAAACAGACATGATGCTAACCACCCCTTTAACCACCCTTGGTGGTTATTTATGCATGTTGCCGGGCTGTATTGGTGCCCTATGCAGCCCTGAAAATGCATAAATGACCACCAAGGGTGGTTAAAGGGTGGTTAGCGTCATGTCTGTTTTCACCCCTTGTTTTAACTCAGAAGAAAAAGTACAGTCTGTCTCTACACATAGAATGGATCCCATCTTTCAGCATCTCCATTATTTTGTATATTTGCTCATTTTTCATAGCATCGGTGCCCACTTTATAGCGTTAGGCACACCATATGGCATATAGGAAGCTGTTCTACTATTCAAGACCAAGTTAGACAAGACCATCAGGATGTGGGCAACTAGATTTCCCAATTTAGAATTATACCCAAAAGGTGCGTTTACACATTGTCTCCCCCTTGGCAAAATCATATACCAGTCTTAAATGGTTTTTACAATCTTTCCAAACTTTATTTTTCTAAGAGTATTTTAAACCAAAATGAATAATAAACCTAATATAATCATCCTAAAACCTCAACCAAAATCCAGTATATATATGCAAGTTTTTCATTCAGTAAAAGGAAAAAAAAAGAAAAAACATTGTGAACAGGAAGATAGAAATAATCCAATACAAATTTGAGATCACGTTTACAGATTCAGATTGAATACAGTCCTTAAGTATCAGTAATCATGAGCATATCGAGCTCTTTATAAACAGTTTCAGAAGAAGCTGGGTATGGCATTAGTGATAGAGGTATAATCAGGACCTTTTCACTCCCTCAGTTGGCTCCCTTTTAAGAATAAAAGCTTAGTGTCTTTGTAATATGACAATTCTTCAGACTTTAAAAAGAGAGAAACTAAAATCACAGGGCCTAAATCCTAAATAAAACTAGGCCTAAATTCTAAATAAAAACTAATAACTATTTCTTTACCAAAACATGGTTAATCAATCTACTTTTGGACCTCTTTCAAAAATTAGGCAACAAAAATCTTCTCTTGCTACTACATTTAGCACAAATTTAAAATTCTAAAAGATTTCTTCAGAGTTTAAATTGTACACAGGCTTTAAACCTTAAATTAAAATTTAAAATTAAAATTTAAAATTTAATTCCCAAATAATTTTATTAAAATATTACTCTTTTTTTTCTTTCCCAATTGTTGAAAGGGATTTCCGTTTAAACAGGGACTTCTTTTCTCTAGGTTACATTTGTTTCAGGATTTTCATAAGTAAATTAGTAATCTAGAACAAACTGTGTTGTAATACCAAATTATCTCCTACTTATATCAGTAACAAACTATATCTTAGGTATAGTTATAGTGTGGAGAACCCTAATTACAGTTACAAAAATCCAAACTAGTATTCAGAGGAAGACAAAATACTCTTCCATACAAGTAAAACATCACAAGGAAAAAAAAATACAAACATAGTAATACAAATGTGGAATTATATGAACATACAGAGTCATAGATAGCTGTGCTTTTAAACCAAGTCTTGAGGAATAATCTCAGCAACTTTTAGATATGGTGCATGTCAAGAACACGTCAGGTTAGGATGGACATTACTTGGAGTAGAGCTTTTGATTGGCAGGCAGTTCAACTGTAGTATCCTGTAACAAAACAGAATTGGTATATGAACATAAAAACATACATTCTCACATACTAAGTCAGACCAATGGTCCATCAAGTCCAGTATCCTGTCCTCTGACAGTGGCCAATCTTGATCACATGGGAGAAGAACCAACAGTCACAATTAAGTCTGAAATACCGTACCGCTGCAGCAACATTTACCGGCGGAAAGTGCTATTCTGCACAGAGCAGCATGAATAGGAAGGGAGGCGATTTTCGCACCTTGAACTCGTAGCTTTTGCGGTTGCCGCTGCTGTGCTGTCGCAATTGCAGATCTGATGCGGAAGCGTCAGGTTTGCCACAAAGTTCAACCTTTCACTGAAGCACGGCAGCTTTGTATTGTGATCCCTTGCCGCATGTTTCTGCCACCTGGAATTACTCAGAGGCGCGGGATCACCCCGTCGCAGCAACCCACGCAGCGACTCCCTGGCACGGGGCCCGGCCCCTGACCATGACTACCCGAGTCTGATTGGCTTCAGAGACAGTACACACACACACACAGACCGCCCTTATCTTTTGTTTCTATTTAAATTCGGGGCTGCTCCCATTTGATCTCTTTTCCCCTCCCCCCCCCATGAGGACGGAGTTTTACTTGTAGCCGATCTTCTGGGACGCGAGAAGAGAGATTCCTTCTGATGCCGAGTGAATTTTTTGATCATTCATCTCATACACTCCAATGAAAACTTCTTTGTGTAAGTTACTGTGATTACAACATGATACATATCTATTTTGTTTGCCGACGGTTGTTCTTGTTGTTGTTGTTGTTGAGAGAGCTTTGTGTTATTAACTGAGAGATTCATTCCTTCACCTCCGTGCCCTGCACCGTCAGGCAACGGGATGGAGTGGAGGGACTCAGTTAGTTCTATAATTAATTATGGTTAGGTATGGATAGAATGGGAAGGAAGGATGCATGCATACGGCATACCGGCTCTCCGAGTCATCTGGAGTCGAACTCCCCCCACCTGGGGGAGGGGGAACGCACTCCTTCAATGTGTTCTCCCTCTCCTCTCTCTCCCTTTGACTTTGACCCTGGGCCTGGTGGGTGGGAGGGGGGTGAAAGAAGCTCTGAAGTGGCCGCAGTCTCCCAGTTTTATTATGTTATGGGATGGGACAGGACGGGACACATGAAAGCGGCTTCTCAGAGTTTGCAACTCCCTCCCTCCCACCAGGGTCAAACATAGAAGTCAAAGGGACCCCATGCAGCGCGTTGCATGCCAGTGGGCCACTGCGGCTAGGCGGGCACGAGAGCCAGGGCAGCAAGATCATGGGGAGGCTTGCTTTGAATTTGATTTTGCACACAGTCAGTCACACACAAAATAATGGGGGTGGGGGGCTGCCAGTTCACCTGATTAAATAAACGTATTTGCACTACCTATGTGTTATGCTTATGCCCCGGGCACGCAACGCGTGTCATTGAGGCTTTGACGTCTTTGACCATTGTGGGGGGTTGAAAGCTCTGAGGCCGTTTGCATCCACATCCCGTCCTGTCCCATTCATCATCATCATCATCATCAATAATTAATAAACCATTTATTGTTTAGCCAATGGCCATAACAAATTCAAATCCATAATTAAAATATTAAAATTATACAAACATGGCATACCTCACCATCACCAGTTGTACTTCCATTCAAAAATTAAAAAGGAAAGAAGTAGGAAGACAATTGCCCTAACGCCTTACCAATATGGAAGGTCTTAATTCTCAAATGGTCATAACACCCAATTAAAATAAAATTTACCACCTCTGGGTTTAAATCTCTTTTCAAATCATTCAATTTCTTCTTCCTTTTACAAACAGCATACAATAATACAAAGAGACAGAGTGGGCTAGCAACCCTCAATAACCAAAATGTTATCCTAGGAATAGGGACTAAGGCCCAGCAAAAATTAACTAAAAGACTAAAAGCCTCGGGTCTACTGTCCAGGTTTCATCCAGATCCGAAGGTCATCCAAGCTTCAATTTATAATTTCCTTTCGGGATCCTTTTACCCTATGGGATAACTGTGGGTGATTTCAGATGTTACGTGGTCCCAATTCACCACAGTGGATTCCCAGTGGTGGTGAGCCGAACAACCACCCCCCGTGGTCCAGGAAGGCCCAGAACAGATGTGACGGGACTGGGACCACATCAGGGAATCGGACAGACAGACCACAGCCTGGGGCAGCACAACAGACGTGACGCTGATTCCCGGTCATGGGCAAAACACCCAGAAGGCACTAGGGAGGGGCGGGAGGCAGACATGGCCGACTGAGGGCAGAGGACGCCAAAAGTGCCTACAGGGAACGCCCACACAAACGAAATGGGAAGGGAGGGGGAAGAGGGAGAAGAGCTGCCGGGGCAGCGCACACAGCAGGCACAGAGACAATGAGGGCACAGTGGAACACACAGCACACGCACACGCCCGGGCAAACACACACCCACAAGGGAAAGGAAGGGAAGGGGGGACGCAGCGGGACAGACAACACACATGGCAGAACGGGCACAGGGGGGAGGGGGGCTGGCCCAGGGGCAGGGCAGGACATGGGAAATGGTACCCAGAGCCCCCACAACAGCACAGTCCGCACAGGCACCCCTACAGCTACACAGGCAGTCCCAGAACTGGGGGCCCCAAAAGGCCAGGCCACAGGCACAGGGGGAGGCCACATGGAACAGGGAGCAACCTGGGAACAGCTCAGGAGGCAGACAGGCACCCCAAGCTCCGGCGAGGGTGCCATGGAGGGGATGCAGGAGAGTCGGAGCAGTGCAGGCAGTCCACAGATGCACACACACCCCCGGGCGGATGCCGGGAGGTGAAGTCCAGCTGCCCCAGAACCCCGCGGTCACAGAGGCACCCAAAAGGGGGGGTGGGTCACGGGCACAGGAGGGAGCCACGGTGGATGAGGAAGGTCAGCAGCAACCTGGGGAGCCAGGTGGAGGCATGGAGAGCAGGACACGGCCACAGGAGAAGGCAGCCACGAAGGGAAACACCGGATGCAGAGGCGACCGGGAGGGGGCTCGGAGCCACAGGCAGGGGCAGTGGAACCCCAGGAAACAGGCAGCACGGTTTCAAGGCTGGAACATCATGGAGGAAGCAGGCACTGGCCCATGGCAGCAGGGAGGAGGCAGGAGCTCTCCACAGGGCTACCAATCAGGGCATGGTAGGTACAGGGGGCCTCACAGTCAGCTTCAGGGGGCAATGAAGGGGCCCATGGCCGAGTGGCCTGCCAGTTGAACGAAGTGGAGCCACTGAAGCATGCTCTGATGGTAGCCCAGCACAGACATGTGGTGGGCGACCAGGTAGTAAGCCTCAAAGGGATCCTGCGCGGCGAGCCCCAACTGCACATCAGAACGGGACCACACACCGGACAGCGCTGCCAGCTCTGCCTCGTTGGGCTCGGAAAAACCATAGTCAGCAACAAGGGACCACGGAAGGTGACCGAGCTCCAACAGCCAGTGATACACTGCCCCACATGATCGCTGGTACCCACGGGCCCCGTGAACACAGTCAAAGTAGGACACGGCCAGGGCAGGGCCCCTCTCATTCAGACAGGCCGTGTAGGCGGCCAGGCTGCACACCGACAGAGCAGACATGGTCTCCGCCGCTGACCACCCTACATGTGAGCACCTCATCTCCGGGACGCGCCCATCGGGAAAGGGAATCAGGCCCAGGGTCTCCACATGCAGCCGGCAATCACGGGCGCTCGCCTCATAGCCAAAGTAGTGCAGCTCAGACTCGCATAGGCACCAGACAGGACCAGACAGGCTGTCTGGGCAGCTCAGGAGCAATTGCATGGCCGGGGAATGCCACAGGTCACACAGGGAATATATGTATACCATTCTGAACAGAGGCCAAATTGTAAAATACACCACAAGGTCAAATACTTCAAAAGGAGTTTTAAACAAGATACATTTATATACCAGCAAGAGTGAGACAATAAAAACAAACAAGGCATAAACCAAAGAACCATACAGAAATCAGGAGCTAATGACTGCAAAATCTCAATGTTTCCAAATGGATTCAAAGCAGACTGGGACCCAAAAACCCAAAGGGGAAAACAGTGAAGCAAAAAGATCAAAGAAGTCCCAATGAACATTTCGCTGCCCACCGCAGCTTCTTCAGGGGTTCTTTACTAACGTTGTCCCAATAAACTGTCTTCAGAGTTGCCCCATTTACAAAGTATCAACAAGAGCTGTAACTTGATCCATGGAGCAGCGGGGACGATTCCTCCCTGCTCCAAATCCAAGCAGTCAAAGTATCAGCAAAAGCTGTAATTTGATCCAAAGAGCGACAGGGGCAGTTTCTCCCTGCTCTACATGCAAGGAAGTCAGAGACAATGAAAGTGATACAAAATTCCAAACATGTGAAAACAGTTGACACAGATAAATTGGAGCACTTGGGGAAACCCCATTTTACTTTGCAAAAACATTGCTGTAAGCCCCAAACCATAACTAAAGCACTCACCCAAATCCAAGGAGTCACAACGGGCTGTAATGCAGTCTTAAGAGAAGCAGGAACGTTGTTTCTCTGCTTTAAATATGAAAAGACCAATGGTGCTTAAATTTTAATCTCAGACATTAATGTAAACAGACCCCAGCTCATAAATCCTCTCCCAAATAATCAACCCCATAATCAAACCTGAGAAGTTCTTCAGATCAAGGTAATATATCAGCCTGACATCCTTATGGGGCCAGCGTTCTAACAAGCCTGTACGTGGAACCCCTGCCGAATCAAACTTACTTTACTTACTTGTTTATATTGTCTCACTCTTGTTGATATATAAATGTATCTTGTTTAAAACTCCTTTTGAAGTATTTGCCCTTGTGGTGTATTTTACAATTTGGCCTCTGTTTGGAATGGTATACATTTATTCCTAGTGGTTATTTTTACTGTTTCTTAATACCTTGTTGCTTGCACAGGTCACACAGGGTTATGGTCTCGTGGAAGGTCCAGCGATGGTGGGCCCCATGGACGCTGGGAGCCGGGAGCCCGGTGGAAGCGCAGCCAGCCATGGTCCAGGACACAAAGGAGACTAATTGTGAGGACAGGGGGGACCCACAATCCCTGGAGGGATGGGAGGGGATGCAGGGGGGCCTTAAGACCAGTCGATAAGGCCACTGGCTGCAACATGGCATGGCAAGCGAGCGAGGTGTGGGGTGCGAACCCAGCACAGCTGCAGGAACAGAGCGCACAGACAGGACAGCCTACACACTAATCAGGGTGGTGAGGACAACAGGCTGGCAACACTGAGAGGTGGGAGGTTGATGACAGCAGGAATGCAACTGCAGCCTGCACGAGCCTGGGTGCGGCTGGACCATGTGCCAGGCCCCTTGCAGGGACAGCAGGTGCACTCAATGGACCGCCCCCAGCTCCCTAGCATGGCCACCCTGCAGGAACCTGCCCAGGGAGGGAGACCATGGGGCACGCAGCCCTGCTTTCTATGCCCGTAGACCGGCAAGTATGCGTCACAGAGTGGGCACAGGGGTGGTGGTCCCGGGTGCTGACTCAGTGGGATGGGGGCGCACTTTTGGATGGACAGGAACACCCTACTGTGGCTCGCGGAGCTGTTAACACCCTGGCTGGAGTGGCAGCACACCCCCATGCGGACCCGCATCCCCATGGTGCAGCGGGTGGCCATCGGGGTTTGGCACTAACAACTCCTGACTCCTGCCGGTCTGTCTTGCAGCACTTTGGCGTCAGGGTGAGCACTGTCTCCGGGATCCTGTGAGACGTCTGCGAAGCTGTGGAGGGAGTGCTCCTGGACTTAGCGATACAGCTGGTGGACCAGGTGGCCATGATGGCCAGCTTTGCAGCCGGAGGGTTCCCTAACTGCATGGGCGCTGTGGACAGCACCCACATAGAGATCCTCCGCCCCTCCGCTGGGGAGGCCGCGGAATATGTTAACAGATACAGATACCATTCCCTGCAGCTGCAGGCTGTGGTGGACCACCGGGGGCATAACTCTGGGCACAGCCACGATGCCCGGATCATGACCATCTCCCCCTTCTATGCCCGGATGTACCATGAGGACTTCGCGGAAATGGGGATGAGCCAGATTGAGGGGATGATGATGCCCCCATGCATCCTGGGTGGACCCAGCCTATCCCCTCACCCGGTGGCTGATGAAGGCATACCCGGTCACCTGGAACCCTGTGGAGGCTTTCTACAATACCTGCCTGTGTGAAAGCAGGACAGTCATCGAGAGGGCCTTTGGGGTCCTCAAGCAGCGCTGGAGGAGCCTTGCGGGCCGCCTGGACTATACAGTGGAGACCTCGGCCCTGGTGATCGGGGCCTGCTGTGTGCTGCACAATGTGTGCAAGACCGTTGGGGCTGCCCTCGAATACCCTGTGCCCCAGCACCTTCCCAGTCTTGTGCCCCTGTATGTGAATGCAGAGAACCTGCGGGAGTACCGATACGCCAAGCGCATCTGTGCTGCCCTGGCCAGGTGGATCAGCATGAGGCGCACACCTCCATCTCCACCTCCCCAGGGCTCCCATCAGCACCGTGGGCGTGCCCCTGTATGGCCGGCCACCCGCCCGCCCACAACCTCGGGCCCATGAACTGATCCAGGGAGGCAATAGTTGTGCCCAAACCTTTATTTCAATGCACAGTTACTTGTGTCCCCACCACCACCACCCACCTCCCTGTGCCGTGTTCCCCCCCTCAGATCGCTCTCCCCCTTCCCCCCATCCCCCACATCTCCGGGGCCTCCCCCTCGGCTGCCCTGTGGTCACCGTGGAGCTCTGGGAGCTCCCCTCCCCCCCACTGTTTGTGTCCCCAACTGTGTCCTGGGAGGCCTCGGTGTCCTGAGGGGCAGGCGGTGGTAGTAGGGTGGGTGGTCCTGGGGCCGGATGGTCCCCCTTGGGTGGATGCTCTCTCTGGAGGCCTACAGGGACTGGGAGGCATATGTGCGGGCCGAGCGGGCGGACCGGCGGCTGGGGCAGTGGCGCCGGTGGTGGGGGTGCTGAGGGGCCCAGCATTGGGCCCTGGGCAGGCAGGGTGCCCAGCGGGGCAGTTGCCATCACATATGCACTCATGGTGCCAGTGTGCAGGAGCAGGGACATGCCGATGTTGTGCTAGTGGTCCATCTTTGCTGAATGCTCCCGCACCATTCTGTCAATGGCCTTCTCCAGTCTCCCAAATGCCTCTACCTGCCTGCTGTGCTCCCAGTGCTCCCAGTGCTCCCACCTCCGCTCCAGCCGCACCTCTGCCTGGAGCCGTCGGTCCCTTGCCTCCGCTTGTTGCAGGGAGCGTTCCATGGCTGCCTCCATCCGATCGATGGCCGCAACCATCCGCTCGCCCTGCTCCATGGTTGAGCGGACAATGTCCTCTGCCTGCTCCTCCCACCGGTGCCATACCCATGCCCGGTACTCTCGCATCCATTGCACCGGGGGCATGGGCCTGGCTTGCTGGGCCCCTCAGGTTGCCCTGTTGGGTACACAATAGGTGCCGGTTAGGCGCCCCAGCCAGCCACCCCCTGTCCCGTGGCATTAATGGGGGGTCTTGGACCCAACCCCCCTCGGATTGGTGGCCAGTGCCCTCCCATGGTGCCCTTCCTCCCCCCCCTTGGTGGTGTGCCTCACCGGGGACCGCTGGCTGCTCCTGGGGCTGCTCTCCGGTGTCCTCGTCATCCGTCCATCACTGGGGTGGGTGTGTGCCGTGTCCTGTGGGGATATGGGAGGGGTTGGGTGGGGGTGGGCTTCACGTGGGTGGGGGTGGGCTCCCCCAGTGGCCCCATGGCCCCCTTCCCATGTTCTGGGGTGTCCTGGGTAGCTGGGGGTGGCCCCGTGTCCGGTTTGTCCCCCTTCCCCCCTTGCCCCTTCCCCCCCGGTCTGGCCCCCCTCCCACCCACGTGCTTACCCTCGATGTCCATCTCAGAGCCCCCTGTGTCCACTGGTTGACGGTGACCAGTGTGACAGTCTCGGAGTCTCCTGGTCCAGACAGGGGGTGGGGGCTGCTGGGGCTGGTGCTTGTGAAGGGTCTGCAGGTCCCTGAGGTCCCTGGGCATTCCTCCTGTGGGGCAGGGGTCCTGGACCCAGTGTCCTCACTGGGGGCAGTGAGAGGAGGAGGTACCTCAGCCCATTCCCTGCCCTGGACTACGGCATTCCCCATGAGGTGCTGGCAACGATGGAGCCCTTCATATGGAGTATGCAGTCCAGGGCGTCAAAGTAGGGGGCGGTCCGGGCTCTGTGTCCGGACCGCTGGTTGTTGTCCCGGATGGCCTTGTACGCCCTATTTAGTTCCTTCACCTTTGAGCGGCACTGGGCCACAGTCCTGTGATGGCCTGCCGCCTCCATGTCCCGCATGATCTCCTGGAAGACGTGCTTGTTCCGCTGATTGACAGCGAGCTCCAGTTGATGCTCTAGGGTCCCCCAGATGCTGATGAAGTCCTGCATTTCCCTGTGTCCCCATTGCCCCCCACGATGATAGGGCCTTCTCCCACGTGGGCCCTCCGGGTCCTCCTCCTCCTCCTCCTCTGCCTGGCCAGCGCCCATCTCCTCCAGGGGCTTGGGCTCCCAGGCCCACTTCCGTGTCTGTGGGTTGGGGGGGGTTAGTGTTTTTTTGCCCATGTCCCATGGCCCCACCCCTTCCCCCCCTCCTGCTTCCTGGGCCGCCCCTCTTGGTGCCCCTGTGCCACCGGGTCCCCCCCTTTCGGTCGCCTTACCCATTTCCGGGGTGTCTTGTCCCCCGGTCCGGTTGCTGTCTCCGGGGCTGCCTGTCCTGGCTGCTTCTGCTGCCCCTCCACTGCCTGCAGCATGGCTAGATGGTAAGGGAATTATCTACCCTGAACAAGCAGGCTTCAGAGCAGGTCAGTCGACTATCGACCATGCATTTATCCTTAAGATACTATTTTCTAAGTACGCTGGGGTGCAAGCAAACTCTCTCTCTCTCTACTGCTGTTTCGTGGATCTCCGGGCGGCTTTCGATTTCATCGATAGAGAGCACCTGTGGGTCAAACTCGTGCAGACTTCAATTGACGGGTGCTTGCTTTTCTTGATGACAAAGCTGCATAATAATAATACCCTTCAGGTTTGCACTGGTATGGGGCGCCCGCTATCCAAGGTAATCAAGGTGGATAGGGGTGTCC
>QEPC01008872.1:0-10309 GCA_003113815.1 Sphenodon punctatus
GCGAGGAGCGTGGAGGGGGCGGGGCCGTGCGGCCCCGTGTTGCGCCATGCGGCCCCGCCCCCTCCCCAATTCCCTGCCGGGATCCCCCGGAACGTCTGTTAGTGTGTTACGGGGTCATCCCGGTGGGGGAATCAATACATTGATTTTGGTATGGGGCCAATTGGCCCCGTAACGTCTGAAATCACCCAATCTCGTAGCTGGGACCTGTCTTCCGGTTGATTTTTTATCCTCTTGCATCAAGGATATTTCTCCAGGGGTATGTGCCAGAAAGGTGGGAATAGGACAGCTGTGGTAGTTGAGGATTCAATTATTAGCAATGTAGATAGCTGGGTTGCTGGTGGCTGTGAGGACCGCATGGTAACTTGCCTGCCTGGTGCGAAGGTAGAGGACCTCACACAACACATAGATAGAATCCTAGAGAGTGCTGGGGAGGAACCTGTTGTCGTGGTCCATGTTAGTACCAATGACATAAGTAGATGTAGGACGGAGGTTCTGGAGACCAAATTTAGGCTTCTAGGTAGTAGACTCAAGTCCAGAACCTCCAAGGTAGCATTCTCTGAATTGCTGCCTGTTCCACACGCAGGACCCCAGAGACAGGCGGAGCTCCAACGTCTCAATGCTTGGACAATGGTGAAAGGAGGAAGGCTTTAGATTTATCAGGAACTGAGCTGCCTTCTGTGGAGGGGGGAGTCTATACAGACGAGATGGATTCCACCTTAACCAGAATGGAACCCAGTTCCTGGCACTAAAAATTAAAAATGCGATATAGCAGTTTTAAACTAGAACCTGGGGGAAAGCTCACAGGCACTGTGGAGTGCACATTTCAGACTGTGGCATCTATACAGGATGACATGTTAACTTAGGGGATTTAGAGCTGCTTAAGATTGAGAAAGGGATACAAATTAAGGGACTTCAGGTGGAATACGCTGGAGAACAGATAAATAACAATTCCAGGGAGCCTGATAGAGTCCCCTATAATTTGCACACTAAGAAGAACATAAAGAATACACATAAATGTCTATATACAAATGCTAGACGCCTAAAAAGTAAGATGAGAGCATTAGAGTGTATGGTGCTAAATGAAGACCTAGACATTATAGGCATCACAGAAACATGGTGGAATGAGGATAACCAATGGGACACTGTAGTAACTGGGTACAAAATATATCGGTATAACAGAGTAGATAGAGTTAGTGGTGAGGTGGCTCTATATGTAAATGGCAACAGTGAGTCAAGTACAAATAAATTTTTTAAGGATGCAAACTGTTCCCTAGAATCTCTATGGAGAGAAATTCCAGGTATAAAGGGGAAGAGTATTGCAATAGGGCTATACTATCATCCCCCTGACCAGGGTGGAGACACTGATAAAGCAATGCTAAAGGAGATTAGACAGGCTACTAAAATCGGCAACACAATAATAATAGGTGACTTCAATTACCCTAATATTGACTGGGGGAATGTTTCCTTGGGGCGGGACATGGAAGTTAAATTTCTGGATATATTTATTTTATTTATTTATTTTATAAATTTATACCCCGCCCCTCCTGTGAACAGCCCGGGGCAGCTTCCAATAATAAAATACAATACAATAAAATACAATTTAAAATCATTAATAACAATATAAATAATTAAAATTATTAAACAGGGCTCAGGGCCTTCATAATACATAATAAATAATAAATAATAGATCAGGTGGGGGAGCTAAAAACTGTAGCCGTAAATGACTGTTTCCTAGAACATCTGGTTCTGGAACCAACTAGGGGAGGAGCTATTCTAGATGTAGTCCTGAGTGGCATGCAGGACCTGGTGCAAGGAGTAACTGTGGTGAAACCACTAGGCAATAGCGATCATAATAAGATCACATTTGACATAATTTCTGGAGTGACCTGCCTGAAAGCAATATATTAACTGAGCCTGAAGGGGGGAAGAGGGGGGTTTAAAAAATATGTGGAAAGTTGGGGACTCCACAAAAGGGATGGAATAAGGGAAATTCCACACTAGAGTAATGGTCATCAGCCACCAGAGGATGTGACAGAAAAAGAGTGGCACAAGTTGATGGATATAACTGGATGTAAGAGATGTGAAAGTTGTACTTTACAAAAAATGCAAAATAAAAAAATAAAAAAAGTACAGCAGTAGCATTTAACTTTAAAAAGGGAGAGTATGATAAAATGAGGAAACTAGTTAAAAAGAAACTAAAAATCACATTTGCAAGGGTTACAAGTTTGCATCCCGCAAGTTAAAAAAGGAAGCAGGAAGACCAAAAATCTTCCACTATGGCTAAATGGGGAAGTGAGGGAGGCTATTAGAGCTGAAAAGGCATCTTTTAAAGAATGGAAGGCTAGTCCCAATGAAAATACTATGAAAGTGCATAAACACTGGCAACGTAAATGTAAAGTGTTTATAAGGCAGGCCAAGAGAGATTTTGAAGGGAGGCTTGCTAAAGAGGCAAAAACAAGTAACAAAAATGTTTCTAATACATCAGAAGCAAGAAACCTGCTAGGGTGTCAGTTGAGCCATTAGATGACGATGGAGTAAAAGGGGTGCTCACAGAAGATAAGGGCATTGCAGAGAAGCTGAATGAGATCTTTGCATTGGTTTTCACTGCGTAGGATTTTGGGAAGGTACCCACGGCAGATCCTTGCTTTGTGGGCGAGGAATTGGAAGAGCTATTACAAATCAATGTGACATTGCAGGATGATCTGCGCAAATTGACACGCTGAATACTAACAAGTCACCAGGGCCAGATGACATTCACCAAGCAGTTTTGAAGGAACTAAAATATGAAATCACAGACGTAAATCTGCCACTGTACCTGAGGACTGGAGGGTGGCAAATGTAACCCCAATATTTAAAAAGGGATCCAGAGGTGATCTTGGAAACTACAGACCAGTAAGCTTGATGTCTGTGCCAGGAAAAATGGTGGAAACCATCATTAAGGACAGAATTACAGGGCATGTTGACAAACATGGCTTAATGGGGAANCCATCATTAAGGACAGAATTACAGGGCATGTTGACAAACATGGCTTAATGGGGAAAAGACAACACGGATTTAGTAAAGGTATACCATGCCTCACTAACATGTTGGAATTCTTTGAGGGTGTAAATAAGCATGTGGACAAGGGAGACCCAGTAGATATAGTGTACCTGGATTTCCAGAAAGCATTTGATAAGGTTCCTCATGAGAGACTCTTGAGTAAATTAAAATTCATTGGATAGGAGATTGTGTCTTACTATGGATCAGAAACTGGTTTCAGCGCTTGACTAGGCCTTCTGGGAAAACCCAGAAGTTCCCTGGAAGGCCTAGTCAAGTGCTGAAGCCAGCCGGCGCTGAAGCCGCCGGACTGTTGTGCAGCTGCTGCCGCCTGGAGCGCAAAAGGTAGGCGATCTCTGGGTGGGGGGGTAGGTTGATCCCTGGGATGGGGGGTGTTAAACCACCCCCCACCCCAGGGATCACCCTAGTACCTGTTGGTGCGGGCTTCGGATCGCCACCACCGGCACAGCAGCGACCTGGAGCCCGCACTAGCAGGGACTTCGGCTAAAAATGTCTTTTAAAATAATCCAGGCTGGGCAGGGTGGGCGACCCCCCTTCCACCCGCGCACCCTGGACAGGGGAGGGAAAGTGGTTTTGGGTTTTTTTCCCATTGATTTCAATGGGGACAGTTCCCCATTGAAATCAGTGGAAAAATACCGGTACCGGTATACCAGTTCTAATCTGGTAAACCGGGTTTTTGGGAACCGGTATCCAGTAAAACCGGTATCTGTTTTTTTGGGTGAAGTTCCACCCCTAGTTATTATAATAATGAAAATGAAATCCACACCCCTAGGAATTAGTGGCCAAGCTTTCCACTGTATATTCCTTTTGTAGAAGCAGAGTTTGGCTGGACTGTTCTTGTTGTTGTTGTCATCCAGAAAGCAGTATTTGGAACTGGGATGTACTTGGAAAAGACACTGTGTTTTTTCACATACATTTCTCCTGCATGTTTGCTGTTACACCCTGAACTTTCTGTGTGTACATCACTCACCCAGATCTTAAACATCTGTCTCTTTGAACTTCTGCATGAACATCTCCCAGAAATTTTGTGTGTAAAATTTTCTCCAGGTTAACTGCTTTCCTCCAGGCGGGTCTGGTCATTTGGTTTCTATGCCAGCCCCTCACGTCTATACCTGTGGCTACTTTAGACTACCTAAGGGCAGTTTGTGTGAGTGTGAAGAATGCATCTGGAACTTACTTGTGGAGTTGTAAACCCAGAAGATTGAAAGACCAGCACTTTAAGGTGTGTGTAAAAATGCCCACTTTCTGTATATATTGTTTTGTTTTCTGCTTTTGGTTGGGACCATTCCACAGTAAGGAAGAATCTGGACTAATATTTTAAAGTACAATTTTCTGTTTAGCTATTCTCCAAAAAAAGAAAATGTGGCTAACACTTTGAAAGAAAGGAGTCTTGAATCTTACTTCGTTCAGTATTAAAACTTTCAGTATTAAAACAGTTGGAAGGCTTATTTGCTCTAACATTTCAAGTGAACAATCCCTAGCACACTTTTCTGTCATATTTGCTCATATGAACTCTCAGGGCCTTTTCAAACAGGCCCAGGAGGACCTGCAGTGTCTGTGTATGGGGATGGGTGGAGGCTACAGCGGGTATGTGATGCATGTGTGTCCCGTCGCACAGACGCACACCCATATCCACCATTCTCCTCTGATCTCCACACACGGCGGCACCTCTGTGTTCTCCAATGACTCCATGCGTGTGGGATCGGTGGAGATCAGTGGATATGGGTGGAGCGCAGGAGCACGCATGCACCAGGAACATGCATGCACCCCTACCCAACCCCACCTGCGGTCGCACAGTCACCCCCCTCACCCCCCAGTCACCCATGTGGGTAAGGAGTGGGGCGCATCTCATGTGAAAAGGGCCTCTGTGTTTGTTTGCAAAGGTGGATTGTCAAATGAGGAGAAAGAGGGAGTTATTACCTCTTCAATGAGGTATGGTTAATCCAGAGAGCAAGGGCTTGATGATTGCATACCCTCCAACATTTCAATAATGAGATTAAATATATTTGCCCTGCCCCCACATGCATTCAACTCCCATGTGTTCCTATTCACCCACACAATTCCCATGCACTTTCACACACACTAACACAACTCCCATTCGCACACACTAACACAACTTCCATGCACTCCTTTTCACACACCCACAGGTGTGTACACACACTCATACACATGGGGGACAATGCCATGGTGCAGGTGATGCACTGGGACAGGAGGAGACTTACATGGCTGGCTTCAGTGAGGGGATAGGTTCAGGACAGGGGATTGCTAGATCCCTGGGAAACAGACTCTGTTCTCTCATCTTCCCATGCTCCTGGGGACGTTGTTCTGAGGGCCAAGGTGAGCAAGGGAATAGTGGGAAGCAGACTCCCTGCTACAGTGAGAGGAAGTAACATCCCTCACTTGCTGTTCTTCTCATATCAGTTCCTTCAGAGTCAAGCACTTGTATTGTACCTTCACAGGAGGTCGCTGCAATGGTGGAGGCCCAAGGTAGTGGTGGTGGTGGGAAGGGAGGCAGCAAGGCAATATTTGCAGTGTTAATAAAAGTAACAATAGCCTGCTGGAGTCCATGTTTCATCCAGGCAGCCTTCATTCACATGTTTACCTTGTAGACTTTAATTAACTGACAGCTCCTGTGTTTATTTCTTGTGCATGTAGGTAGCCCTCATTCATGTCCACCCCCTCAGATTTAGCACCACAAACATAATAAATGGGCAGCCATTCTTCTTTGATACACTTCCCCCACCCACTTAAAAGTACTGGAAATTGATGGAAAATGCTGGAAACTGACAGAAAATGCATGAAGTTGATGGAAAATACCAGAAATGATGGGAAATAATAAGTGCCAATCTCACTATAGTGAAAGCATAGAAACAAAGAATAGTGAGGAAATACCAATGAACAATCGCAAGCGCTCCCGAAAGGTAGGTATTTCCCAATGTTCGGGAACACTTGGTCTCACCTCAGCTCTAACCCTGCCTCTGCTGAGTGGTATAAATTCCCTCATTAACCATCTTTGGCATGAGAACAGATTGGTTTAACTGTTAAGGAGCTCTTACACTGGATGTGCTGATTGTGAGAATAAACAATCCAGCTTCTTAGGGAGCATGGATTTATCTTTACTTTCTACTCTGTAACATTTGGAATTTCCCCCCAGCAAAATACTCCTCATTCAGTAACTATGAAGCCTTCATCATCATACCAATCATTGTCTAGGGGGCTGGAAAATGGGGGCCAGTTTTATTCATTAGTTGTCTAGGGGGCTAGTTTTATTCTTTAAGATATTGGGCATTTTTAGATACACGTTAAAGTTGTGGATGTTTCAATCTTCTGGGTTTACAAGTCCACAAGTAAGTTCTGGATTCATTTTTCACACACACACTGCCCTGAGGCAGTTCCTGGATCCATTCTTCACACAATACTGCCCTGAGGCAGCCTAAAGTAGCCGCAGTGACAGGCTGTCATGGAAACAAAGTGACCAGAGCTGCCTGGAGCAAAGCAGTTTACCAGGAGAACTTTTTACACACAAAAGTTCTGGGAGAAGTTTCACGCAGAAGTTCAAAGATCATCCGGAAGTTTAAGATCTGGATGAGTGATTTAGACACACAGAAAGTTCTGGATATTACAGCAAACATCCAGGAGAAATGTATGTCTAAAAACACCCATTATTTGTTTAGATGGTGTATTATCCTGATCTGAGATTTTGTAAAATGAATCACTTAAAACACGTTATAAATCTTGATTATACAAGTCAAGTGTATTGCCTTGCAACTAAAACACAGTACATATGAACAATGTACTAATGTGATGGAGAGACACATATACAGATATATTCATCCCAATGTACACTTAGTTGCATTTTGTTATCTGAAAGTGTCACTAAATGGATTCTGACCCTTTTAAAAACTGGATTCTGGTTCTGGGCATTGCTGTAACACTTATTAGACTGGAAATATATAACTGCAACAGGATTACCATGAGAACATTAAAAACATTGAGACAGAAAATCCTTCATGACATCATTTAGTGGTGTTTTCCTGAAGCTTTAACAGTTTCATAAAAAGCCAAAACAAATGGACATTTTGGTTTTAGCAAATGCTTAAGGGTTGCCATGAAGAAAATGGCAGGGAACTGTTCTAGACTAGGAATAATCAACTCAAGTTACAGGTTTATACATTTTGATTAAATATAAGGAAAAAACTCCATCCCAGTAGGAGCTGTGCAGCAAAGGAGCAAAGTGCCTAGGAAGGTCATAGGCTTTCCTTCACTGGAGGTTTTAAAAGAAAGGCTGGTCAGCCCTCTATCGGGGATGTTGTAGTTGTATTCATGCGGCCTCCAAGCAGAGGGTTGGACTAGATGGTCCTTGAGATACCTTCCAATTCTCACACCGTATGTTGCGATGAAATATCATTCACAGTTTAGATAGCCATCTGAATAGCCAAATATCTTCAACCAAAACAGATATATGTGTATCTGCTGAGTTGGATATTTTGTTATGGGTGTTCTGATTTTTCCAGTTTTTCTGGCAGTTCAGTTAAGATATGTGTGTCATGGGTTGGCATGGGTAAAGCACCCCCACTTTACCGGGTTTAAGTGACTCAGTTTCCCTTGCACAAAGCCCACTTGAACCAGTTTTCCTCTCTGACTGGTTCAAGCCTGCCACAGGGACAACCCCTTTGTCACTCAAGGGCCCGATCCTTCCCGTTTACACACTCTTTAATCTCTGGGTTCTCAAGAGCTTGAGAACTCTTTTTGCTCACTTGTGTTCCAATGTTAGAAACAGACACTTCTTCATAATGATAAGAAGTAAGTTTATTGATTACATAAGCAAGATAGTTGATACAGAGTGGTTACTAGAAATCAAAGGTAAATATAATGCATTCCTAATCTATACTGATTGAGTTCCTAAATAAGCATCTTACCCTACAAAGGTCCATAAGTTCTTCTCAGCCCTTGATGTAAGCGACTGGGTCTCCAGACTTAGAGTTGCTAGAGAGCAAAGACCTGTCTCTCAGCTAATGTCAGATGGTGAGTGAGTTTCTGAAAATCACTGATAGTCACTGCCCCCTCTGGGGTACAACTCCTTATATCCCCAGGAGGAAACTCCTCGTATCTTCTCAAGGCTTCTAGAATTCCCTCTGTTCTCGTTATCAGCTTTCTCTGTCTCTGCACGTAGGCAATGGCTGCCTGCATTAGCATATTAAATGTCTCTGGCCATCCATCTGCCCCCCCTCCCCCATCTGGGCAATCAACAAAACTGTCTTTCCATTTCCTGGAGCTTGGTCATGTGTCACAGCTATGATTTGGGTTTTACAGTTCTCAATTGTAACATTACATACACGTGGAACCTTTTGCTTTACATATTTACCAGACTTGTAGTCTACATGTAGGCCCATGTTACATGTGTGTGACCCTATGTTCCTCCGTGACAGCTCCCCTGTAAGATTGCATGTGAAGCGGGCACGACAGAGTCCCGTAACATGCTGAGACTGGTGTAGCCTACAGGTGTGTGTGTAGGGATATGCAACTCCCCTACCCCCTTTCCATGTGGTTGAATCCTATTTAAGCTAGCCCTTTGGTTTTCCAAACTCTCTGTCAGCGCTGTAGGGCTATCATGTTCACGTGTTTTCCCCCATGGCATAGTGGAGTGATCCTCAGGATTCAGTATTTCTGGGTTCACTCTCTTGTAGGGGTGTAGCCTGAGGTGTCTGAATAAGACTGTGACAAATGGGTTGGAACGCCATGTTAACAACTTTTGTTCCCCAGTTACAAACTTTGGCCAAGTTTCCAGATTATCTGGCAGCCTTTTTCTCATTGACTGTATGTCTGTTCCCCTTGGCATAACTTTTTTGTCTGCTTTACCTGAACTATCCAGACTGTAGATCAGAAGTATTATTAGGAGACACAAGAGAGTATGGAGTAAGTGTGATACCTTTTACACTACTGAGCACCCCCCTTCTGTTGTCTGTGCAACTCTGCATTTGAAAACACTTTTTCACCAGGAACAATGTTGTAATTCCCAGTGAGTAGACTGTTGTTCTGTGGCATTTACATTTCCCCCATGGCTCTGATGTTGTGTGTGGATGTCTGTGCATTCAAATCAATCACCCAGCCAAACACTGTTTCTGTGAAGGGGCTATTGTGAGCAGCCTTTCTTGTGCCCTGCCCCCAACTTCTGTTTGTACCTCCAGGATCCCCTGCATCCGTATAACCATGAATTTCTCCTTCTTGGGAGTCTGACTTTGTGATATGGGTATGAGAGCCCTCAAATGTCCCTTCAGACCTCCCCACACAAAACTCCGGAGGATTCAGTTTACCAAGTGCAGCGGCTTGACCCTGTACACTGTTAACTGTTTCCTCCCCTCCAGCCTGTACTTCAGCAGCATTTCCGTGTTCCTTCTTATGTAAGGCAGAGGCACACAGTTCACTCTTAGACCCATGCTCCTGGCCTTTTAGGACTACAGGGTGGTGCATTTCTATCCCTGGGGAAAAGACATCCACTGTTCCCCCTTCCATCCCGGGAAAGGTTTCCTGCACCTTCTTGCCTCCTCCTAAGGTAGAATCCTCCACCTCCCAGCTTGCCTGTAACCCTTTGTGTTCAGTTAGCCACTTCCCACCTTCTCTTAAGGTAGGACAACAAACCTCGAGGTCATTCTGCAACCCCCTGGTTTGAGTAGGGGCGTTTGCAGCCTCTAACTCTCACAACCGCAGTGGTTACTCGGTTTGATTCTGCAGGATTTGGTCCCTCCTGTGTAAGGTGGGTTGCCAAGTCCTGGGCTTCAGAATCAGGTTGACCCATTGGCTTAACTTCTTTCAGTTCCCCATGTGAGATGGGAACATGCAGTTCACCCCCCGAGTCTTGTCCTCCCCTGCCTTCTGGCTGGTTTGGGGACTCCTCTTTGGGGTTTTCCTGCCCCTGAGTGGAGTTCACAGGTTGGGGTGAAGGATCTGTAAAGCCTTCCTGTAACCTGTCCCCTCCACTAGGGTTTCTCTCTTTCTCCCCATGTTCCAGGGGTAGAGGTGCAACCTGTTTAGGGCTCTCTGAGTCTTGTTGCCCCTCTCCCTCCCTTCTTGGGTTGCTCTCTGGCTCCCCGTGTTTCTAGGATTGGACTTTTTCCAGCCTGCCATCTAGCATCCATTTGTTTATAGCATTCACCACCAACATTTCATTTTCTGCCTTTCTGGGGAGTACCGCCACCTGGATGGGTCCCTTTGAGCCTTCCCATTCTAAATCTACAGTTGCTGTGGGCAAAAT
>QEPC01008872.1:28387-40072 GCA_003113815.1 Sphenodon punctatus
GCTGCCGAAGGGTCCCGCCAAAGGGCATTCCCCTTTGGCCGTGCCATCGGCACGGCCGCCAGCACACCAGCGGCTGTCCCCAACTCTTGTAAGGGCAGCCTGGGGGTGGGTCCTCCATGACCCCACCCCCTCTTTGCGTGGGAGGGCGGGACCTCCGTAGCCCCACAGCTGTTGGCACTCCTCCTTCCCCACTCTTGCTGATCTCCAGCTTGCCTGGCAAGGGCTAGCCCCCCCTCACCCCAACATCCTTGTGGGGGAAGAGAAAGCGGGGGAGGGGAGCATGGGAGTGCCAGTTCTCCAGGGGTATCCCCCCACCGGAGGGGAACACCCTCCAAACACCCCCACACAACCTTTCCAATGAGGGGAGCATTCCAAAGTCCATCCCCTTGGCAGACCCCCTACCCGGCAGCGCACGCCTTGCTGGAATGTCTTTACAGGCGGCAGTGGCAGCATGGTCTTAATGCAGCCTCTCACTCTCCATTTCCCGGGTTGGGGTCCACGTTGTTCCGGCCACCTGGGATCTCACGGCCATCCCCAGCTCTTGTAAGGGCAGCCCAGGGGTGGGTCCTCCCTGACCCCACCCCCTCTTTGCATGGGAGGGTGGGACCTCTGTAGCCCCACAGCTGTTGGCACTCCTCCTTCCCCACTCTTGTTGATCTCCAGCTTGCCTGTCAAGGGCTAGCCCCCCCCTCACCCCAACATCCTTTTGGGGGGAGGGAAAGCGGGGGAGGGGAGCACGGGAGCATCAGTTCTCCGGGGGTATCCCCCCACCGGAGGGGAACACCCTCCAAACACACCCACACAACCTTTCCAATGGGGGGAGCGTTCCAAAGTCCATCACCTTGGCAGACCCCCTACCCGGCTGCGCATGACTTGCTGGAATGTCTTTACAGGCGGCAGTGGCAGCTTGGTCTTCCTGCAGCCTCTCACTCTCCATTGCCCTGGTCGGGGTGCATGCTGTTCCGGCCATGGCCCATCTCATGATGGGGGCATGTCTCAGGGAGCACATGACACCAGTGCTCCGGGCTCTGCACTGGTTGCCTATGAAGCACTGGGCCAGGTTCAAGGTGCTGGTTTTAACCTTTAAAGCCCTTCACAGCCTAGGCCTTGCTTATCTGCAGGACCGCCTCACTTCCCATACGTCCGTGTGACCCTTGAGATCATCTGTGGGAGCCTTTTGGAGGTTCCCCAGGTGAGGCGGGTGGCCACTGATGTCAGATCTTTTTCAGTGGTCACCCCTGTGCTGTGGAATTCGCTCCCAGAGGAAGCTTGGCTGGCTCCCACTCTCCTGCTGTTTCGGTGTATATGTAAGACCTGGCTGTTCCGTCAGGCTTTTGGCGAGGGGTAGGGGTGGGGTGAGGGCAGGGATGGGGGCTTTCCCCACATATTGGGGTATTTTTAAATTGTAATTGTTAAATTTTTAAAAATTTTGTATTGTTTTAATGTTTTAATGAATGTTGTTCACCACCCCGGGCTGCCCTGTGGGCAGGAGGGGCGGGATATAAATTTTAAATAAATAAAATAAATAAATAAAATGGGTGGCAAGTTTAAAACAAATAAAAGAAAAAAAAAATTTTCACTCAGCATATAATTCGGTTGTGGAATCTACTGCCAGAGGCTGTGGATAATGGCCACTACTATAACTGAGTTTAAAAGAGGTTTGGACAAGTTTCTGAAAGATAGGTCCATTAGCAGCTATTAGCCAGATAGGATCGGAGAACATGATGGGAGCTGAGGGAAAACAATAGGGAATGGATCCCCCATTGTGACCTGTTGGTTCTTCTCGCAAGCCGCTGTGATTGGCCACTGTCGGAGACAGGATGCTGGGCTAGATGGACCATTGGTCTGATGTAGTATGGCACTTCTTATGTTTTTAATATAATATAATATAATATAAACTAAGAATTTGTCACGGTCTTGACAAATGTCACATTTTTGGTGACCTTTGCCTCCCTCCATGACTTTTGAGATCTTTTGATGACTTCCATGATTTTCCCAAGTTTTTCAAGATTTTCCCCAAACTGAAGAGCAAAGCCGGCAAGAAAGTGGTGAGAAGATCACACTCAGTGGTGCTAAGAAGATCCACGGTGTCTCCCTGGTTGTGGAGACATGGCTGTATGGCAAGAAACTGGTGAGAATAGCCCACTGGGTGTCACTGGGTAAAGTCATGGCCTCTCCCTGGAGCTCCAAGCCCCTCCTCAGTGTTATTTGTGGAAGGCGGAGTTTTGGGTATGGTCAAATGGCAGCATGGCATGGTGTGGCAGCGGGATCAGAGAAAGAGAACATTACCATTGTCAGAGCTTCAAGAGGCGCCCATGAGGAGATGGCAGCATTTCCTCTGCATTTACCCCATGTTTGGGTTTACAATCTAAGCCTGGGGCTTTCAAAGAGCTTTACAATCCCAGGGTTTACAATCTAAGGGGTGGGGTGTGTTTTCCTCCTTCTTCTTTCTGTGCTGGGTGGGTTACAATCTGTGCTGGGGTGTGTGTGTTACAATCTAATTCCTGGGTTTACAATCTAATGGGTGGGGGAGGGGGTTACAAAATACAATATTGAATCAAACTTTTTTTTTAAATTACCCATGAGTTTTCTGTGACTTTTTCTCATTCCTGCCATAACCAACTCATGACTCTTTAAGAAAGTTTCTATCAAAAATGCATAGCCCTAATTATAATTACTGTATGATCCAAAATTTAATACTATACAGTATAATTTTTAAACATATTTTACAACACATCCTATCTTATCAAATAATACCCAAATTATCCTTTGTCAGTCTCAAAAATGACTATGCAGTCCAAAAATTAAATACCCCAAATACAAGAAGCGGATGTGTAATAAACAAAATATATAATATACATGTTATTATTTTATAAATCCAAAATTTGATACTTGTATTTGGGATTTTGGGGGATCTATAGTCCTTTTTGAGACTGACAATGGACTATTTGGGTATTACTTGATTAGATTTGATATGTTGTAAAATATATGTTTATGGTTCTCTAAAAAATGATAGTGTTGGATTATAAAATAACATGTATATTATATATTTTGTTTATTACATAACCATTTGTACTTGGGGTATTTAATTTTTGCACTGCATAGTCTTTTTTGAGACTGACAAAGGATAATTTGAATATTTTTTGATAAGATTGGATATGTTGCAAAATATGTTAAAAACTATACTGTATTGCATTACATTTTGGATTATAGAGTCATTATATTACATTATTTAATATAATGGAATATATTAATTTCCAGATTCACGTTATTTTGAAGAAGACCAATAGCTCGAAACATGTCAATAAGTACTGTAGATTCTGGACTGATCTTCATATGATGTCATGTGTACACTTATTTATTGAATGTATTTGGTGTAACTAGATTCAGTGCTTGATGCATATTATATTTGACTTTTTTACGTTGCTATGTTAAATTATATTTGAATTTATAACAATTTCCTTTGTCTTATTAACTTTAACAATGAACTGAGAAAACTGAAGATGAAAAATAGGCAGTTCATATAGTTGTAATTGAACTTCATCCTAATTGTATTTACAAAGGGTGTTTTCAGATGTGATGGGGCCAATTGACCCCGTCANTGGGGCTCTCCCACCCATGAATACCCAGATTTCTGTGTGTTCATGGGTGGGGGAGCCCCGTGTGAACAACGCAGTGCATGCGTCCATGGTGAGTGGGGGTGCGTGTGCGCCTGCCTAACACGCATCCCCACGCACCCTCCACTCGTCCCCATGCACGGAGCAACCGGGGGAAATGGCGGTTACTCCGTGGTTGTGGATTAGTGGGAAGTGAGTGGGGATGCATGTGCAGCCGTGTGCATGCCCCGTCCATGCACTGGCACGCCCACGGATCCCTCACCCGGCAGAGCCGTGTAAAAATAGCATGTGAGGAGCCACTTGAAGAACAGAAGGTTGCTACTTGTAAACAAGGTTCTTTGAGATGGCTCTGACCATTCTCACAACACCCACCCTTCCAAGCTGCATGTAATGTTTTCCTTATATTTCTAGAAAGGGTTGAAAGGAACTGTCATTCTGAGGGGGAGAATGCTTTTTATACTAGAGATGCTCGAGATCATCATGCAGTCTATTATTTGGATAGGATGAGCATGCACAACCCAGTTATAAGAATGTTGGGACCCATCTCGAAGAACCTTCTTTACAAGGCAATAACCTTCTGATCAGCACATGGGGAGGGGCTGTTTGTAAACAAAAAGCCTTATCTCCCAGCCGGATCGGTGTCCCTGTGTTCCGCTGCTGCTGCTGCTGCTGGAGCTACTAGGAGGGAGAGGAAGATGAGGGATGGGGACATGAGCCAGGGAGGGGAGGCAGTACAACTTATTGGGGGAGAAGCTGGCTGCAGCCTGCTGCCCAGTCATGCAAGCCATGACTGTGCCGACTGCGCCCCAGCAAGCTGTACTGACTCTACTTTGCCTGGGGGGGCAAGGCGAGTGAGGGCAGGGGGTGGGGGGGCAGGTATGCTTGCCTTCCAGCACAGTGCACAAGCCAGGGGGAGACTACAATAGTCAGCGTTTACAGAGTTCCACTCCTCAGCGCGTTACTAATTACATAGCTCACAGGGGGACGGATGCAGCCGCCTCCCTGTCTCCCCGTCAGGAGAGAGGAGCTCAAGTGCACATGTGCTAAGTAGCAGAACTGAATTTTATCACTAATAACTCAGTTTTGTTTGCATCAATCAGTATCATACTTCAGAAGCACTTGTTGTTGATCTCATTCTTGAAGCCTCTGAAGTTTGGGGGCTCAATCCATCCAGGGGGAGGAGATATTAATGATTCAAATACGCGAGGATGGTGTGCATTTTGACCACAAGCAATTAACGTTTAAGCAGTTATAACATTTTATTTTCCTAATGGATCTTTTTCAAAGTTTGTGGATATGATGTTCCTCAAAACTTACAGTCATGGTTAAATNCGTGTGACCCTTGAGATCATCTGTGGGAGCCTTTTGGAGGTTCCCCAGGTGAGGCGGGTGGCCACTGATGTCAGATCTTTTTCAGTGGTCGCCCCTGTGCTGTGGAATTCGCTCCCAGAGGAAGCTTGGCTGGCTCCCACTCTCCTGCTGTTTCGGTGTATATGTAAGACCTGGCTGTTCCGTCAGGCTTTTGGCGAGGGGTAGGGGTGGGGTGAGGGCAGGGATGGGGGCTTTCCCCACATATTGGGGTATTTTTAAATTGTAATTGTTAAATTTTTAAAAATTTTGTATTGTTTTAATGTTTTAATGAATGTTGTTCACCACCCCGGGCTGCCCTGTGGGCAGGAGGGGCGGGATATAAATTTTAAATAAATAAAATAAATAAATAAAATGGGTGGCAAGTTTAAAACAAATAAAAGAAAAAAAAAATTTTCACTCAGCATATAATTCGGTTGTGGAATCTACTGCCAGAGGCTGTGGATAATGGCCACTACTATAACTGAGTTTAAAAGAGGTTTGGACAAGTTTCTGAAAGATAGGTCCATTAGCAGCTATTAGCCAGATAGGATCGGAGAACATGATGGGAGCTGAGGGAAAACAATAGGGAATGGATCCCCCATTGTGACCTGTTGGTTCTTCTCGCAAGCCACTGTGATTGGCCACTGTCGGAGACAGGATGCTGGGCTAGATGGACCATTGGTCTGATGTAGTATGGCACTTCTTATGTTTTTAATATAATATAATATAATATAAACTAAGAATTTGTCACGGTCTTGACAAATGTCACATTTTTGGTGACCTTTGCCTCCCTCCATGACTTTTGAGATCTTTTGATGACTTCCATGATTTTCCCAAGTTTTTCAAGATTTTCCCCAAACTGAAGAGCAAAGCCGGCAAGAAAGTGGTGAGAAGATCACACTCAGTGGTGCTAAGAAGATCCACGGTGTCTCCCTGGTTGTGGAGACATGGCTGTATGGCAAGAAACTGGTGAGAATAGCCCACTGGGTGTCACTGGGTAAAGTCATGGCCTCTCCCTGGAGCTCCAAGCCCCTCCTCAGTGTTATTTGTGGAAGGCGGAGTTTTGGGTATGGTCAAATGGCAGCATGGCATGGTGTGGCAGCGGGATCAGAGAAAGAGAACATTACCATTGTCAGAGCTTCAAGAGGCGCCCATGAGGAGATGGCAGCATTTCCTCTGCATTTACCCCATGTTTGGGTTTACAATCTAAGCCTGGGGCTTTCAAAGAGCTTTACAATCCCAGGGTTTACAATCTAAGGGGTGGGGTGTGTTTTCCTCCTTCTTCTTTCTGTGCTGGGTGGGTTACAATCTGTGCTGGGGTGTGTGTGTTACAATCTAATTCCTGGGTTTACAATCTAATGGGTGGGGGAGGGGGTTACAAAATACAATATTGAATCAAACTTTTTTTTTAAATTACCCATGAGTTTTCTGTGACTTTTTCTCATTCCTGCCATAACCAACTCATGACTCTTTAAGAAAGTTTCTATCAAAAATGCATAGCCCTAATTATAATTACTGTATGATCCAAAATTTAATACTATACAGTATAATTTTTAAACATATTTTACAACACATCCTATCTTATCAAATAATACCCAAATTATCCTTTGTCAGTCTCAAAAATGACTATGCAGTCCAAAAATTAAATACCCCAAATACAAGAAGCGGATGTGTAATAAACAAAATATATAATATACATGTTATTATTTTATAAATCCAAAATTTGATACTTGTATTTGGGATTTTGGGGGATCTATAGTCCTTTTTGAGACTGACAATGGACTATTTGGGTATTACTTGATTAGATTTGATATGTTGTAAAATATATGTTTATGGTTCTCTAAAAAATGATAGTGTTGGATTATAAAATAACATGTATATTATATATTTTGTTTATTACATAACCATTTGTACTTGGGGTATTTAATTTTTGCACTGCATAGTCTTTTTTGAGACTGACAAAGGATAATTTGAATATTTTTTGATAAGATTGGATATGTTGCAAAATATGTTAAAAACTATACTGTATTGCATTACATTTTGGATTATAGAGTCATTATAGTACATTATTTAATATAATGGAATATATTAATTTCCAGATTCACGTTATTTTGAAGAAGACCAATAGCTCGAAACATGTCAATAAGTACTGTAGATTCTGGACTGATCTTCATATGATGTCATGTGTACACTTATTTATTGAATGTATTTGGTGTAACTAGATTCAGTGCTTGATGCATATTATATTTGACTTTTTTACGTTGCTATGTTAAATTATATTTGAATTTATAACAATTTCCTTTGTCTTATTAACTATAACAATGAACTGAGAAAACTGAAGATGAAAAATAGGCAGTTCATATAGTTGTAATTGAACTTCATCCTAATTGTATTTACAAAGGGTGTTTTCAGATGTGATGGGGCCAATTGACCCCGTCACGAAACAATAGATTCATCCCCTGCTGGGACGACCCCATCACACCCTAACAGATGTGCCGGGGGATCCCGGCGGAGAATCGGGGAGAGGGCAGGGCCGCGCGGCGCAACGTGCGGCTGCACGGCCCCACTCCCTCCACGCTCCCCGCCGCCCACCCTCTCGGGAGACGGGCGGCCGCCACGGCCAATGCGGCCGCAGCGCTCGCCCGATTTGGCCATGGGCCGGAATCCCTGCGGGGATTCCGGGCCATGGCCACCGTCCAGAAGTGACGGCGGGGTTCATCATGGTGGGGAATCGCCTTCGCCACGCGGCGGCCTCCGGTCCCGTCGCTTCGGCCACTTGCGTGGCAAAAGTGATTCCCCGCCGTGGTAACATCTGGGGGGGAACATCCGTTCACCCCAACAGACGTTCTGTGATCACAGCCACCACAGGGAATTGACTGTGGTTGACTGTGATCTCGTAACGTCTGAAAACAGCCAAAGTTTCTGTGGGCAAAAAGTCTAGAAAGAATGTGGCAGCCATATGGTCTCAAAGGTTAGTCAACGAAATATGAATGATTGATTACCTTTTATTGTACCAACCACTGTTGGAAAGCCATCATTCTTCTTGCTGGTAAGCAGGTAGCCCAGGCATGTATGGACAAACCTATGAGGTAAACATTCCAAGTTTAAATTTGAGTGACTTTCAGAAATATTGCCCATACTTTGTCTGCACTGCATGGTGGGAGGTTGTAACCAGGGCTAAAATGAATATGATTTTTTTCTTCTTCATGCATTTAATTAATATATTTGTCTGCCTGTACAAATACCTTAATTTGAATTCAGTGCTGTTTCAAAATGAATCCCTCCATGTGTTTTTGTGTGTCTAGTATGTTGTCATGCCACATTTTGTGGTATGAAATTTGAAATGAGCCAGGAGTTACATTAATTTAGAATTTGCTTTAGTGAATACAGAAAATTCAACAAATACTCTGTTCCACACTAACAGAGTATGGGCAAGTATCTAACATGTGACATGGCTAGTGGAGTGGTACTTCATCACTATACTTATTGGAGCTGATCCCATGCTCAGTGAATGCGATTTGCTCGCAACTTCACAGTTTGCACAGATGCCGTAGGCCCTGTGCTGCGGATACGCACAGTCTGTGTGCTTGTATCTGTGACCATGCATTTTGCAGCGCTCCGCGCAGCACTCAGCAGAACATGGGATCCACCCCACCATGTAGCTACAGTCCATCTGTTAAGACTATAAAAAATGATTTTGGCAGTTTATATCTTTTTGAGTACACAATAAAAGGGTACATGGTTTAATTCAATCTTTCCTATTTGCAATTGTTTATTTGTGCTAAGGTGTGAAATTGTTACAACAAAGAATTGTACAGTACACACCAAAAGCTCTCTGCAAAACTAGATTGACCCAAACCTTCTCTGAATGTAGGCATTTTCTATACCTACATCTTTATTCAACTGTTGTGCTAAGCAGAGTATAAGCATATGAGTTTTTCCTGTGCTTTCCTCCCTGCCCGCCCCCCACACAGTGTTTACTCTCACAAATACAAAACCAGAAACAAAACTCTCTCCCTGTTTGATAGAATGTTTATTAAAGTACTTGATGTCATGAATACCTTTAAAGAGGTAAGCACCTCATACCTCACTTTAGCCTCTCCTGTGTTCCCCCAAGCAGGGAAGATAAAGGGGAGTGGGCCTATACCTTTTACAAGTATGGTTAACGTAGAGCAGAGAGTTTCTACTTTGGGGAGGGTGATCTTCTGTACAGAAGGGTTATAATTTATCATCATCTGCTTCCCACAAACCCTGTCTGTATTTCCTGCTTTTGGTTTGTCCAACAGTGTGTCTGCCTTGCTGGCTGTTGCTCTAACTCTCCATAATGGCAACTCCCAAGCTGGGAAATCAGGGAAATATGAGGTATTTAAACTTTGGTTGCCTATTCTCATGAGAACAGCAGTGTAAGAAGGTAGTCTAACTATGGAGGGCATGGTGGGTGCAGGACTGAGGATGGGGCGGGGGGACAAAGGCAGGCTGGGAGGTGGGAGAGAAGATCAGAGCCCCATGACATGGCAGGACTCCAGGGTTGGGGGAGAACAGTGCTACCTCTGCTGTTCATGGATGGCCCCACTCCACTCTTTTCATCCCCCTCCCTTGGTGTGTAGACCAGGGGGCCACACAGGGGAGGGTGTTCTCGGTGGCCGCACCACAGCTGTGGAACTCCCTTCCGGTGGAGGCCCGGTTGGCCACGGATCTCCCCTCTTTTTGGAGAAGTTGTAAGACCTGGCTTTTCTGCCAGGCATTTAGCAGGGGAGATGGGTGGGTGGGTTGTTGGGTAGGGGTTATATTTTTTTGTCCTCCTTTTAGTTGTTTTTAAATTGCTGTTTTAATGTTTTGCAAATTGTAAGCCTCCCTGAGCTGCCTGTGGCAGGAGGGACAGGGTAGCAAAATTTAAAAAATTAATAAATAAGAAATAATGATGCTCCCCCTATGGCTTCAGCTGGGGCTTCCAGAAGGACAGAGGGGAAGGAGGAGGAATTGTGATGCAGCTGAAGCAGCCACTATTGTGGGACCCTACTTTAGCCCCTGCCCATCCTGAGACCATTTTCTCTGTGGAGTCCAAGGCCACAGTCCCTTAAGGCTGGGCCTAGAGTAACTCTTCAGAAGTAACTGTGGTTGTTTTTAAACAAACAAGACTGGGGGGGAGGGCGTGAGCTGCCACAGATCATGGGGGATGAGGAAGCGCATTGGGCTGACCTTTGAAATTGACATATCCCAGCCATGAGCACTGGGGAACTGGACTCCCCAGTGCTCGAGTTGTGGCCAGTTCCTGTTACTTTCAAAAGCTGTGTCCTCTGTACACAGTGCCTCGGAGTGAGTGGTCTCTCTGCTGGTGTCGGTGGCTGCCCCAGTTCATACAGGGAGCGGATATGTGGGCACCCATTGCTTCATTCTTTTTTGGCTTGCCCTGCATGGTGCACTCCGTATTTCTTGGCAGTGCACATTTTAGTGGTTTACAGAGGACCTGCGATGGATGAAACAGGAGGAATGGCGGTTGGAGCGATGGTGGTGTCGCACTCGAGCTGAAGCTGACCAATTGCGGCATAGAGTTAGTTAAAAAACCTATGCGGTTACTGTGCAGACAGCAAAGAACATTGCTGCCCTCATAGTGTCTGTGAAGTCACGTCTGGCTGAGATTTTCTGGGTGGTGTGGGGGCTGGTCAGTCCGGCCTCTCTCTGCCTGAAACTGGAGTCTTCCAGTGCTCACTGTGACATTTTGTCAATTTTTTCACAAATAAAATCACTCGGATTTTCCATGATTTTGATGCCACTCTTATAGCAGTGGGACAACCAGAAGTAATGAATGCCCTGCCTTGTTCAATTTTGTGGGATCAGTTTCAGTGGGTGTTGCTCGCTGATGCAGTGGATGTTCTTCGGTCAGTTAGAACCACCTGTTGTAAATTAGATCCTTGCCCATCCTGGCTAATTATAATGATCCAAGTGTCTCACGGCAAGTTACTGGCTGGGGTTGTCAATGCCTTCCTTAGGGAGGGCAGATTACTGGACCGCCTCAAGGAGGCGGTGGTGTGACCTCTGCTCAAGAAACCACAGCTTGACATTGACTCCCCTGCCAGATATCGACCAGTCTCTAACCTTCCATTTTTAGGGAAGGTTATTGAATGTGTGGTGGCTCAGCCGCTTCAGGGGTATCTGGATCAGATCAGTTTTCTTGATCCCTCGCAGTCTGGCTTTCACCCTGGGTTTGGTATGGAGACTGCACCATGAGTTGGATCGTGGCAGATCATCACTTTTGATTCTGCTAGCTCTGTCAGCAGCATTTGATACCGTTGACCATAAGATGTTGGTGGCTCGCCTGTGAGACTGAGCAGGGGTGGGCGGAATTGTTCTTGAGTGGTTCTGCTCTTTCCTGACCAGAAGAACTCAACGGGTGGTGCTTGGGGAGTGCTCGTCATGTCCTCGGATCCTCATGTGTGGAGTCCCGCAGGGTTCTATTCTGTCTCTCCTCCTGTTCAATGTGTGCATGCAGTGCAGCCTCTGGGTGAGGTTGTGAGAGGGTTTGGCATACAATCAGCGGCGGCTCCTTGCTTTGGCGCTGGGGGCGGTGCCCTACAAGCCCCCAGCGCTGCTACACTCAGGCTCAAGTCTATTTTAAAGGTCCCGTCTCCCGTCTCTCCCAGCATGATGTGGGGCCGGGGCTGCAAGCCGCGCACAACAGCCAGACCCAGGAGGGACCCGGCTGTCAGTGTGCTGTGCG
>QEPC01008872.1:59095-69973 GCA_003113815.1 Sphenodon punctatus
GGGTTAGGTCAACCCCCCCAAGGACAAAGTGTAGTGGGGACATTAGTGGCACCGGTAGTGCTGGCAGTGGAGGTACCCCCCTTGCGGGGTGGGTATGCTAGGGTTTCTGTTCCCATGGGCGTGCACTTAACACAGTACATGCGTGAAAAGATTTGGAAAGGGGAGTATATCGATTTGTTTGGGAACTTGTTCTGCGACCCAGTTCCAGATCCCAATGCAAAACTCGAGCCCAGGGAATATGAAAGAGCAAAACGGAGGAAGATAGACTGAATCTGGGCTAATTGGGAGTCGGCATTTATAATTTATGCTGGTGTAGAAATGCAGGCTTTTCTGGAAAGGGCTGTTGCCCTCTGGAAATACTTTGACATCGTGCGGCGCGCCTATCTAATGAAGGAAGGGTTTGGATGGCTATGGTATGATGAGGCTTTTAGGCAGAACACCTCTATCACGCCTGACATCAGATGGGATGTAAAAGACCACGACCTCTGGATTCAATGCATCCAAGAAAAAGATGTGGCCAGGGCAGACAGTGGCCATGTGATAGTGAAAGGGGGCGGACAACCAACGGATAATTTTTGTAGTGAACCATCCAAGAAAGGGGGGCGGGTGCTAGCGTGCTGGGACTTCAACGAGGGGTCTAAGTGTTTTCATGACAGTTGCAGATTCAGGCATTCCTGCCTGCAGTGCAGTGGTCCCCACCCCTTTTCTAACTGCCCTAGGTGAAAGAGCAGGGGACAGAGGGGTAAGCGCCCCTTTTCTGGGTGGGGGGGAACGCGGTGGTGGTGCCCCCCAAGCAGGTGCTAACAAGGGCACCAATGCCAGTTAAATGGTGGGTCCTTGAGTTGTTGGTTGACTACCGGTTAGAAGGGGTTGCTCTGTATGTAGTTGAAGGGTTTCGTTATGGTTTCAAGATTCCTTTTCAAGGGTTTTGCGAGCATATGTCTGCACGGAACTTGAAATCTGTGAAGGGTTTGGAGGAAGTTGTGGAACAGAAGATAAACAAGGAAGTTTTTGAAGGCAGGGTTGCCGGCCCATTCAAAAGTTTGCCTATGTGCAACTTGAGAATTTCACCACTGGGAATTGTGCCCAAGTAGACTCCTGGGGAGTATAGGCTTATTCACCATTTGTCTTACCCCAGGGGGTCTTCCGAGAATGATGCTATCCCACATGAAGTATGCACGGTGCAGTACTCTTCATTCGATGTCGCAGTAGAACTGGTTCGTGAATGTGGAAGGGGGCGCTAATGGCAAAGAGTGACATCAAATCTGCATTTTGTCTTTTGCCGGTCCACCCGAGGGATTTTAATCTCCTTGGATTTTCATTTGGTGGTCATTTCTATTATGACAAGGCTATGCCCATGGGATGTTCCATCTCATGCGCGGTCTTTGAGAAATTTAGCACGGCACTTGAGTGGATTGTAAAGTGTAGGGCGCGGACTGGTCATGTGACACATTATTTGGATGATTATTTGTTCACAGGGAAAGCAGGGGCTACTACGTGTGATGATTTGTTGGGACTGTTCAGGGAAGTTGCCCAGTTAGTTGGGGTGCCTTTAGCGGAAGAAAAAACTGAGGGTCCTGCACCTGTGATGACTTATTTAGGCATAGAATTGGACTCAGTCAGGGAGTTGTTGCGGCTGCCTGTGAGTAAGCTTACTGAATTGAAGAAGGAAGTACAGGCATGTAGAAGGGCCAGTAAAGTAATTTTGAGATCGCTGCAATCATTGCTGGGGAAGTTAAACTTTGCTTGCCGGGTTGTTGCTCCTGGCAGGGCTTTTCTATCATGCTTGTATTCCAAGACAACTACGGTGTCATTTCCTCACCATCATATCAGGGTGACAAGGGAAATGAGGGAAGATTTGGATGTTTGGCTGGAGTTTTTAAGGACGCATAATGGGGTCAGCTTGTGGCACAACTTGTACTTGCTTGAGGTGGAATTACAGGTCCACTCAGATGCAGCCGGTGTGGCTGGCTTTGGAATTTATTTCCAGGGTCCCTGGTGTGCTGAGAGATGGCCTTCGCAGTGGGAGAATTCAGGAATTTTGAGGGATTTAACCTTCTTGGAATTATTCCCCATCGTGGTTGCTGTCCATTTATGGGTGGACTGCTTTCAGGATAAGAGGGTTGTGTTCTGGTGTGACAATCTAGCAGTGGTTCATGTGGTTAACTCACTTTCCTCCAAGTCTGAGAGAGTTATGCACCTCGTGAGGGTGTTTGTGTTATGGTGTTTGCAGCATAATATTGTGTTTAGTACAAGGCACGTTCCGGGGGTTCCGAATGAGATAGCTGATGCTCTCTCTCGTTTGCAGATGCAGCATTTTTGGGAGCTTTCTCCCTTTGTGAGGAAGGATCAGGACTTCATTCCCAGATAGCTTTGGAGCCTTGGAGGCTAGAGCTGATGGACACGGTGAAGAATTCTGTGTCCCCTGCGACGTGGCTGTCGTACGAGAGAGCCATCAGGGAATTTTTAGGGTTTGCCCGGGCCTGTGGGTGGGCGTTAGTGATCCCGGTGCCTCTGGACCAAAGGGTGCAGTTTGGGCTTGAATTGCACAAGAAGGGTTTAGCAGCAGTACTATAGCCACCAGATGGTCCACTTTGGCTTTTATGGCCAAGTTAGTGGGGATGCAGGATTGCGACGTTTCTTCAGTGCTTAAGGCAATGGTCATTTCATGGAAGAAGCAGGGCCCCATCCGGGTTGATCGTAGGGTCCCCTTGTCACCCAAGATTTTGTTGATGTGGTAAGCAAGTTGGGAGAGGTGTGCTGTGATCCCATGGAGGCATGTTTGTTCGAGGCGGCATTTGTTGTTGCTTTTTTTGGGGTCATGCAAATTGGTGAGTTGGTAGTTAATTCCTGGAATGATAGGTCAGGAAGAGGGTTGCAAATGGATGATGTAACTATGACTGCGGTAGGTATGGTGGTTAAGATTCGTTTTTCCAAAACAGATCAGTTAGGAAGGGGATCCAGGGTGGCACTGGCATGGTCTATCGAAGCACTTATCTGCCCAGTAGTAGGCATGGAGAATTATCTAAAGATCAGACCGGGTTTGCCTGTTTCGCTGTTTCGCTCTTTGACCCGCTATCAGCTTTTGGCAGTATTAAAGCGGTGCCTGGGGTTATTGGGGCTGCTGGGTGTGGTGTTCAGGTCTCATTCATTTAGGATCGGAGTGGCTTCAGCGGCGGCGGCAGACGGTTTCTATCCCCCTGAGATCCAGAGGGTGGGCAGATGGAGTTCTGTGGTTTTTAAGTCATAATGTGTGCCCATTCCCAGTATTATAGACGCTGGTACCAGTAGCGTGTAAGTGATGGTTTGTTTTAATTCTCTTTTTTCTTAGGATGTGGCCGTAATCCCCAGGGAAAGACAATCTGGATCATCGGCCACAGCTTTGTCAGGTGGGCAGCTAACGAGTACAGGCAACAGGCTGGGGGGCACAGCTGAGCCTGGCCTCAAAGGGTTTCATTGTATGGAAAGGAAGGAGAGGGATGCTGTGGCCTCAGCTTATGCCCTTAATGTTGGGTTGGGCAGGTAGATATTATTAATATGTGATATTAATCCATCTGGGTGAGAATGATTTTGCAAGGGGATCTGGACTCGACCTATCAATAATGATAAGGCAGGATTGGGTCCGGTTGAAGGAACTTTTCCCATGGGCCACACTTGTGTTCATGGAGCTTTTGCAGAGGATTAAGTGGCGAGGAGCTACTAATCCTAGAGCGGTGGATAGAGCTCGAAAAAAGGTTAATGGGGAGGTCAAAAAATTGATTGCCCCTCGGGGTAGCATTTAACTCTGTCATCCTGAAATACGATGGACCAGGCCGGAACTCTTTTGGCAAGATGGGGTGCATCTATTGGAAAGGGGATTGGATTTGTATATTGGGAACATATAAAGGTTGTTATTACAACTGTTGGGGTGAAAGTGCTTGTGCGGGCATATATATAATTGACTTAGGTGATATGGTTTTGTTATGGGGAAGTTCAAGCAAGCGTAGCTGCTGAACTGGTGGCGGTTTTCAGTACCATAGGGTTAAACTCGTAAGGGCTTTATAGCCTGGGTGTATGGGCAGATGATGGGTTCATTCTGCGAGTTGTACCTGGTAGGTAATTTAGGAGATGGGCACCCCAAATTATCACAGAAAGGAAGGGCAGGCATTGTGTGCATACGGGTAGGATTTAAGTGGTCCCAAAGTTTTCATCTGCAGTGTCTGTCCTTCTGGAACCAATGGATCAAGTTGGTTCATTGGATGGGGATTGGACCGGTATCTCCAATCCAGAATGGTTGGCATTATGGTACTGAGCGTGGGGGGGTGAGAGATAGTTGAAGGGTTAAGTTATATCATCTCGTCATCCCCCCTTTTTTATTCACCCAAGTTAATTTGGTCTAATTTTAATCAGAATCTAATTATTTAGTTAATTGAAATGGGGCTGATCAATTGGATACTAACTTGCCTCACAATTTGGCATGGAAAATATTTGAAGTAGGGTAATTGGTTACAATTCTATCCACCGTTATTTATGGTTGTTAATGGATTTTAATTGGCTTAATTGATTTTCTTGTTTCTTAACAGGTTATTAATTAAATTTGTCTTCAATAAAACAGCTGCGGCCAGTTTTACCCATATCCTTTGTGTCTGTGCCTTATTCCTAGTGCGGGGGCAAACACTGGTTCCCGTCAGACCAGAAGTTGCCCTATTAGGGGTATACCTGAAGAGGGAATCTTTAAAGGAAAAAATTCAATCCTGCAAAATGCTTTTCATAGCCGCCATCAATATAATTCTCAGACATTGGAAAGACCAAGTGAGCTTCAGATAGAAGAATGGCTACATAGGATTGTTTTTATGTTTGTAATGGAAAAACTGCATGCAGGTCTACATGGGAAGCTCAGCAGCTTTAAGGAAACTTGGATACCCATTGTTCAGGCGCGCGACAAAGAAATGTCATGGAAGAAAGATATTAGAACTTTCTTTGATGTTCAGTTTTAAATGACTGTTCAGGAAAATGTATAATCTCAATACAGACGCTCGGCCTGATCTAGACATACCTCCGAGCACAGTGTGCCATCAAGCACTTTTTTATAACACACTCACAAGGTTCATGTTTTTGTTTGGTTAATGTTTTTGTACTATTATTACTAAAAAGTATGGTGATATGACAATGCTATTGACAAACTAATTTCTGTTAAATTTGAAAATATCAATAAAATTACAATTTTTTTTAAAAAAAGAAGGGGAAAAGCAGTAGGGGTAGATTACATTCCTAGTGAATTCTTTAAAATTCTTCCCGAGTGGTGGGTTACAGCCTTGGTTCATATACTTTCTTTGTTTAACGAAACGCTGGTGATCCCAGAAGCATGGAAAGTTAGTATCATTGTACCAATTTTTAAAAAGAGAAACCCCAAGAACTATAGGTCAAATAGCCTCTTGTGTATAATATCCAAAATTTATACCAGGCTGCTTCTCACCCAATTGCAGGGTTGGACTGAGAAAGAAAGCATATTGGCAGAAAAACAGGCAGGCTTTATGTGCGGCAGGTCTACTGTTACTCAGGCCTTTGTGTTAAGCCACATGATCGATAAATATAAGACGTAAACATAAGTTATACGCAGCCTTTATCGATCTGTCAGTGGCTTTTGACAGTATCTGTAGAACGAGTTTATGGAGGGAGCTTGATGGGTTACAATTGATAAACAGGTATTACATCTGATTAAGGTGTTGTATTCTAATACCCTATTAAATGTTAGAACAAATAATGCAGGTTCTTTGTCTGAACTCGTGCAGACCCACCAAGGATTGCGTCAAGTTTGCCTGCTAGCACTGAGTCTGTTCAATATATATATAAATTCCCTCATAACCCAGCACACTGATGAGGGGAAGTATCACCCACCCAAAATAGGTATAAGGAGGGTCTTTATTCTTGCATATGCCGATGATATGGTGCTCTTGTCACTAAGTAAATTAGGGTTGGATAGAGCTCTGTCAGATTTTGAGTCTTGCTGCAAGGAAAGGAAGTTGGTAATAAATTTTGATAAAACTAAAACGCTAGTGTTTGCCAAGTGCTACATCAGACTAACCTGGATCTTACAGGATTATAGGTTGGAGCACATTCGCTCCTACAAATACCTTGGAATAATTTTTTCTTGCATGGAATCATGGCAATACCATACTGGTGTAGTAAAACAAAAAATGAAGACCAAAATAAAAGCAATACATCACTTTTTTATGTGTTATGGGCAGCAATCTATTAGAGCAGCCAAAATTCTTATAAATGCTAAGACAGTTGCAAGTATACTGTACGGTGTGCCAATCTGGGGACTCAAAACTCAAGTTATCGGAGCATTGGCACCAATAATAAATGGCTTTTGGAGAAGGCTGTTGGCAACCCCTCCTTCAACAAGTGTGGCTGTATTAAATCTAGAGCTGGGGAATTTATTCCTGGCGGCCCAAGTAGAGACAAACCTTTTGTCCTTTTGGGCAAAACTTAGAGATGCACCCGAGGCTTCCCTTGCGGCATTGGCTCGGAGGGAGAAACAACGGGATAAAGAAGGGGGGTGGATTTCTGGTGGACAGAGGTAAACCGGCGCCTGAAGCTCTTAGGCTTCTTGGAGGCCTGTTTTTTTGGGATAACTAGTGATGCGGTTATTAAACAGCTTAAAGTAAGAATAGCTAATATAGATAGGCAAAACCTGAGGTCTGCCATACTTAATATGTTCCCTGTATTATAAATACTTAGTACCTCCCAGTCAGAGGGCAAGCTATATATTTCAATTAGGGGACCCAGACCTTAGGAATGCCTTCATGAGTCTAAGGTTACAAACCATGCAAATTGCAGTTCTCAAGGGAAGATACGAGCAAATTCCGTACGAGGCAAGAATCTGTTTGTCCGGTAAAGAGGTAGAGGATTTGGCTCACTATTTGTTAAGGTGTCCTCTGTATGCAAGTCAATGCAACCAATTACAGGAGGCTGTGAGTTGGGATCAGTTTCATCCAATGATTCAACAACTGATATATCTCCTTAATGATAATGATTTTGCAAGAACAAAAGCAGCCACAATTTTTGCCGGTAGGTCCAGGCTCCTTGCATAAAAACTGAGGCTGGAAGGATATAAGAAAGATGATAGGATCTATCTTAGGTAGAACCTGTTCTCCCAGGACTTTGGAGAAGGGGGGTGGTTGGGTTAGACAGTTTTCTCTCCCCTACCCTATTTATTGATTTAATGTTTTAATTGTCTCCCAGGCCCTACTTTAATATTTGAATTTATATTTTGATGTATTTTAAATTGTTCATATATTTTTATATGTTTTTATTGTTGGAAGCTGCCCCGAGCTGTTCTCAGGAGAGGCGGAGTATAAATTTAGAAAGAAAGAAAGAAAGAGAGAAAGAAAGAAAGAAAGAACTGAGGGTGATTTCAGACATTACGGGAGCCCGGTTCACCACAGTGGATTCCCGGTGGGGGTGAACCAAACAACCACCCCCCGGGGTCAAAGGAAGCCCTGAACAGACTGGACGAGACCGGAATCACGGCAGGGAATTGGGATGGAAGATCACGGGCTGGGGCAACGTAACAGACGTAACACCGATCCCCGGGCGTGGTCAAAACACCTAGAATCCACCGGGCAGGGGCAGGACACAGACATGGCCACCTGAGGGCAAATGAAGCCAAAAGGCACAAAAGGGAATGCCCACACAAGGGAAACGGGATGGGAGGGGGGAGAGGGAGAAGAGCTGGCCAGGTACCACACAAAACAGGCACACAGACAATGGGGGCACAGTGGAACACACAGCACAAGCACACAACCTGGCACACACATACACACAGAAGGGAAAGGAAGGAAAGGGGGGACACAGGTGCCCGGACCACACACAAGGCACACCGGGCATGGGGGGGTGCAGAACAATGAAGAGGGGGGAAAGGGCACAGGGGCAGGGCAGGACACAGACAATGGCAACCACAACCCCCACAGCAGAACTGTCCGCACGGGCACCCCCACAGCAACACAGGCAGTCCCGGAATGGGGGACCCCAGGAGCTCGGGACCAAGGCACAGCGGGAGCCCACATAGCACAGCGAGTGGGCCAGGAACAGTCCAGGAGGCACAAATGGAACCCACACGCCAGAGAGGGGCCAATGAAGGGCAGGCAGGAGAGCCAGTGCAGTGCAGCAAGTCCAAGGACGCACACACTCACCTGGAGAAAGATGGGAGGGGCAGTTCCGGGGGGCCCAGAACCCTGAGGTCACACAGGCACCCGGGGGGGCTGGGCCCACAGGTGGCAGCGCTGGTGGGTGAGGACAGTTCGCTGGACACAGACGGGTCGGTGAGGCCATGCAGAGAGCCAGACCGAGGCACCGGGGAAGGCAACCATGGAGGGGAACACCAAGTGCAGAGGCATATGGGGGGGTTGAGGCTGGAGGGGGCCCGGAGTCACAGGCAGGGGCAGCAGCACCCCTGGAATCAGGCAACACAGCAGCATGACAGAGACATCAGGGAGGGAGCAGACAGCGGAACCCAACCACTGGGCAGGGGCGAGAGCCCAAATGGGGGCAGGCAACTGGGGGGGCCGGGAGGCACACCGGGACTTGCAGCCAGCAGCTGAGGGCCTCAATGGGCCCAGGGGCCGGGTGCCCCGCCCAATGAAGCAGGTGGGGCCAATGGATCATGCCCTGGTGGTACCCCAACAAGGACATGCGGTGGGCCATCAGGTAGTAGGCCTCGAAGGGATTCTGCATGGACAGCCCCAACTGCACATCCAAATGGGACCACATACCCGACAGCACCGACAGCTCCGCCGCGGTAGACTCAGACATGCAGCAGTCAGCAGCAGGGGTACATGGAAGCTGGCCCAGCTCCAACAGCCAGTGATACACCGTCCCACAAGAGCGCTGGTACCCACGGACCCCGTAAACACAGCCAAAGTAGGAGATGGCCAAGGTAGGGCCCCCCTCCGCCAGGCAGATGGTGTAGGCGGCCAGGCTGCACACAGATAGGGCAGACACGGTCTCAGCCGCAGACCAGGCCACATGAGAGCACCTCATCTCCAGAATGCACCCATCGGGGAAGGGAACCAGCCCCAGCGTTTCCACATGCAGCCGGCAATTCCGAGCGCGCGCCTCATAGCCAAAGTAGTGAAGGCCAGAGCTCAGACTTGCACAAGCACCTGACTGGCTGTCCAGCCCAGGAGCAGCTGCACAGCCGGGGTATGCCGCAGGTCACACAGGGACATGGTCTCGTGGAAGATCCAGCTATGGGGGGCTCCATGGGTGTCAGGAAGCGGGACCCCGGTGGAAGCACAACCAGCCATGGTCCAGTGAGACAGGGAGAATAACACCATGGACAGGGGGGCACACATCCCCTCCAGGCCCGGGGGGGGCTCTGAGGAGTCCCAAGGACAAGCTAGGCGGCCATGGGCTGCAACATTGTATAGCAACAGAGCGAGGCATGGGGTGTGGACCCGGCACAGCTGTAGGAAACAAGCGCCCAGATAGGACTGATAATCAGGCCAGCAAGAACACAGTGTTGCAAACAGGGAGGGGGGGTGATGGCAGAAGGCATGCAGCTGCACAAGGAATGCCCAGCCGCCTGCGCTGTGCATGAGCCAGGCCCCATGCGAGGACAGCAGGTGCACCTAACTGCACGCCCATGGACACCAGCATTGCAGTGGGAGGCCTGGGCAGCTGGAGGCGGGGGACTAGGCCATCCAGGCCATCACCGGGTCAGCATAACCATCTCCCAACCCCTGGGGTCGCCACCACCATGGAGCAGGACAGGGCAGCCACCTACTGGATGCAGCTAGCGCTCGCAGCTGAATAGAACCGTGACTACACCAAGCAATTGTGCATCCTTACCACAGAGCAGCACCTGGGTGCCGGCCTGCGTGTTTCCATCACCTCAAGCGCTGTATGGTCCCACAGGTCCCACCATGGGTTCAGGAGAGCCCTGGCCCAGCTCAGGGCACAGAGGGTGTCCAGAGCAGACTAGCAGGCAGTGAGCCGGGCCTGAAGCCAGCCAGCGGTGATCTGTGAGGCAGCTGGGCGCCTCCAATGGGGTATGGAGACCATGTGCCAGGCAGCCCTGCTCACTATGCCCATTTACAGGAGGATATGGGTCACGGAGTGGGCACAGGGGTGATGGCCCAGGGTGATGACCCAGGGCGCTGGCCCAGGGAGATGAAACAGCCTGGAGGGCCCACTTTAGGATGGAAAAGTTCACCCTGTTCCAGCTCACTGAGCTCCTTACGCCCTGGCTTGAGCGACAGCACACCCCATGAGAACCCCCATCCCCATGGTCCAGCGGGTGGCTATAGGGGTCTGGGCCCTAGCAAGGCCCGACTAGTGCTGGTCCGTCTCCCAGCACTTCAGGGTTGACCTGAGCACCGTTGCTTGTAGGGCTGTAGTGGCATACCACCGCGGCAGCTGTTACCAACGGAAACCCCTATTCCGCACATCGCGGCGCGGGTCGGCAGAGGCTGTTTCCAATGGCTCCAGTGGCGGTTTGCCGCAAATGTTACAGTGTCATAGGAACTGATTGGCGGGAGCAAAACTTTTGCGGATTCCCAGTAAGAAGAGGAACCACCTCCCCTTTCCATCTGCCGCAGCATCTTTGTGATTAATCTGATCATTGTATCATGTTTCCGCCATCGGGCCACCCTGACCTGAATACAAGTTATCGTGAGACCCGGCGGCATGATTCATCGGCCAATTTCATTGTCTAGGGCTTTTTAATTTCATTGGCAAGGGCTTTCACAGAGAGACATGTTCCGCCTTCACCATTAAGTATAAATAGGTGTATTGTAGCTTGTTTCTCCCTCTTGATCCCCAATCGCAGTGAGAGTGAGTGACTGTTGCAGCCGTGCCACCAGTGTCTGTGTTTGTTAACACACTCTGATCTTC
>QEPC01008872.1:70073-123544 GCA_003113815.1 Sphenodon punctatus
TGCTGTGTGTTCCGCTGTGCCTCCGCTGGCTGTGTGCCTGCTGTGTGTGGTACCTGTGTGTGGTACCTCCCCCCTCCCTTCTCGTTTCCCTTGTGTGGGCATTCCCTTTTGTGCCTTTTGGCTTCGTTTGCCCTCAGGTGGCCATGTCTGTTTCCCGTCCCTGCCCAGTGGGTTCTGGGTGTTTTGACCACATCTGGGAATCGGCATCACGTCTCTTGCACTGCCCCGGTCTGTGATCTGGTGGCCCCATTCCCAGCCATGGTCCAGGTCCCGTCACATCTGTTCGTGGATTTTATTGGCCCCAGGGGGTGGTTGTTTTGTTCACCCCCACCGGGAATCCACTGTGGTGAACCGGCCGCCCGTAACATCTGAAAACACCCATTGTCCAGCGGGGAGCTCCGAAAGCTTGGTTGAAATTGACCCCATGTGGGTATTGACCGTGGTGAACCTCTGGCGCCCGCCGAACAGATGTTTAGGGCACATTGGCCCTGCCGTGGATTGACCGTGGTTCACTGTGGTTGAGCGTGATCTCGTAACGTCTGAAAATACCCTGAATTCCCTGGAGGGTGATGAAATAATAGTCTGTGCTAAGGCTGGGGAAGAGATACTTATTTATATAAGATGTGATTGAATTATTTGTATGTATGGTCTAATGTTATTTTATTATTATTAATAGTAGTAGTATTAGTATTATTAGTATTATTGTTGTTATTATTAATAATTATTTATTTGTCATTTGTTATGACCATGTAGCCTACAATAAAATTCTTATTATGATATGTTTTATGTTTATATATCTTTTATATTCTTGTAGGTTGCCCTGATCCTTTGAGGGAAGGATGGAGTAAAAAATAATTAAATAAATAATACACAAACAGTAATTTTGCTATTGTTTTGTTTTCAGTGTTTTTATGGGGTTGGGGAAGGGAGGATGGGAGAACTGGATTTCAGTGAGTGGAAATGCCACAAACCCCAGTGAGAAGAGGGCATGAATCTGGTGGAATTGAGGATCCCTTGGGAAAGAGGGAAGAGTGTGGGATGGGGATTTGTCATCTGTACTATTTGTATTGTAGAAATGAATAGGAGGTTGGGTAAGTAGTAAGGGAGTGGGAGTGGGTGGGAGTGATGAGGTATGTGGTTGAGTTTTATTACTTAGTTTTTATTTTATTGGTAGGGATGGAGTTTGTGGGTTGCTTGTACTATGTGGCTACTGTAATTTATTTATATTTGTTTTTATATGGTTTTGAAAGCTGCCCTGAGCCTTTTTGGAAAGGGCAGAGTATACCCTTTCCAGGGAAGGGAAAAGAAATAAGAGTTCCTAGACATACTCCACACCATTTTTCTCCTTACAATGTATGTTGAAGTACTTTCTCAGTATCCCATTTCAATCACATCACAGCTGGACCTTGTTGTGGAACCTTGAGTCATTCTCTCCTCAGGGGAGAAAACAGTTTCACAAAGAACCTCACATGTAAACAAAATGGATGAATTTTGAGTTTTAATTGAATATAAGGAGGGCAAAATTTTGCCAGCACCATTTGTCTTTTTTATTTCCCTAAACAGGTGGCAGTTTTTGTATTCTAGGAAATCATAAATCAGCCATTGAGGCTTAGTTATTTATTAGAAGGCAGGGTATCATCAATCAGCATCTATGTCTCAATCAGCCCCTGAGCTGACGCTTACTTAAGTTAGTATACAAGCTTGTGATGTTCCCAGAGACTTTGTAAACGTGAAAAAGCCAAGAGGCAGACCTAGAGGAGAGTAATGCTGATGCTGAAATAGTGTCTAGACATTCAAAGTCCCCTGAATAATGATGTAGAAGATACTGGCACAGACAAGTTCTCTAGCTGGTGTGAGGCATCAGTGCATACTTTATGGGGCTGATCCAGTATTTCTGCATGCACTATGCGCATGGAGTGTGCACACAAGTGTTATGCAACTGTTGCATACCACACACACAGCATGTCAGAGCTCTGTGGAAGCTGCATGTGTGGTGTGCATAGTGTGTGACAATTGTGCAACACTTTTCTATGTTCTTTGCAGAGAAGATAGAGGGACTCCAGGAGGGATTCATTGGGCATTTTGATGTGGAGAGCCACAGAGTCACTAAGGACTGTATTCCCCTGATTGACCTTGACATGGTTGATGATGAAGAAGTCTGTGTGCTGACCCATGCCCATCCTGGCTATTGAAGGTGAGCACTGTCGCTCCGTCCCCATACTTCCTTTTTTTGGGAAGGTGATTGAAAAGACACCTGGACTCCAAAAATATTTGGGGGAGATTCCAGACTGGGTTCAGATCTTCCCAATGTGTAGAGACCACATTTGTCAGGGTGTTGAACATTCTGCTGATGATTTTAGATCAAGAAGAGCTGGCCATTTTGGTTATGCTGGCCCTTACAGCAGCATTTGATAAGATTGACCATGGATTGCTCCTTCAGCAGCTGAGGGAAGTTGCTAGAGTGTTGGGCGTGTGATGGGAACTGCCAGTAGGTGGTTTCAGTCATCCAAATCCAAATCCAAATCCAAATCCAGTTTAATTTATATCCCGCCTCTCTCCCGAAGGATTTGAGGCGGCTTACAGCAAAATACAAAATACATTTTTTGGACCTTTGTTCCACACAGGGAGGACCCAAGTCAACAACACATTTTAACATAATAAACTAAACATAATACACAATATAGTCATTATAAATACATTGTTATCAACAACCATCGGCCAAACCCCTTATGCCTCACCAATGTCCCACTCTATGACCTCCCCCACATACATGGGGGAGGTCCCATATTCTAAACAATCACCCCTGCTGCCACCAGGGAATACTTGACCACATCCATCCCCCTCTCACCAGGATGAGGTGGCCCCACCATCCCTACATCGGCGAGCACAACATAATCAACACATTCCTCCCACTCTCCTCTTACCCCCCCCCTCCAGCTCCACCCAGGGCACACCGTCATAACACTCTCCCCCTCCCCCAGCTCCATCAACAATCCTCCTCCCGCATCTCCATGAGATGTCACCTCCCTCTGTTCCCCCTCTTCCACATCTACCCCCATCTCCCCTCTCCCCCCACCAACAGCATCTCCCCCCTCCTCCCCCTCCATGCCCCAAAGGGCCACGCAGCCACCAGCAGTTCTTAAGAAGCCCCTAGCACTTCTGGTCCCTGGAGCAATGCTGGAGGGGGGGAGGGGAAAAAAAAACTGTCCAGACCCCCTCACTCACAGCCCCTTCTTCCCCACAGGTGCCCTGGACAATGGAGCAGCAGCGACAGCTGAAGACAGCCTCGGGAGCCCAGCAGATGGTAGGTAAGGTTACGCTGTCTCAGGCACAAGGGGGGAGGATGAAGATGCCCCACATCCACACTCACAAGGGGGGTGGCACTGCCACTGCGGTCCCACAAATGGGCCCAGCCAACGGGCGACACTCTTTGGATGTCGGCGCCTAAGGGCTGGCGCCCACAGGTGCCCCAGCCCCCGGATAAGCACCTGGTGGAATGAGAAGGGGAGCCAATGAGGACTAGGCAAGCACACCAACCCCTCCCCAAGCTGTTCCTTCCCTCCTGGAAGTCATACCTGGAAGGAAGGAGTCAATTGGTGATGATGGATGGATATGCATCTTCCCTGAGAGGCCTGAATTGCAGCATTCCTCAAGGTTCTATCCTATTTTCACCTATATTGTTCAATATATACATGCAGCCCTTTAGGGATATGATGATTAAGCATGAGGTTGAGTATCATCAGTGTGATGATACACAACTGTATATTGCTCATTTTCCTCTGTGAGCTGTTCCAACTCGGCCTCTGCCTTGGAGGAATGCTTTAATGATATAGCCACCTGGATGTGTCAAATGTATTTCATGCTCAATCCAAGGAAGTCTGAGATGATGTTGGTGGGAAGGGACAGCCGATATTAGCACTTAACTAATATGCCTGTGACCTGGACCGCCAGTGGGCTGTCCCCCACCCTACTGGGGGAGCACAATAAATGTGCAGGTCAGTGGCCCTGCTCCCACCCTACCCCCGCACCCTACCCCACCCCTATCATGATGGATCTCAATTGCAACTGGCCATAGCCCCCTTCCCCCGGCAGGTATGGCTAGGCCAAGCAGACGCATTGGCTCACTGTGGCTCATGTTGGCTTGCCTGGGTGGCCCTTGGTCTTGAATAAGTGGTTGAATTATTTCTGTGGACTCATTCCAGGGCACTAGTGGGCCAGCATCTGGTGGTCAGGCAACAGATGTGTGACTGAGTCCCTGGTCCATGCGAGCCATAGTGGGCCATAATGAGCTGATGTCATGTCTGCTTTTATTCACTGTGATGGCAAAGCAGGTGAAAAGGCAGGATATCTCTAAAATGACCCCCAGAACACAGACTATAATCTTTGGCACTCTGGCGACAGTGTTGAAGCCACAACTGACAGGAGGCCAAGGGCTACTCAGCTTTCCAGGTTCCCCACATGGCAATCACCAGCATTAGCTGGATGCTTCTTCCCCTCTAGATTTTACCAGGCACCTCCAATCTCCCTGACTCCATGGGGAGGAGGTGCGGGAGGGGGAAGATGGGGGGCACAAACCTGTTCTGCCCTGAAATGGCCAAGCAGCATTTGAATGAGAGTGACATGTTGCCTATATGAGCATGCAATCTTGCCAATCCCAGGTATTCAAAAATCATGAGACTGAGTAAAAAGTAATGAGATAATTCAAAAAACAACACTTGGGGGTATTTTGTTGTTTACTGGAGTTTGAATTTTCAGATTATACTTGGATCATATCTTCCAGCTTTTCTCCACAACCACAAGTTCCAGAAATGTACTTCTGTTTTTAAATGAACATTGAGATTCCCACAGATGTATTTGGGTCCTTGAGATGATGGAGCTTTACAAAAGCCACTAACCATTTTGAGACTGGCACTACAATTTACAAGACACGGGATCACTGTCTACATTATGCCACACTTTTTGTTGTAAGCATTTGAGATGCTAATAAAAAAGGTTCAGTGACTTCTTACAACATGGCAACAAATGTGACAGTAGCCCAGTAACTATATTGAATTCCACTAAGCTCACATTTCTACTCTTATATTAGCTGTGAAATACATTAAAAAATTCTAATGATCATTTTGAAAATGAGTTCTCTTTCTGAGTAACTTCATCAGTTCTGGCATCCTGCCTGAGGTGCTAAGAGACAATAGCAACATTCATGATATAAACACATGGACTACACTTCCTTTTAGACACAAAACATATTGATTACTCAGATGGCCGATCAATCCCTGGCAATAAATTTCAGATAGTTTCTTAAGAAATGGTCACTGAAATGAATTTCCAGAGCATATTTTCTATATTACTTTGCTGACATCCTGTAATGCTTTAAGCTACTGGAAATGGCCACTACTTTGTCTACCAAACTAGCATATTTTGAAGTGTGTACAGAAAATAAATTGCCCAAACATGATTATAATTTATCCATGTATTACAATAATTTTGTGTGGTAAAAACTTTGTCTGTTTTTATCTGTAGAACTGAGGAGTTTTAGTTTGTTCACTAGTTCACCTCAAAGGTGTACTGTCAGAGTTAAGTAATGCTTATAAAGTACTGTAGGATTCTTTTATAAAGTAGCTAAATGAAAAAAAAAATCTTTATTAAATACATTGTGGTATGGGGCTATTCTTGTGGTATTTCCACCGTAACTTGATTTGGTTGGTTATTACCTTTAAAGCCCTATATAGCTAGGGCCCAGGCTACTTGTGGGATCTCCTCACCTCTGGGTTCTTGAGTGACCCCTGTGGTCAGCTGAAGTTGCCCTTCTCGAGATTCCCCGGGTTTTCCAGGGGGCGATGATGGAGAGGGCATTCTTGGCAGCACTGGAAGCACCACGGCTGTGGAACTCCCTCCCTGTGTGGATCCATTTGTCCCCAGATTCCCTGTCCATCTGAAGTCATATCATATCAAATCTTTATTGTACTGACCATAGGCCATGACAAGTTATTACACAAAGTATACACAATCTAAACCACAAAAAACAAAAACAACAAAACTAAATACAATCCTACAATAAAACTTCAGAACAATTACAAGAGACTGTTGTACACCCTTATACACTACGTAGGCCATTTTAAGCAAAGGAGAGAAAAGGAAGCAAAATTAATCATGCCAATCCACTCAAAGTTATTCTACAGATACCAATTTCCTCTTCCTGGTCTTTTCCATTAGGAAGGCAGACAAAGCCAGTGTATTAGTAGCTGGTAATTTCCATCAGCCAAAAGAAACATATTTTTTTGCGCATCACTTAGATTTGGGGGAATTTTCACTTTATACCACAGCCTACTGCGCAGATGGGAGTACAGAGGACATACAAAAATGTAATGAATAAGATCCTCAATATCAGAGGAGCAACAGGGGCATATTCTATCCAAGTACGGGATACCCTGGTACCTCCCTTCCAGCACCGCTGAGGACATAATCTGCAGTCATAAATCAAAAAACGCACGCTTGAGATAAAAGGGGAGATCATGTTTTATATAATCTGCCCCCTCCCATCTGGGGGAAAATACTGATGCCAGGGGGATGTCATAATTGAGTGTACTAATGCCCTGGAAATTTGCCCAACTAAATCATTTATCCTGGTTTTCACCAATATTTTTGCTGCTTTAAATGGGAAATCTTTCAAGAAATAATAAGACAATCCAAGCTCATCGAAACTACTTTTAATCTTTCCCCACCATAAAGACCCAGGAAGGCCACAATTCAGTTTTTCCAATAGGCAGATTTTTGCAAGATCATCATCTGCAGCAGAGCTTATTTTTAACAGGTTCACCAATGCAGTCTCCAAAAGATAAGATTTCAAAGAATACACCCCAAGCTCAAGTCTTAGGAGAACTGCAGGTGTCGAATTTGGCACTTGGATTAACCTTCTTAGGAAATTATGGAAGATTGGTTCCAGGGTTCTCAATGCAGCAGGGCAATGACCCCACAGTAGGACCCCATACCTTATGCTGGCAATTACCTTTGTCTCAAAAACCTTTAGCGCAGGCACAAACCTTTGCCCACCTTTTGTTACAAAAAAATTGCAGATTGCTTCCACTTTTCCGACAATACTTCTCTTCAAAGATTGAATATGGGGAATCCACGATCCGTTATGCGAGAATACCACCCCCAGGTATCTGAAACTCTTCACCTGCCCTATTGGTATCGAGTGCATCTGCCAGGATTCTTGCTTATACTTCTGTTTAAACACCAAAACTTTCATTTTCTTATAGTTGATTTTCAAATTCTGCAAACTACATTCTTTTGAGAAATCCTCAAGTAGATGTCTCAGGCCCAACCCTGAGGTGGACAAAAGTACTGTGTCATCCGCATACATTATTAGGGATTTCTCCTATGCCCAAGTTTGGGAGCCATATAGTCCCCACCATCCCGTAACTTCAAAATTAAATCATTGACATATAAATTAAAAATCAAGGGTGCCAAAAGGCACCCTTGCCTAACGCCTCTCGCAACACAAATCTTATTAGAGAGATGTCCCAGATTGTTAAGATGGACCCTCATATCTGTATCTGAGTATAGAGATCTGATTAACATCAAAAGTCTGCAATCTATATTTAACCTTATCAATTTTTCCCACAATTGCTCTCGATTGATCAGATCAAATGCGGACGAAAAGTCCACAAATACAGAGTACAGACTTAGACCCTTAGCTTTATACTTTTCAGCAAGATGAGTCAAGAGAAAGCAGTGAAACACTGTGCTTTTATTAGGGAGAAAACCTATTTGTTCAGCTGCAATAATTTGATTTTGAGAGACCCAATACTGTGATTTTTTAAAATAATCTCCTGGAATATAGTTTTGAGATGATGAGAAGCAAACTAATGGGTCGATAGTTTTTTATATCAGACTTGTCCCCCTTCTTGAAGATAGGCACTATTACTGCTGTTTTCCAAGATAGCGGGATTGAGCCAGCATTATTAATCAGAGTGAATAGATTAGCCAAGGCTTTAAGCCACCATTCTGGCATGGCTTTAAATAACTCTGGGGGAATAAAATCTTCCCCCTGGGCATTGCGCTTTTTCAACATTTGTATAGTCTCAAGCACCTCTTGCTCACTAACCGGGGTCCACTCAGGAGGCACAGGAATTCCACTGTCATTGATGTTTTCAGAATGGGAAAAATAATTGAAAATCTCCCCAAAATGTTGTTCCCCTTTATCACTACTTATTTTAGGAACAACCTGCTGTCGCGAACCATCTAGAGGCCCATTGACAATTTTCCAGAATAATTTCTCATCGTGTGTTTTCAAAGCTAGAAACATTAGATTCCATTTTTCAATTTGGAAATTCCTCCTTTTCTCCCTTAACAAAAGTTTGTAAGTGCGATATTTAGCCCTATACTGATCTAGAACAATCCTACAATAGTTTGCCTTGAGAATTCGTGAACACCTACAGACGTCGGCACAGCATTTTGCACACTCTGCATCCCACCAGCCACTCACAACCCTCCTATCCCCCCTAATTATAGGTGTTTTAGAGAAAATAGATTTTAATATTAAAAAGAGGTCGTCTATGGCAGAGACCGCTGAGTCCAGGTCTGAAGCAATTTCTAGTTGAACCCTCAGGCCCTTGACTCATTACATGGCCAAAGCATCAGCTACTTCTACTGCAAGGGTTTCAGACCAATGCCGACGGACACCCACACCGGGAGCCAGATCCGTAGGGAGCAACAATAGATCAACAGGGGAACTTGTAGTTTCTTTTAACACTACGCAGATTGGGAAGTGGTCACTCTCCACTCTATCACCAACCATAAAGCTTTCAATAAAGTTCAATAAGGGTGGAGAAACCTGAGCATAATCTATTGTACTGCCCCCATTTAGGAAAAGGAAAGTTATCTCACTGGGAATCTCACCCTGGTAATTTCAATTCAGAATGTATAAGTCATTTTCTAGGATAAATTCAAAAAACAATTTCCCTTCCTTGTTGCAATTTCTCAAAAAGATGGGAGACTGTTTGGGCTGTCAGCAGAATATGACTAGCCAGATATGAAGTATAGTTGGCATTATCAATCTGGTGAATGTAATTCCCAAGCACAACTGTTGGATCTGTTTGGTTAAATTTAAGGAGAACTGGGGCGTCCTCATCTCCTGCAGTCAGTATTGTAACGTTCTGCACCAATACTGGAGAAGAATGCAATTTTGGCTGAGAGATAGAGAACATCCCCTTTTTAACAGTCTCCATAGAATAGTCTGGAGTAAGGAAGCTATCAATTTTCTGCTGCTTTAGAAGCTTGCTTTTGGAGGAGAAGGTAGCGCAGCTTCTAAACAGGTGCATATCTGGGACGACATATCTATGAGGTTTGAGGACTGGCAACCCTCCAGCCAGGCCCCTGATGCCTATAAAACAGGCAAGGGCGCAGTCATAGATTTTCAGAGCTCCACCCCCCGACACTGGCCCCAACACCAATAATTCTGGGGTTAACTTTTTCTCTCTGCGCTAACACCCCATGCACTGGACAAGGGTACTAGCTGCTCTGCTCCAGGCAACTCCTAAGGGTGACTCCCAAGTGTTGTAGCCCTTGTACTCTCACCCTTAGTCTCGTGCTTGTGGCTTGTGCTCGCGGTTCACCGTGGCTTCTTGTTTCCTGGCAGGTAGGGAGGTTCCACCTCCGCTCGCTGCCAGCCCAGCACCATGCTACCACAGGTGAGCTTTGTCAGAAAGAGTCCTGGCTGTGCTCTGTGGCTTGCTACTCGCTTCTTGACCCCGCACTCCCCAGCTCCACACAAAGCACTGTTCACCGTGACTTCTTGTTTCCTGGCAAGTAGGGAGGCTCCGCCTCTGCCCACCGCTGGCCCAGCACCACGCTACCACAGGTGAGCTTTGTCAGAAAGAGTACTGGATGCGCACTGCGGCTTGCTGCTCACTGATTGCCCCCGCACTCCCTGGCTCCGCCCCTTCTGAAGTCATTGCAAGGCATGGCTGTTGCACCCGGCATTTGGTGATGGGGGTGGGTGATAGGTGGGTTGGGATGTGGGGGTGGGTGATTTATGTGGACTCCATGGGTTTTTCTTTTCTGTGTCTTAACTGTAATTTATTTTTTATCATTCTTTTATTGTATTTATTGTTTTATATGGATTTTATATCATCAGCTACCTCAAGTTGCCATGGATAAGAGGGATAGGGTATCAAATCATGATAAATAAATTAAAAAGTAACTTCTAAATTGAACTGGAAGAAATATTGTATTTTAAAATGGAAACTTTCTGGACCAAAGTTCTGGAATGTGGACATCCATGACCTTGAGATAATTTTATTTATTTATTTATTTGATTTGATTTTTACAATTTTTATCCTGCCCCCAAACTGCATCATGCAGGACGGGAAAAAATATAAAACATCCTAACAATTAAAACAACATAAACACCATGAATATGAATAGAGTTAAAACATTCCACTCCCCTACATATTTAACACACAGATTTAAAAATGCCCAAAGACTCTGAACCAATGCGGGGGGTGGGGGGGATGCTTCCTGCTCTAAGAGGCTTTTTGTGAAAATATCCTATTAACTTACTAACAAATAGCTCTACTACAATATTTCTCTTTCTGGGTTCCATAAGCTGTCAGGGGTGAACCATCCTAACTGGTTTGATCCAAGATGAGGGAAGTTCAGAGAGTATTCCTGCACTGGACAGTGCAGACATGTCCTGCTGGCTTGGACAAGAATGAGAGGAGGAGGAGTGAAGAAAAGACTAATTTCCCAGTAATAATTACTTCATAGGGTGTTTATAGATGAATGAGAACAGAGCCTGCTGAAGCCAAGAGCCCACCCTGCAGCCTCCAGTTACTAGTTTCACCTGGGTCCACATCAGATGGATCGGTGGTGTGCCCAAACTGGTGTCTGTCCATGCGGTACATCCCACCCTTCCACATCACAGACTTGTGGGTGCTTGTTCGATGCTTTAGGATGGTGGCTGAGACTCCATGGTGCTGAATGGGACAACAGATGGATTGTAGAGCTACACCGTGGACCCCCCCCACCTCCCGTGGACAGGCAACAGTGCCATGTTCAGCCGTTGTCCCAGGTTTGGATGGCTTGCTCTGCATGGGATGCTCCTGGATGTGGTAGAGCATGCCGTGCAGGGTTGCCCCAGAGAAGTCACAGACTGCTCCAGGGAGGACACCCTTTAGTTGGACTGGTCAACCCGGGGGTGATGGGGCATCCATGGTCAACCCCATAGTTGTCATCTGTCTGTTTACACTCATAGTGTTTGGACTACAAAGACTGATAAATCCAACTCTGTGCATATATTTCTTATTAAGTTTTTAGTTTGTAATGCTTCTTTGACCAATTGTCTGGATTAATAAGGGAGAATTAGCCTTACTTATCTGCAAATATACTGTAGTGCTACTGTGTTACAATAAGTCTCAGATGCTCTGCACTTGTCCATGAGCATGGTTTACAGGTACCCATTTAACCCTCATTTTCCCTTTGGATATGTCATCTAATATGAAGGCAATAGTAGGTTCTGAAGATAAATAAGTGGTTACCATAATTCCAGCACAATAGGGGATGATCTGTACTTTTTGTGGAGGGCCACACTTCAAATAATCCTGTTCTCTGTGGGTGACTATTTATTTCAAGCTTGTAGTAGGTGGGAGGATTTATCATTTTTAAAATGTTTCCATCATAGCAGCATTCTCCTGCTGTTGCTCTGACAGCCCAAGTTGAAGCCTGCCCTGTTTTTCCTACAACATTCCTATAAATATTGCATAGGAAAGAGGCACACCAGACACCATAGCCCTCTTCAGTGAAGAGTTAGTTGTAGCATTGCAATTTCCCTGAAATTTTAATAAAGATTTTTTTAAAAAAAAAAATCTTGGAAGTGTTGATTGAAGCAATAAAGCTTGTAACCCTGTCAAAAATAGATTGGGGAATTTATAGAACACATCTTTAATATACTTGAAATCTCTATTTGGAGTCTTAACTTGGAGTATCTATCTCCACTGAATAGAGTTTGTTATATGGTGCAAATCAATACTTTTTAAACATCATTAGTTCCTCACATAAATCTCTATCCATTAAATGTGAAATGAACCCTTATCAATACTAATGGGAATTGACAATTCCACATGGAAGGAATAATTACTAATACACATGTCTCTTCTAAGACATAAATATAATTATTCTTTCTACATCAACCAAGATGTCCACCTGAATATCTTGTATAGCCAGCAATGTAAATCCTTTCAGGCAGATTTACTCAAATTATATGTTTGTCATTCTGGCACATATCATTTATTTATTTATTTGTTTATTTATTTATCCCACCCCTCCTGCCCACAGGGCAGCGCAGGGTGGTGAACAACAAAGATAAATTAATAAAACAATTAAACAATTTAAAAAGTTTTAAATTTCTCATATGCAGGGGAAAACAACCCTCCCCCTCACCAAAAGCCTGGCGGAACAGCTATGTCTTACATAAACATCAGAATGACAGGAGAGTGGAGGTCAACCGAGCCTCCTCCAGGAGCAAATTCCACAGCACAGAAGCAGCCACCAAAAAAGATCTAACATCGGTGGCCAGCAACCGCACCCAGGGAACCTCCAAAAAGGTTCCTCTGGACGATCTCAAAGGGTGCACAGGCATTTGGGAAATGAGGTGGTCCCACACATAAGCAGGGTCCAGGCCATGAAGGGCTTTAAAGGTTAAAACAAGCACCTTGAACTTAGCCCGGTGACTTATAGGGAGCCAGTGCAGATCCCGGACCACAGGTGTCATGTGCTCCCTGTGGTCCGCCCCCATAAGGAGACAGGCAGTGGCATTCTTCATACAGATGCAGCCTCCGGACCAGCTTCTCGGGGAGCCCCACGTAGAGCACGTTGCAGTAATCCAGCCTCGAGGTGATGAAGGCATGGATGACAGTGGTGAGGTCAGAGTCTGAGAGATACAGTCAAAGCCGCAGGACAAGATGTAACTGCCGAAATGCACTCCCCACCATAGCCACAACCTGAGATTCCATGAGCCATGAATCAAGGAGCACACCCACACTCCACACTTGAGAGACCATGGGATAGTGAACCCCCCAACCCCAACAAGAGGAGATTCAACCACCGCCAGGCCCCCCAAGTCCTTGCCCACCAACATCACCTCTATCTTGTCAGGATTCAATTGCAGATGACTTAACCTCATCCAAGCCCCAACAGCTGACAGGCACTGGGAAAATAAGGAGACTGCATGACCTGGGTCAGTAGAAATTAAAAGAGAGGTAGAGCTGAGTGTCATCACCATACTAATAACACTGGATGCCCTGAAACCCTCTCACAATCTCCCCTAATGGCTGCATATAGATGTTAAACAAGAGGGGGGACAAAATGGCACCCTGCAGGACTCCACATGTGGGGCCCCTGGAGGGGGGGAGACACACACTCCCCCATGTTCCCCGGTGAGTTCTCCTGGCCAGGAATGAATGAAATCAGTCCAAGACCGTTCCGTCAATTCAGGCACGGTCCCACAGGCGAGTCACCAACACCTAATGGTCGACTGTGTTGAATGCAGTCGAAAGTTCTAGCAGGACCAGTAAGGTCTGATGACTCTGGTCCAATGCCAGATGGAGATCATCAACCAAGGCCACTAATGCAGTTTCCATACCATAACCAGGCCAAAAACCAGACTGAAAGGGGTCAAGGAAACCAGCGTGGTTCAGATATTCCTTGAGCTGCCGTGCCATAGCCCGTTCAATAACCTTCCCTAAAAAGGGAAGGTTAGAGACTGGCCGATAACTGACAGGAGCATCAGCATCAAGAGATGGTTTCTTAAGAAGAGACTTAACCACAGTCTCTTTCAGGCAGGCAGGCACCCTGCCCTCCCGAAGGGAGGCACTAACCACCCCAGTCAGCAATGGCAGTACCATCTCCTGGCTGGCTTTCACCAACCAGGATGGGCATGGATCTTGTTCACAAGTAGTGGCACGAACAGATTCCAAGAAGGACTCCACGTCGGCAGGCAACACTATCTGAAACTGATCCCACAAAACAGGACAGGACGGGGCATCCATAGCCCCAAGGTGATACTCTGAATTAACTGTGGTACTGAAATTGTGGTGGATGCGAGCGATCTTATCTACAATGTACTCAATAAACTGGTCACAGCGGTCACTGGATTTCTCCAGGCCCAGGTGCAGGCAGGCAGGACTGAACAAACCATTCACCACCTGCAAAAGCTCCATTGCACGTGACTTTGCAGATACAACGAAAGCAGCAAAAAACTGCTTCTTTGCTGCCTGCACTACCACATCATAGGCTTTTAAACTTCTCTTATTCTGTGATCAATCATACTCATCACGAGTCTGGCACCACCATCTCTCTAACCGTCTACTCTCCCACTTCAAACACCACAAGCCCTCAGTAAACCAAGGAGACCTGCACTTGACTTGGGAGGGCAACAGATGCCTAGGAGCCACTCTGTTAATGGTCTCGGCCAACAAGGTGTTCCAGAAGGCTATGAGATCATCAACAGAGCAGATGTCAAGGTCCAGGGGAAACTCCCCCAAAGCATTCTAGAAATGATCTGGGTCCATAAGTCTCTAGGGGCAGACTGATCTAATAGGTCCTGCAGCCTGTTGGGGGCTGACATGCACCAGGATGCATGCCTTAAGGAGGTAATGATCAGACCATGACAAAGACTCCATCCCCCTAATGCCTAATAACTGACCCCCCCGCCTCAAGGCCAGTGCAGAAAACAAAATCCAGTGTATGTCCCTCCTCATGTGTTGGGCCACAGATGACTTGGGACAAGCCCATGGTTGTCATGGAGGTCATGAACTCATGCCTCTCTCCTCCAAGATCGGCTTCAGCGTTGATGTTAAAATCCCCCAGAACCACTAATCTAGGGATCCGGAGGATCACGTCTGACACCAGATCAGCAAGAGTATATAGGGATGCCGCCAGGCAATTGGGTGCACGGTACACCAGCAGCACCCATAATCTGTCCTCGGCCAAATCTAACACAAGATGGAGACACTCAAAACCTGGTGGTGTCTTCACCGGATACCTCCTAAAAGACAATGCATCCTTGATAACAATGGCTACACTGCCCCTCCCCCCCATCCCTCCAGCCGAGGCTGATGCTGCACAGAGAACCCAGCTGGAACAAGGTTGGCCAGAATAGGGCCTGATTCATTGTCCAGCCAGGTCTCTGTAATACACATAAGGTTGGCTTCCCACTCCAGGATTAACTCCCAGATACTTATTGACAACCGACCTCACATTCAGCAGCACCAAACCAAGGCCTAGGGCATCCTGAGCCTCCACCCACAACCTACCCGTGTGGGGGGTTGAGAAGAGAATGGACACAAAGCACCGCTCCCTCCTCACTGATGGAATACACCTCCCCTTTGGAGCATTCCCCCAACCTGTAACAACCCCGATGGCTGTGGAAGCCCCCCCATCCTCAGAGCACCCCGTTAGACACCCACCCTCCATTGGCTGCCCTGATAGGCCAGCGAGAGGGACTTTCCACCCAAGCCCTCCCCTGCCCGCCTCTACTACCGGCGCGCAACACTCACCCCTGAAGGGTCGACCCCGCTCACACCAGGGGTTACCCTCCACACCTCCCATCACCTCCCTCTCCTGCCGCAAGGGGGAGGCCACCAATCCTACCACCACCCCAAACCACCCAACCCACTACCCAAATTTTACCCCCCCACACACACTGACAATTCCCCACACAACAAATAACAGAGCCCTCCAAAATGTCTTCACCCCCCTGCTCCCAGTCAGACAGGGGGAGGTGAGGGTGCATTCTGGGCATCTGTGGCTGTTCTGGGGCTGCTTTACAGAATATAGATGATAGCCGCCTCTGCCTGCCAATGGCCCGCCAATGGGTCTTCGCCCTTGGGCACCACCCTCAGAGTAGCTCCCTTTTCTATTGTTACCTGGGGGTGCAGCAAACAAAGCCACAGGTGTAGGAGGGGTCAAGGCAGCAACCAGCACTCAGCCCACAGCCACCACGCCCCTTCCAGGTCAGCCTGGAATTCCTACTTTCATGAGGAATTCCTACTTTCTTTACATTGTTTGGAAAATTCGCATTGCTTTTGAATAAATTAGGAAGCAATCTACTTTTGCAGAAATAGGAAATGCAGCCTTTAATAATAAACACATGAACCTTGAACAAGAAAAGACCTGGGGTACAATTCCCATTCATCCAAGAGTACAACAGATTGCATACATGTTAGGTCCATTCTGAATTACCATGCTAGATTTAAGAGGGTGTTGAATGCTTATTCACAGTGAGAGACTTCACTGTACATATTAAAGTGTACCTGCTACATATAAATGGAAAATGTGAGGGAAGGGTAACTCCTGCCTTCTTCTGATATGAAGTCAGAGGTTAAAGGTAACAAATAGCATGATCAAACCACAAGGCCTAATTTCAGCTTTCTTTTGACTGGTCTGCCAAAGGGTGGCAATCAACCACTACACTGTACCCTTCCAACTGAAATCCACAATAGTTCCTGCTTCTGGAATGAAACCACAATTGAAAGCTGTAAATACATGCCTTATGCTTAAACCTAGCAGGATGAACTCTTAGGACCAATTTTTGCCTTCAGGTTCAGCACTCCCACTGAGGAAAAAGGAGACACATTATTCTATCCAAGGGAAGAATTTGGCTTGTTAGTGACTATAGAGACTTGATTGAGAGTAAAATGACCAGAAGACAGAGAAATGATATAATGCTGAAGTCAAGAGAAATTCACAGAAATTCACAAACTCCACAAGTAATTAGATAAAATGTACCATAACTCTAAACAGCACAATACTCCTTTCTGTCCAAATAGGAAAAATAGTTTGCTAGGAATAGAAGTTGGACAAATGGCTCTTTTCCTCCCAATAGGTACAAATTCACAGAATAACAGAATAGTCATCATCCACTGTCACAAATGATCTAAAGTGGTAAGTAATGTTCCAATAAGAGAGAACGCTTTGTCACCAGAGATGATAGAGCAAACATCAAGGTTTTATTTTCTATACGAGATTAACACCTATTCACTAATTAGCTAGAACATGACACCAGGTATAGTAACATCTGGAACAAAAGTCCCACCTGTTAAATTCCTTGCTTCTCTTTTTGCCTATGGAGAAAGGCCCCAGGATACCACAGTTTCCATGGAAATTGGGTCAAATGAATATATATATATATATATATACATATATAATATTTTTGTGGGTCTTTCTCATTCCCTCCATTCAGCAACAATAATGGGAATGAAATGCCCCCTTTCTACTTACAGTTTACTAACTAATTTGCTTGGTACCATAGGGTTGCTCTAAACACATTTTGTGCACTGATGTAACTGCATTGATTAAGAGGCATTTGAAGCCACTGGCATAACTTTGTGCTACATATTTTTGGAGGGGAAAGGGATGCCTAAATTTACCTCTGACTTAAAGAAGCTACATCCCTGAAAAACCTCCATATATATCTGAAAAACCACCTATCCTACTAATTTCCATTGTGGCCCCTATGGTCGGCCAGGAGTGCCCTCTTGCAGATTCCATCTGTTACCCTTGTCCATGGAACAGGTGTGCCTAGGACAGCATTCTTGGTTGCTGCCCCGGTTTTGTGGAACTCCCTTCCTTGGAAGGTTTACTTGAGCCCAATCCTAGGCATCTTCTGGAGATGGTGTAAAACAATATTTATCAGAATAAGCATTTGGTGGGCAAGGATAGGGGTTGTTGTTTTTTTGGGAAGGGTTATGGGGAAGGGTAGGCATTTAGAGGGGTGGGTGGAAGTTTTCATTGTTTGAATTTTATTGTCATTGTTTTATTATTGTGAGCCACCCTGAGCCTCTACGGGAAGGGTGGCGTATAAATTTGAATAAATAAATAAACAAAATAAATAAATTACTGCTGCGGTCGGCCGAGTTTATTATTCCAGAGTTTTCACATTCTCTATCTCCATTTGCAGTATCTCTCTCTCAGCTGGGGGACACATCCAAGATAGATGTTCATGCTTTCTGCCTCCTTCTGAACTCCCTATGAGACATGGTACACCTAAAAACCCCTTCGTTCTTCAAATTAACTCAATCAGTTTAAAGGCGGTTCAATTCACTTAACTTATTAGCCATTTCCCTTCTGTAGGTTTGGTACCTAATATCAAGCATATTAAGTAATGGAAGGGCCTGCTGGCCTAATAGTTAATCATTCTTTATTATTATTATTATTATTATTATTAGACATTTATATAGCGCCAGTCGTGCGACCTGGTGCTGTATAGAACATAGAATTAGACGTGGTCCCTGCCTGTGGCTTACAATCTAAAAGACAAAGGGGGGGAGACAGGGAGAGGGGACAGTGGCAGAGACAGGGGAGAAGACAAACAAACATTCAAGCAGATGCAAAGTCTCAGGTGCATATGCTTGGCTTGGTTACAAAGAGGTTGGTAGCAGCAGTCAGCAGAGGAGGGCAGACAGTAAGAGTAAGGGGAAAGACTAGCAGGCATTGGGAAAGGCAGCAAGGAAAAGGTGGGTCTTGAGGAGGGATTTGAAGGAGCAGAGGGAGGAGGCAAGGCGGATGTGAGCAGGGAGGGAGTTCCAGGCATGGGGGGCAGCGAGGGAGAAGGGTCGAAGGCGGTTAGGCGAGCAGGAGAAACGAGGGAGAGTGAGGGAGGGGACAACGGAAGAATGGAGAGAGCGTGCTAATAAAATATTATTAAAATAGGAATGATGTTTCATTAAAATTATGATTAATTGCTATATTTTGATATTAATGGGTGTATAAAACAATAGGATCTTGAATGGCATGCTTGATACATGTAGCTAGGTTGTTTTTTATGGGAAGAGAAACTTTTATTGAGTTGTGTTTTGTGATTGTAGATTGGCAGGTGGAGACCATGGCTAAGGTCAACTTCCGCCATCTGTATCTGGTGCAGAGGCTGAATCCATACATTTCCAGAGCCAACCTGACCACCCTCATCCATGACTTCATCACCTCAAGGCTGGACTACCGCAACGTATTCTATGTGGGGCTTACCTTGACACTGGTTCAGAGGCTGCAGCTGGTGCAGAATGCGGTGGCTCATCTCCTGACAGGGCCAAGCCGACAGGAGCACTCCCGTGCTCCACAAGCTGCACTGGCTGCCTATAGCAGAGTGAGCCAGATTCAGGGTTTTGGTTTGGGCCTTTAAAGCCCTACATGTTCTTGGCCCGTCATACTTCAGGGACTGCCTCACCTTCCACGCCCCAGAGTGACCCCTTCGGCCTGCCAGGGGCGCCTTCTTGGAGGTCCCCCTTGTAAACTGGGGGACACAATGGAGAGAGAGTTCTCAGTGGCCGGGCCACATTTATGGAACTCCCTCCTGGAGGAAGCCCGTCTGGCCCCAAGTTTGCTGGCCTTCTGCCGGGCCTGCAAAACGTAGCTGTTCTCCCAGGACTTCGGAGGAGGGAAAGAGGGGTGGGATAAATGTTTGGGGGGGGTTGGTTTTTAGGATTTTAGATGTTTTAATTTTGTGAATCAGTGTTTTAATGTTATTTTAATTGTGTTATTTTTTGTATTGTAAGCCACCCCAAGATGCCGTGGGCATGAGTGGGCGGCTAAGAAATATAAATAAATTAAATAAATAAATAACTGTACTATTTAACTTTAATATAAACTTTATTCACCCTTAAACAGTTATGTAATATAAATAAATAATTGTGCTATTTAACTTTAATATAAACTTTATTCACCCTTAAACAGTTATGTAATAAAAAAGCAGACCCTATATTAAAGTGTATAAAGCAATAACAGCCTGATTAAACAGAATGAATAGTAGATTATGAGCGAGAGAGAGAGAGAGAGAGAGAGAGAGAGAATCAAAGCATGAGACATTAGGAGAGGATGACTTAATACATATAAAATAAAAAAATTAAAATAAAATAAAATTAGAAAAGGAATGAAAAAATAATGACTATAAAATAAATGGGGTTGCTTAAAAACAACAACAAAGGAATGAGAAAATAATAACTATAAAATAAATGGAGTTGCTTGATACTACACATATAAAATAAAACATTAGAAGTAGAAACAGAATTAAGAAAAGAGAGATTAAACATTAGTTAGCTATGTAAAATAAGCAGTTTAATTTAAAAACAATTTAAAGATTTCTTACCCCATATACAAAGATTCCCAAGCATGTTACATGGCGACTCTGGCTGTAAGATGTTGATGCGTTGCTAGTTCTATCGGTAATGAATCCTTTCCCTCCTTGCTTTGGGCATGAGTAAGAAACCCCACCTTTAAGCATGAACCAATCAGAAGAGAGCACAGCAAGTCCTATTGATTAGTTTGAATTTTGTGTTTGTTAGTTTACACCAAACAGGAAAACATCTAAGTAAATTTTGCAAGGGTCTAGCTGTATAAAAAGACTGCCGTTAGTGAAGGCTTTTTAACCTACAACAACGTCAACTATGGAGGGCCTCAAAACTCCAAGTGATTGCAAGATTCCAGAATTTCCACCTTTGCACCAGCTCAGAGATTGTATGAAAGATTGAACAGATGTGGGAACACATTGTCGATACCTCAGCCTTCATTTGATTTAGAGGAGGATAAGGAAAATTGACGAGATCGTGTATGCGGAGTTCTGATGATGGAAATAAGACAACGGGCGGTGAATTCTGATGCTGAAGTAAGTAGACAAAGTAAGGGTGGGGGTGGGGTGCTTGTATGTATTTATGTCCTGGGGTTGATAAGCTGAAGGTTTTTTGTAGGTGTTTTGAATTAACAGGCTAGCAAGGACAGTGAGCCTTTGTAAGAGACAATGGTATCAAAGGGGTTGGCCGTAGAGGAGAAAGAGGCTGAGGAAACCTATGTGGAAAAGGAAAAGCAGGAAACAATGCTGTAAAGAACGACACGATGACCTCCGAGGACCGTGAAAAGTAAAAATGAGAAGCCTGAGGAGATGGATGATGAAGACTATATTGAAATAGATGATGTGGAGAATGATGCAGGTGATCTGGCAGTACAGGGGAAGGTGCAAAATGAGCGTTTTAAGGAGATGAATGATGAAGATCATGTGGAAATAGACAGGGCTGAAACAAAGGGCAATGTTGTGATGGGGCCTACCAGGGATGAACAGAGCGATGTGATAATAACAACTTATTCGGATGATCAGAACAGCCAACAAGCAGTGAACAGCATTCAAGGAGTCACGACAAAGATGGAAAATAAGGTACATTGATGAGTAAGAATGCTGGAAATATATGTAAATTTTTAATGAGCACAGTAATTAATTGCCCCGGAATTGTTTTTACATAGGAAAAAAAGGATGCAGGCAATTGTACATCACCAAGGAAGAAGACCAGGGATTCTGATGAAGAGACAGAAATATGTAAATATTTTGAGAATGAGGGTAGATTTGACAATGAATGAGAGGCTAAAACTCCTTTTTCTTTTTGATTTTTGATAGTCTTTTGAAGATTCTTCATCAGACGACGATGAAGGCATCCATGACTGTTTTTCTTTGAACCTATTGTGCACATGCTGTTTCTGCATAAACAGGAAGGATGTTCAAAAGATTGACAAAAGTACGAGAGATATTTGGGAGGAATCTGAATACGCTATTACAACACATGTAGTTTAGGTGGTGATTATATGTGTAGCTTGTGAATGTGCGAGGGCTGAATTGATGGATTATTTCAAATATGAATATGTATTTTATAAAAGTAACGCACAACACCCGGGATACAGTTGCTTGTACAGGAACACCGATAAATCAGAGTTTCAGATCCATATGGCAGTGGTTAACATAACTCTCAACAAGATTCTTAGTATAGTGGTGGCTATGGGGTACAAACTAGGAAAGCCCTATTTGACTATAAAACATATATGCGAGACTGCACGGCTGCTAAGAAACTTAGAGCTAACTAAGTACAAGATAGCCCTGATGACAGAGTTGTGCCGTAGCATACCCTATGAAATTATGGTAATTGTACGTAGAAGGACCAGAAGGTATGATGAAGCGGATGTATACCCTTTGGTAGTAGTAGGGATAGGGAGTGTGAAACGAGACCCCATAAAAACATGTTAGATTTTGATTAGGATAATGTGCTCTTCTTTTACAGTGATGTTGACAGAGGATATCCAAAGAGTGGTGATGCTATGTCCCATATTATCAAAATTGCTATTGTATATTCCATTTGTAATTCTGTGATTGAACCATTGTTAGAAAAATATAAGAGACACGTACTATGTCGTCGGTATAGATGTGATCACAGTTTGTATTATAATGAATTTGAAACAAATGAACAGATTCATTATGTTGTCATTCATTTGGTCCTCAACAGGATTCTATGTGTGATCATGGCGGTGGCTTATAAACTAAGGATGCTTAGGCTGAACAACGATACTGTGATTGAGACCGTCCGGGTGCTAAGAAAAAGAAAAATGTGAAAAAACATGGACCTTGATGCACACGATGATGCAAGAAGTTCCATTATAAATGGCTAGAGAAGCCCGTAGATGGAACCGGACATTGTTTCATGACCATTTATAGCATGATGAGATGCATTATATTGATTGTAGTAAGAGGCCAAAAATAATAAAACTGGCTTTTGATTAGAATTATACATTCTTTATTTCAGAAGCAGCGCTAGGGGATGAGTTCCAGTACTATGAAGGATACATCTTGACTTATCAGATTGTTCAGGTGGTCGTAGTAAAAATCATTCAGCATTGTCATTCAGCAGTAACTTCATGATAATTGTCCTGCATGTGTTATATAACACCCCAGCCAACGTTGTTATGAATGCATGTTTTGGGATGATGAGGAACCTGTGAGACAAATTAAAATTATCTGTTCTAAATTGAGTGTTATGATGATTGTAAATGTCATTATGGTTGTGGAGTACAAACTGAGGAGATTGTATTTGATGAGAGATACCATACATACTATTAATGACATTTTAAGGGCTTTCAAAAAGAGAAAGCACCGTGAAGCTTTGATGGCAGACAGTGTGAGAGGGTTTCAGCAAAACTTGGGTGGATGGTTTATAAGAGGGCTCGAGATTATGGAGCCACATTAGTGGCTCCATAGTTAAGCCGGAGCTAGATGTCTTTATTGAGAGGTCTATTGAGGTCAATGGGAGCCCCAGGGGCAATTCTTTCTGGCTTGCAACCCACTGTTGATGGGGTTTTCTCATTAATTTGCCATAAATAATAAATGTGGCTTGCATAGAATACTCAGGAAAGGCTCCAAGTACATGCCACTGTTCACAGGTTGTGCAATGGATAGCTGTAAGATGTTTAATTATGATTTTAAAGTACAATCTGTATGCTTTAATGTATACTTATGTCATGCACTTTTCCATACCTATTTGATTTGAGGACACAAAACAAATGTGGGAGTATGATGGCCAAAAGGTAAGACTTTTGCTTAGAAGCAAGAGGTTCTGGGTTCAAATCCCCTGTACTGGTGCTGTTGTTGAGTGGGAAAGGAAAAGACTATATCTTTAGGGATTTTTGTGTGTGTGTGCTGTTGTTGGCCATCAAAGGTTCATGTCCAGTACTGGCCATGGGGCCCTGATCCTGGAATCCAAGCAACCTCTGCCTTTGCAGAGTGGCACAGCATCGTGCCAGCCCTGTAACCCAGAGGTCAATGGATAAAACCATTCTAAGCTAAATGGCTTTTTTTAAAACTGTGCACTGTAAGGGTGTGTTGGTCTAGAGGTGAGATCCTTGCTTAGGGCACACGAGGGCTTGGGTCCAAATCTCCTACAGTGCTGCAATTGAGTGTAGAAGAAAAAAAGGCCATATTCTGGGGGTTGTGAGACTCCTATCAATAGAGCATGTATAATATCAATGTGCCTGGTATGAGTAAGGTATACGGTTGTCGAGAAAGAAAGAAAAGGACTGTATTACGGGGCTTGCGAGAATAGCATTGAACATATGTGTATGCTATTCAAGTTCCCAGCATGCTACCATCAAAGGTGAATGAAAAGGTCCTTGGTAGGGATGGGCGAATGCGGTTCGGTAGTTCGGAGTTCAGCCCGAACTCGGCCTGTTCGGATGACCGAACTCGAACCTGAATGCGAACATACCGAAGAAACCGAACACTGAACGGTGAAATGGCCGAAAAGTTCGGTCAGTTCGGATCGCGTTCGGATGAGTTCGGGTGGCAAAAAAAGGTTCACTGGAAGGTCAAACATTACAGGGAGGTGTCAGTCACTGAGGAGCAGACTTCCAGGCACCAGGGGTGGAGAGGCTTGCAAGAAACAAAACTAATTATCTGCCTCCCTTCTTCCCAACACCTTCTGAGCTAGTCACTGTTCCTGAACAGCAGGCGTTGAGTAGGATTTTTAGATGGCTTTAAGTTTCATTTCAGTTTTGTACTGAAATGAAATGTAAACCATAAACTGAAACCTTGTGTTATGCACTGTACAGACTCATTGAGTATGTAATGTATGTATTTCACTACAGACTCCTCTTCTATTTGTGATTCCCCCCATCCCATATATATGGGATGTATATATATCCATATATATATATCCATATATATGGAGATATATATATGGATCTATATCCATATGGATATGGGATATGAGATAGATAGATAGATAGATAGAAAAGAGTTGTAGGAGTTAGCTTAGTGATAGAGATAGCGTTAGTATTTAGTTTTAGTGTTTGTAGGAGTAGGTCTGTGTACTTATTAGATAATCCATTTAGTTCATAGCATTTTGAATAGTTAATAGCAGTTAGATTTAGTGTAGATAGATAGATAGATATAATATTAGATTAAAAAATAAATAAATAAACCCATATAAAAACAAAAAAAACACATACAAAACAAAAGAAAACCATATAAAACCCAATAAAAAACCAAAAAAAACCATATAAAAAACAAAAAAAAACCATAACAACACTTCTCGAACGGCCGAACCGAACAGCCAAACGGCCTAACCAAATGGCCTGTTCGGACGACCGAACCGAACAGCCGAACCCAAACTCGGCGAACTAGCCGAACTGACGAACTGAACGGACGAACCGAATGCAGCCAACCCAAATGGCCGAACCCGAACCTCAATCTGTTCGCCCATCCCTAGTCCTTGGGCGTGATGAATGTGTGTACGTGCGAAGAGTATAATGGGAGGGACTTGAAATGAAATGGTGCTGCCCCAAAATTCCAGTGTATGTGTCTTTTGTAGGGGCCCCAGGCCAGGCCGCTGGTTGGCAAATCGTGCCTCTGGACCCCCTGTACCATCGCACCCTTCTTTACCTTCTTGAGGACAAAAATTCTAACTTGCAAGAATCAGGGCTTGGTGGTCAAGAGGTGAGACTCCTTACTCAGGAAGTCAGAGATCATGGGTCCTAATCCCCTGTGCTGCTGCTGTCCTCAAGTAGGAGAGAAAACGGCCATACGTTTAGAAAAATTGTGTTGGTGCTGGATGTGGAAGGTTTGCCTCCATTCCTGTGCATGGGACCACGATCCTGGAGTCTGAGCACCTTTCTTTACCTACTTAAGGACAAAACTCCTAGCTTACAAAGAGCAGGGCTTTGTGGTCAAGAGGTGAGGCTCTTTGCTCAGGAAGCCAGAGGGTGTTGGTTCTAATCCCCTATGCTGCTGCTGTTGTCGAATAGAAGAGAAGAAGGCCATATCTTTAGGAAAAAAATTGTTGGTGCTGGCCATCAAAGGTTCATGTCCATTCATGTGTATGGGGCTCTGATTCTGAAATCTGAGTACCCTCTGCATCCGCAGAGTGGCACAGCATCGTGTCAGGCCTGTAACACCGAGGGGTCAATGGACAAAACCATTCGTGGCTAGGTGGCTTCTTTGAGAACACCACAGTGCAAGGTTGTATTGTTCTAAAGAAAAGATACTTGCTTGGAGAGTAAGAGGTAGTGGGTTCAAATCCCCTGTGGTGCTGCTATTGAAAGAGAGAAAAAAGGCTGCATGATGGGGTTTGTGAAAACCACATTAATAAAGCATGTCTTATGTGAGTATGGTATACTGCCATTGAGAAAGAAGGGAATGGGCCATTTGATGGGGCTTGTGAGAACAGCATCAATAGAACGTGTATACTCTCCAAGTTCCTGGTAGGCTCCGTATACTGCCAACAAGGGCAAAACAAAAGGGCCATGGGTCGAGTGAGAAAGAAAAAGGCCGGGTGATAGGACTAGCGAGAAACATATCTGTAGAGTGCATCTAATATCAATGTTCCTGGTATGAGTACAGTATAATGCCATCCAGAGAGAAGGAAAAGGGCTATTTGATGGAGCTTGTGAGAGCAGAATTTATAGAAGGCATGTAATATGCAAATTCCTGGTATGCTCTGCATACTGCCATCGAGGGAGAAACAAAAGGGCTGTGGGTCAAAGGAGAAGGAAAAGGGACATGTGACGGGGCTTGTGAGAACAGTATTGATAGAATGCACATAATATCCAAGTTCCCAGTATTTTTTAAAATTTATTTATTTAAACCTAATATCCTGCCACTCCTGCCCAAAGGCAGCTCAGGGTGGCAAACAACACACACAAAAATTAACAATAAAACATTTAAAAATATATCAACAAATACACATGTAATATCAAAGTTCCAGGTATGCTCCCCATACTGCCACTGAAGTCAGAACTTTTCTATCCTCTGAGAGTGAAGTGGTGGTTAGTTGGTTGGGAGGGTGCAAATAAGTAGTGGGCCAGAGTAGGTGGTGATCCCAAATAAAATAAATATAAATATAAGGACAGCACAACTGGTCCATATAGTTGTTTCATGTTGGAATATTTACATGCTCTTAGTCACCTGTGCAGTGGGGAGATGTACTTGATCTGGTGCCACAGAATGGAGATCTGTAATATAAGCAAAAAAAAAAGAGAAATTATTTCCACATTGGAAGTAGAGTAACAATGTAATATTGGACAGGAAGGAGCATGTCATCCTAGCTTTAGTGTTGCCCCCAACCTGCAAAGGAAGAGGATTGGGACTGAAAGACCAAGGCAAAGTGTGGGTGCATGGAGTCTAAGTTGTAAGCGAGGACAGTTTGTGAGCCCGTACAACAACTTCACTGCTTACAAGGTGTGCAAGTTAAGGCAGAGCCTTAACATACATTTTCTTGGTTTGTTAAAGTTTGCTTGATGTGAATGACTTAACTAGGGGTGATTTCAGACGTGACGAGATCACGCTGAACCACACTGAACCACGGTGAACCCCGCGGCGGGGCGAAAGGCCCCTGCACGTCTGCACAGCGTGCGCCAGATGTTGGCCACGCTGAATCTGCAGATGGGGTCAATTTGAACCACGCTTCCCGGGCTAGCCGGGGGAAGGTCCCGGGAAGCGTGGTCAAATGGACCGCGGGCCGTGGCGAACAAAAAGTAACGTCTGGCCGCGTGCCACGGGCCGGGATCCCCGGCGGGATCCCGGGCCGTGGCACGATCGGCCAGACGCGGCGGCCGCATTGGCCCCGCCGCCCGCCCGTCTCCTCGGAGGGCGGGCGGCGGGGTGCGTGGAGGGGGCGGGGCCGTGCGGCCGCACGTTGCGCCGCGCGGCCCCGGCCCCTCCCACTTTCCCCGCCGGGATCCCCCCAGCACGTCTGTTGGGCCGTGCAGGGGTGACCCCGGCGGGGAACGAAGACGTTGGTTCCGGTACGGGGCCAAAGGGCCCCGTAACGTCTGAAAGTACCCTAGGTTTTTTAAACTGTAGATGTTTTGTTTGTCTAATATACATTATAAATATTTTTACCAAAATGTAGATGATCCATTAAGACTAAAAACAAGACGGTGATTTGCGTTTTGTTTTTTCATTTGTATTTCAGAAAACTGATTGAGAAGAGGGTGTTTGTGTTTCTTTTTCTTTTAAGAAGGCTGTAAAATGTGGCTCTTTTATTTTTTGTAATTTTGCTTAACAAATGTATGAATAAAAATAAAATTATTAAGGACTTTTGCTTTCTCGTGTCTATATATTTTGGAGTCCCGGGGGGAGGGGTCAGAAATGATGGGGCTTTTAAAGAACATTTATTACAACCCCAGACAGGTTGGAAGCTTTGGGGGTGTAACCAGTCTACACAGAATGTATTTATTTATTTATTTATTTACATTTAATAGCCACCCCCTCATGCCCATGGCATCTCGGGGCAGCTTACAACACACAAAAATAACAATAAGTTAAAATGACCATAAAACAAAAGATTAAAACATCTAGAAAACCCCTAAAAACACTCACCCCCCCTCAAACTTTTATCCCCCCCTCCTCTCCTCCGAAGGCCTGGGAGAACAGCCAAGTTTTGCAGGCCTGGAGGAAGGCCAGCAGACTTGGGGCCAGATGGACTTCCTCTGGGAGGGAGTTCCATAATCGTGGCCTGGCCACCGAGAACACCCTCTCTATTGTGGCCCCCTGCTTTACACTGGGTACCTCTAAGAAGGCACCCCAAGCGGCCCAAAGGGGCCGCTCTCTGGCGTGGAAGGTGAGGCGGTTCCTGAGGTATGAAGCACTAAAAAGCAAGGCAGCACCCTGATCAGAAGGCAAGTAGCTGAGTGGCTTACAGATCAAGATGCCTATATGCTGCACAAACAGGCCAGAGTTAAAATTAAAAGATATAAAACAGTCATATCAGAGGTGGATGCCCAATGGCAAGCCAATTTGGTCGATATGTCAACCTAGTCTAAGTACAATGACATTTTAGCCGTGATAGATATTTTGTCTAAATATGTTTGGGCAGATACCTTAAAAGACAAAATGGGTGAAAAAGTGACTGAAGCTTTTAAAGTTATATTTAGCCAAGGAAGGGTTCCTCAAAAGATGCAGATGGATGGTGGAAGGAATTTTTAAACAACGCCTTAAAGAAATTATTAAATCAAGAAAGGGTTCAACATTTTGTGACTAATAATGAGGTCAAGGATGCCATGGTGGAAAGGTTTAACAGAACGTTGAAAACAAAAATGTGGAGCTACCTTACAGACCATAACACATTTCGATACATGGATGTGCTCCAAGCTTTTATGCAAAGTTATAATCATAGCTATCACAGAACAATACAACGGCGCCCTGCAGATGTGACTGCCACTAATTCTTTAAGGGTATGGAGAACAGTATATGTGGATAGTTTTAAAACAAAACCCCACAAGTCTCTATTGAAGAAAGGAGACCATGTAAGAATATATAAATACAAGACAAGATTTGAAAAAGGATATGAGCAAATATTTACCAACGAAATATTTATTGTGACAGAGATTGTAACAAGGGGGCGGAGAATAGTTTACAAGTTAAAAGATTATGGGGGTGAAAACGTTTCTGGCTCATTCTAGCCTGAGGAATAACAAAAAATAAGCTATTATGAGGACCATGTCTACAGAATAGAAAAGGTTTTAACAAAGTGAGGGAGAGGAAAACAGAAACTTTTTTTGGTAAAATGGGTAGAATGGCTTGAAAAACTTGGTTGAAGCATCATGAATGCAAGACACTGTTAGGAAAAAAATGGCTGAGGGTGGTTTTTATGTGACACTACCGAGTAATGCTTCTGCCGATGTCTTTCTGGAGAACACCAGTGCTGACTTTACAATACAACTGTTCAAGTCTTTAAATTTGCCAGGGAAGTGGGAGGTGGGTTTAGCAGAAATCGTCTATATGCATACCTGGCCCATCCTCAAGAAAAAACGCACATTTATAATGGGCAATGGTACATACTTGATATGCACGGGCTATTAATCAAGCATCAAAATGCTGTTGTTGGAGATCACTAGGGAGATTGTGAAAAGAACATAGGCTGTAAAAGTGGAACTTGTCTATGACCCAGTGATCAACTTGTTAGATTAGAGTCAAAACCCCCTACTTACAGGTTTGCAGCAGTGGGACAATTGACTTGGGCCTTGGGAATAACCTCTCTGCAATACTACAAGCAGGCCCCACGCCCTGCCGACATTACAATTGGCAATAATTCTTTATACATAAAGACAGATATAGTAGAACATCAAATAGTCAGGGACTACCACGTGCAGCTCTTGCGTTGCATGCCTGTCAAAGGGTGTGATAACGATTGTGTCACCATTACATATGAGAGGCCACATTATGTTCCGTTGAGCAAACAAGACATTAGTACTAGGGCTGTAGCGGAATGTCACAGCAGTAGATATTTCCGCTGGAAACAGCGTTTCCGCAATTAATGGTACATTGTGGCAGAGGCTTTCATTCTGCTAGTTTCATTCCACTACTTCTGCAGTTCCACTAATTTCATTCCGCTACTTCCACAGGCTTCACAAAATAGCGGAAACATGACATTTTCACTACTTTCACCATTCCGCCAGTGCCACAAAGTAGCAGAACAGCGGTTTTCCAACAGTTTTGCATTTTTTCAGCAATTCCATAATTTGCAGAATGCCGATGGAATTAGCGGAATGTCCTCAAAAAAGTCACAGTGTGGCATGGGCAATTCCGAAGTGGCGGAATGGAATCGCGGCACAGTAACAGCTGCTGCGGTATCAGCCCTAATCAGTACAATGACTATTGAAAAAAATACAGATCAAAGTTTCTCAGCAAGATGATAGTAAAGTTGCATTTCCAACCCCTAAAAAATGAAGCAGGGTGATTATCGAAAGCTATGGGGAGCTGTTGGTTTATAGTAACTATTACAGGGTCCAGGCCAGTTATACTCTCCCAGGCTTTCGGGGGCTACCCATTATGTACAAAACTGGCTTTGGAAGGTTAACTCGCAGTCTTTTTCAGAAAGCCGTACCATTGTTGAGAAGGGGCGTTGATAGTGCTAAACCTCATGTGAAAGCCACTGCAAAAAATATTGCTAAAGATGTAGTGACTCAGCGAGTGGCATATCCAGTGCCATTTTAAACTAAATGGTCGGTGAAAAGAACCAAGAGTCAGGGCTGTTGGTGGTGAAGAAAAGGAAAAGAGCAGTACGGTGTTTCCCATTGATAGGTCAGCCCAGACCGTTTAAAAGAAAAATGGCCGGTAAACAAAGAGGTCATAAATGTAGAAGCACCTCTAAGAAACGGAAGGTCAGAAGCCATCATGGTAAATGGCACATATTTTAAAACAAACTATGGCGTTCATCCACTGCAGCTCTGAAGAATGTGCCAAATCTGAATTGGACCTTTTTCAGATGGGCCCCACCCAAACCAGTATCAAGAACAGTATGTACATCGAGGTGCCATCATTGTCTACTTTAAACCTGAATGCGCCATTAGAGTTCTTTAGTTCAGGCCATGGAAAACAATACATAGATTTGAACAACACGCTGCTGTACATGTGCTGCAAGATTGTGAAAACCGACAGAATGAATATTGATGAACGGGCCAAGGTTGCCTTAAACAAAGTACCCCATAGTGTCACTTTTTAATCAGGTGGATGTGACTTTAGGGGATCAGCTTATTAGTCAGAGCAACAGCTATTACCCTTATAGGGTGATAATAGAGCTGATTCTCAACAATGGTAGCAATACTTTAATGACACAATTTACCGTGGGTGGATTTTATAAAGGTAAAGGGGAAGCTCACAAGCAAGACAAAAGTGGGTAATCCTGGATTCAGACTCAGGGCCGGCCTCATGGCACAGAGCAGGAAGGTGGATTTGCTAGGCCCTTTACACTGCGATTTGTTTTGTTTTTTTAAATTGCTTCTTAACAGGGTGGATATAAAAATCAAATTTACATGCAGCAAAGAACCCTTCTGTCTGTTGAGAAGTGATGCCAATGAAAATTACAAAGTGCATATTTTATTGACTTCTCTATTTGTGAAAAAGGTCAAAATCACACCGGGCATGTGTTTGGGTCATGCTGAAGTGTGTACGACAGCAAACGCTAATTATCTTATTGACCACATGGGGATAAAAGTGTTTAGTATACCAGCTGGCAGCATAGTCTGTAATCAAGAAAACCTGTTTGGAGGACAAATCCCCAGACAGCTTGTTATTTATTTTGTGAATATGGACGCTCAGAGCGTGATGTACACTAAAAATCCATTTAATTTTAAGCACAACTACGCTAATTTTGTGGTCCTTTACATAGACGGTGAACAGGTTCCCTCTAAACCTTTGCAACTCGAATATGAGAGTGGACATTTTGTGAGGGAGTACATGCAACTGGTGCAGACAAGTGGAAAAAACATGAAAGATCACCCATTTTTATTTGGTTGTGAAGATTTTAACAGCTGCTACACTCTGTATGCCTTTGATCTGACCCCTGAGCAGGAATGTGCAGATCATTACTCCCTAAGTTAGAACTGGAAACCTGAGAGCGGAGATTTGCTTTTCCAAGGCCCTCGAAGCTTCAGTTAACATGATTGTGTATGCTGTGTTTGATAATGTGATTGAGATTAATCATACGAGATGCGTGCTTTTTGAATATATGTAATGATGAACATGGACCAGATAACACGTGCATTGTCAAAGAGCTCCTCTTTTTTAAGTTTTTTCCTCAGAGACATGCTTCCAAAACCACCCGTATCCAGACGACCCTCAGGGGTAGTGGTTAACACCCATCCTCACACCTTACTGGGCAAATATTGGCTGGCTTTATACCTTCCAAAGCAACGCTCTGCAGAGTTCTTTGACTCCTATGGCTTTCCACCAGACGACCCTGTGCTTCCTAAATCTATCGAGGATTTTTTACATCGCAACACGAATGAAATCACCTTCCAACACAGACAGTTACAAGACCCTAAGGCTTGCGGCTATCACTGTGTATTTTTCTTAGAAAATAGGAATAAAGGACTATCTTTTAAGCAGATATTAGACCTGTATACCTCTGATTTAGCAGCAAATGACTGTATGGTGGTGCAATCTCTAAAACAGATAAAGAATAAGAGCCTGTTCGGGCATACCTGAACATGTTTCGGCATGCCCAGACCTGTGGTTCTTGTGCAGAATTTTAGCATATAATCAATAAAAACAGATTCAAAGGAAAAACAACACCCCCTTGGTGATTTTTAACTATACCATTTTTTCATTAACTATTATACAAAGGTATCCAGTCAGGGATGGCAAACAAGCTCCTTCTTTTAGGAGGGACGTGCCTCACAGTGGATTTGGTGTGTTCCAAGCATTGCTTTTTGTGGAGCGGAAGCTCCTGCCTCATTTATTCCAACCCCCTTTTTAGGTTTGAGATTTTTTAAAAGCTCTCTGTGAGTTGCATGTCCCACCAAGGATGTAGGAACATTACATTCTGCCATAGGTTTCATAAAATGTTCCCATCCCTTAGGCATTTGCTCATTAGAAGCCCTTTTGACTAGATCCAGAATAATAGATCCCAGCATGATCTGTCCCCGATACACAAATGTCCCACTATTGTCCCATGAAGTCAACTCTTTGTGCTGCTTCAATTTATGGATCAAAAGTTCAGCATTTTTCTTAAAATGCATGCTCATCATGATCAGGACATCCTGAATGATATAAGAGGGCTGTGTTTCGGGGGCGGGGGGGAGTTGCTTGGGTGCTGGTTCTGGGAAATAGAGGTTTAGTTTACCCCTGTCTGCTTTGCCTTGTTTGAAAAACATGATATCTCTGCAGCACATCTTCATAAAGTTTAGCTTTTTTGTAATTGGTTAAATTTGTCCTTTGGAGAATGTCTTTCATTTCAGAGTCCAGCCACAGAGTGTTTGCCATTATGGCGGTTTCTTCATTACTCCTTCAGTTACTCCATCTGATGGCTTGGAACTAGATATCTAGTTTCAGCATAGTCCATCATCATTTCATTAACAGGCTCGCCAGTAAAGGTACAGCGAAATGGAGTAAGGGCCCAATAAACCCCTCTGATTGCTTTACAAGCTTCTTTTTGCTTTTTAGGAAGTGCCTTTTATCACTCAGCTTTTTAATCAGTGCCCGCCGTTTTTTAAGCACCGATAATTGGTGGGGGTTCAGGGGGACATTTCCTTTAAAAGTGTTGAGGGCAATCTCTGAGATAGCGGCTATGAGGTCATCTGAAGCTGTACACAAAATGGCCTTTTGTTGCTGTGGGGCTGCTTTATCAAGGCTTTTTAAAAGACCCCAATTTCCCTGCAGTCTGACGGACATGATTGGCAGCAAGGACGGTCTTCCACTAAATGTCTAGGGATGTGCAAATGTGGTTTGGATGTTCTGAGTTTGGGCCAAACCTGAACTGTTCGAATGACTGAACCGAATGTCCGAACTGAACATTTGAATGGCCGAACAGTTTGGAAAAGTTCAGATGACTTCGGGGGCAGGAAAAATGTGACTTTGGGTGGGAATAACATGTCTGGAAGGGGGAGGCAGATGAGGAGCAGACTTCCTGGCACCAGGGGTGGAAACCAGGGATGGTTTCAGGCCCAAATGATACCAATACCGAAAAAAAAATCAATTTCGGTATCAGTATTGATAGTGCTATTTTCGGATTTGGCCGAACTGAACTCCACTGAACCGAACAACTGAACCCGAACTTGAGTTTCGAACCAAACAACTGAATGTCCAAACATCCCAATTGCGTTCTGTTCACACATCCCTAGCAATGTCAGGGCTTGTTAAGCACCTCTATTTTTAATGGATATTTTTCAAAGTATGAACTGTGGGCCAATCTAGAGAGAAGATCCCCGTTCTCAGCCTGTAAGCATCTGGGTTGAAGTGTTTAAATCCACCAGCAGGTAACCATAGGGAGCTTTGGTAGCATCCTCAAAATCTTCTAGGAAAAAACTGGACCTTGCCTGGGTACATCTGATGGGCTAAAGTAGGTATCTGTAGCCTGTCTCTTGGACTTTTAAATAAAATTAGATATTTACTATTTAGACTAATTGTATGGCTTTTTTTACCCTGACAAAATCTATTTTGAACTATATGAATAATACATACGTTTCGGGGATGCGTGTATTGAGTGAATACTTTTTCTATTTCGCCGCTGTCACAAGAAGACTCCTATCAGATCATCCACAACAATGAAATTTATTTTATTACAAGGAAATAAACAATCATCATTAAAAGTTTAAGGTAATCCCTCTACAAATTTAATATAAGGAAATTTCTGTAACAGTTCTTTATACAAAGGTTGCCAACACGAATAACACCACACAATACTTTCAGGCACACGTGATAACAATCTATTACTATTTTCTAACAAATGCTTAATAAAATACAATTTCCCTGAATTGGAAGGTCCACAAAGCATACATGGGAAAGGAGGCAAAAACTGTGTATAGCCTTGCATCTTACTCAATATACAAACAGCAATGTACTAAAATCTTTCCTGAGATTTCTTTTGTTGTATACGACTCTCTGAGGTTTTTTTAGGGGTCTTGTTTCTATGGCCCAGTATTTTTCACCCTCACTATTCCAGGCTGCTGTACCGTGATAGAGCCAGGGGCCTCTGATTCTGGATTTGAACTGTAGTCCCACACAAGGTCTTTTAAACTCTCAAAATTGATTTTTTCATTGTCTCCAAAATTAAGACTTATCCCTTTTACCTTCATACAGGTCTTCCCATGCGAGAGCTTGGAGCTTTATGTCTTGGGCCCTGCGGAGACAAACTCTACTATAGGTTCTCTTGCAGGGATCTCTCTGGTTAGCTCTCCTAAGTATTCCCCCACTGGGGGGTTCCAATCCCCCTCCCGGCTGACAAAGATCACAGACTCTGTGTCATGGTACAGACACCTCTCCTGTAAATGGTCCATCAGTTTGTTCAGCTCTAACATGGCACAAGCCATTGTAAAATTCACAATGACCATGTTAGTATTTGTGCTGGCTGTATAGTGCTCTTTAGCATATTTCCAGCTCACAGAGATGGGGTCAGCATTGATAAAATCACATGCTGAAACCTCAAAATATGGAACAAACACATACTTTAAAAGTTCATCAGGGTCTGTCAGTATGATGGTGTATGTATGGTTTGATCTTTGGCCAAATTTACCCCACAGGGAGTTTGGACAGAGCTTTGTAATTTGTCTCTTAGTGGAGTTCACTTTAATTTTTTGGGGTCGCAAACGAACAGCCTCTTTTTCATAGTACTCCGTCACATACTGCTCTTTCTTTAAATCATCCGTACACCAGCTTGGATACCCTGATACTTCCTGTTTCTGTCTGAGATGTGTATTAATGTACTCTTCAAACAGATTGTCAGTTAGGGATGTGTGAACCCACTTCAGATGTTAAGAGTTCAGCCCGAACTCAGCAAGTTTTGACGACCGAACCGTACGCCAAACCCCCAGAACAGTTTGACTGCATTTGGATGAGTTCGGGTGGTGTTCGGGCAGCAGAAACCTGGCTGGCAGGCCCAGGGGGAGGGGGATAACTGAGGAGGGATGGAGAGGCTTGTACTATCAGCCAGCCTGCCCAATCGCCATCCCTCTTTTTCTCAGATGGGCCAAGCTGCACAGAGCCAATGGGACTTGTGGTAAGGCGGGCGCAGGAAGTAACAAAAGTAATTGCCCTCCCCCCTTCCATATCATTCTGAGCTAGCCAATGATCCTGTCAGCAGGCATTTTCAGAACTCTCCCTCTCCCAGCAGTTTGTGTTCCTCCCAATCCATTGCCATCCTCCTCCTATTTCACCCATTTCCACACATTTACCTCCATAGTTTCATTTATTTAGATTATATTAGATAGATTTAGGTGAGACCCTACCTCAGCTTGCCTTCTGCTCATGCTAAACTACCTGTCTGCCCACCCTGTGGGCAAAGTTCGAACCCTGCCTCATTCTGCCTTCTAGGGATGTGCGAACACTGGGGGGTTCGGCGTTCAGCCCGTTCAGCGTTTGGCCCCCACAAAACCATTTGGGTTCTGGCTCTTTGGCCTGAACCGGTTCGGGGGGATGAACTGGTTTGGGCAGGGGCAGGGGACAGGGGGAACCTGGTTTTCCCTCCCCCTCCCTGTCCAGGCTGTGTGGGTGGAAGGGGTGCTGAGACTCACCTCCCCCCCACCCTGCACAGTCTCAGAAAAAAATGTAACCCCCCTGCCCCAGGGATAGCGCTACCTGGTGGTTCCAGGGCTCTGGCCCCGGTTCCAGTGGCACTGGTGGTGGCAGCGGGTCAAGAAGTGCTCCCGAGTGCCACCAGACCCACTGCCACCACTGCCACCAGACCAGGGGGGCAGAGCTCTGGCACCACCAGGTAGGTCAGGCTCCAGATGTGGGTCCAGTGGTGGCAGCAGTAGCAGCACAGGGTCTGGGTCTGGCAGTGCTCCAGAGCACTTCAGGCCTCTACTAGGCCTTCCAGGTCATGGACCCCTGGCACCACCAGGTAGGACAATCCCTGGGGTGGAGGGGTTTGAAAAAAAAAATATTTACAAGGCTGTGCAGGGTGGAGGGCGAGGTGAGCCCCAGTGCCCCTTCCACCCGTGCAGCCTGGAGGGGGGAGGGAAAACTGGGTTCCCATCTGTCCCCTGCACCCCACCTGAATGGGTTCAGAACCTGAACTTTGTTCAGTCAGTTCGGGTGGGGGCAGTTCAGGTGTCCACGAACAGGCCAACACCCCCAGTCTGGTCCAATCGCCAAACCCCTGAAGCGTGTTCGCACATCCCCAGTGCCTTCCCTACTGCCTCTCATGCCATGATGCCTGTCTGTCCCCCCTGTGGGCAAAGCTCGAACCCCACCCCGAATGCTGGAGGCAGGGCCCGATCCCTGGGCAATGGCATCAGGGAGAGGAGCAGCAGTAGCAGCAGAAGTTGCAGCAGCAGCAGCCAGTTGAGGCCCAGAAGCATCAGTGCACCATGGAAGAGCTGGGGTGGGGACAGCCTCCAAATCCATTGGCAGCTGCAGGACATGGAGAGCAGCGTGGCTTTCAACTGAAAGCCACACACATGTTGGGTGAAATGATTGTACTTGATGGGCAGCCCTTCTCAGTGGCCAGGGATATGAGGTTTAGGAGCTTGATTGGCTTCCTGGCCACCCAGTTTAAGCTGCCCTCGTGAACCACCCTGAGTCAGACTGCCAGCCTGCCACCAATGCCTGGCAGCCTGAAACACCCGGCCAAGTAGGGGTGCCAGCCACCAAGCCCTGGCTAGGCATCTGCTGCTGCTCCACTGATACCTGACAGCCTGAAATGCCCAGCTAAGTAAGGGTGCCAGGCACCAAACCCTGGCCGGGCCTCTGCCACTGCTCCACTGATGCCTGGCAGCCTGAAACGCCAGGCCAAGTATGGGTGCCAGTCACCAAGCCCTGACCAGGCCTCTGCCACTGCTCCACCGATGTGTGAAAGCCTGCAACGTCCGGCCAAGTAGGGGGTGCCAACCACCAAGTCATGGCAGGGCCTCTGCCACTGCTCCATCGACTCTAGCCAGCCTGCAACACCCGGCCAAGTAGGGGTGCCAGCCACCAAGCTGTGACTGGCGACTGTCTGCCACCACTGAATGACACCTCTGCTGTGCCACGGCAATTGCTGATTAGAATCTCAGATCAGAATTGATTCTTGAATAGCTAGAGAATTAACATTCAAGCTGAATTGGGAAGTGTACAGAAATCAGAAAAATGAGAATTAATTAAAACAGGAAGACATTTTAATAATAAGTCTTGAAAGACCTGCTTAATCAAATGCTACACAGAGACTGGCTACAATGATCCCATAGTCTGAATGCATTACAAATCTTCACCTGCTTTAAGAAAAATTATATAGGATCAATTGGATGAAATGCAATCCAATGTCTGCTACTGTGCCTCGGCCATCCAATGTCCGCTGCTGCTGCCAATGCTGCCTCTGCTGTGCCATGGGTTCTGTGCACGGGAAATTCAATGTTTGCCTCTGCTGCCAATGATGCCTCTGCTGTGCCACAGGCTCTGTGCCCGGGCAATCCAATGCCTTCTGCTGCTGCCACTGCTGTCTCTGCTGTGCCATGGGTTCTGTGCCCTGGCAATCCACTGTCTGCTTCTGCTTCCTCTGCTGTGTTATGGGTTCTGTGGCCGGGCAATGCAATGTCTGCTGCTGCTGCTGCTGCTGCTGCTGCTGCTGCCACTGACACCACTGCTGCTGCTGCCATTGCTGTGCCATGAGTTCTGTGCCCAGGAAATCCAATGTCCGCTTCTGCTGCCTCTACTGTGACCTGGGTTCTGTTCCCCGGCAATCCAATGTCTGCTTCTGCTGCCTCTGCTGTGTCATGGGTTCTGTGCCCTGGAAATCCAATGTCCACTTCTGCTGCCTCTGCTGTGCCATGGGTTCTGTGCCCAGAAAATCCAATGACTTCTGATGCTCCCACCGTTGGGTCTCATTCAGCCAGCCATGCCTCAACGGTGCCTGTTGCCTCCCAGAGACCAAGTGCCAAGCCTGCCTTCCTGGGCAATCCAGGGTGCCAAGCCCAAAACCTTCCTGGTTACTGCTGCTGCTTCTGGGTCTCTGACAGCTTGCCATACCCCCCATGGGCACCCCTGGAGTACCCCAAGCCTCCAGGTGGCTGAACTTTCTGAACTTTCATGGTAGGGGTCCAAACTCCACGGGACCAAACCCATGAACCCGTACTAAGCTTTTGGGTCAAACGGCTGAACATCCAAACCCCGTTCTGTTCACACATCCCTATTGTCAGCACTTCATCTAAAGTGCCAAATTTCATAAATCTCGGGGCTCTTGGGTAATTTTAGCTGTTACACACTCCTGGATCACCACAGTGGATTTCCAACTGTGGCTAGCCACCCAATCCTGACCTGTGGTTCTAACAGACCCCAAAAAGACATGATGGGAGCAGGACCACAGCAAAGAAACAGAAAGCCAGGCCATGATCTGGGATAGCTCAACAGATGTGACACTGACCCTGGACTGTGGCAAGAAAAGTCACCAGGGTGGGGCGGGACACAGACATGGCCAACCGAGGGCAAAGGAAGCCAAAAGCACCACAAGGCACTGCCCATGCAAGGGAAACAGGAAGGGCAGGGGAGGAGGGAGGCCAACAACTGAGCCGCACACACACAACAGGGAGAAGAAAGCCATGGACAGAGCTGAACACAAACCACATACATGCTGGTGAGTACACAAACAGCTGAAAGTGTAAGGAAGCAAGGGGGAGGCACACAGGGGCACACAAAAGGAGATGGAGAACACGATACCGGGCAACCCAACAGACAGTTGCAAGGACACCGGGGGGGCGGAGGCCAACAATGGGCAACAAAACAGGGGAGGGTCGGAACAGAGAGGTACATGGGAGCAGGCACCCAACACTCCAAGGATAGCACAGGCACCATGAATCACCCAACAGCAGCACAGTCCTCTGTACAGATAGGGGTCCACATGGTGACAGGACAGGGTCACAGGGGGACAGGCCACAAATCCGAGGAAGACAGTGGGAAGGGCAGAGACATGTTACAACAACAAAACAACCGCTCCCAGATGGTGTTGCACAGCCAGCGAGGGAAACGAGCCCCAAGTCGTGGACAGCTGATGGCTCTGCTTCCCCAACATGGGGATGCCGGGTGGCACGAGCAAGGGAATCCCATTCATATACAGTCACGGAGGCATCACGGGTGTGGGTGTGGGGGCTGATCATGGACACTGGCTGGTAGCTGGCTGAGCAAGGGGTGCAAAGGTTCACAGAGATCCCCAGTACAGGTGTCAAATAGCAGCTAACAGCTGCCTGAGGGGCAGGTCATAGAAACGAACCCCAAGAGTACAGATGGAACAGTGATGCCACACAGATGGCCCCAGGGTGTAGGCGAACCGGTGCAGCTGAGTGGAACAGGGGGAGCAGATGGAGACAGGACAGCAGCGGGTCCACAATGGGAATGATGTAACAGGTCACATAATGGAAGGGTCAGTGAGGTACAGGGAGCACCCGGCATCAGCAATAGTCAGGACACAGATGACACAGGGGGGACCTACAGCCAGCTGTACGGGGTCACGAAGGGTGGGTGGGATGGGGTGGCCCAACAGATGAACATAGTGGGGCCATTGAAACATGCCCTGGTGATAGCCCATCAGTGCCATGTGGTGGGGAACAAGATAGTAGGCCTCAAAAGGATTGGGACTGGTGAGCCCAACCTGAACATCGGCATGGGACCACACCTCAGACAGTGCTAGCAGCTCGGGTCCGGTGGTATCGGACAAGGCATAATCAGCAACAAGAGGCCATGACAGCTGCCCAAGCTCCAACAGGCAGTAATACGACACCCCACGGGAACGATGGTAACCACGCCACCTGGGATGCAGCAGGAGTTGGACACAGCCAGGGCAGGGCTGCCTTCCACCAGACAGGTCTGGAAGCTGGACAAGGCACAGACAGAGAGAGCCGACACTATCTCAGTAGCAAGCCAAGAGACCAGAGGACCCCCTCAACTCTGGAATGTGTTCATCTGGAAAGGGACGGAGGCACAGCTCCTCAGCATGGAGCCGGCACTCACAGGAGGTAGCCACATATCCAAAGCAGTAGAGGCCCAAGCTCAGACACCAAAAGGCATCTGGGAGGATAACATGGGAGCCCAGGAACAGTTGAACACCAGGGGAATGCCACATATCAGCTAGAGCCATGGTCTCCCTGTAGGTCCAGCAATGCAGACCGGCTGCCAAACCGCTGAGCGAGAGCTTGGATGCAGAAGCATATGCCATGGTACAGCTGGCAGAGGGTGTGAGAATCAAAGACAGTGGGGCCCCTCAAACCATGGTAGGCAGGGGAGGCAACCAGGGGAGCTCCAAGGCCATGCAATAAGGGTATGGGCAGCACAATGGGATGGCTGGGAAGTGATGCATGGATAGCAAACACAGCACAGCTGCAGGAACCAAAGTCCGGGGACAATCTACACATGGACAGCAGTGATATGCACACAACGTTAATTCACCTTCCAAAGCCCTGTTAAGCCACCTACATGCTGGGGGCACAGCCCTCCCCCCTCCAGTGCACCCAGGCAACCAACACACCAATAGGCGGTAGCGACTGGCACCAGGGGGCACAGGACCTACAGGTGGAGCCCCCCAGGATGGGTGACTGGTCCTGTGCCACCAGGACCACCTGGTAATGCATAGCCCACAACCAAGCATCACAACACTTGGGTACAAGGCCCAATAGACAGCAAGTGGTGCATGGGCATGAGCTGGCCACAGGCCCCGTATAGTGAGCCACAACCTGCAGCACAGCAGCAGGAGTGTGCCTCCGAGCAGTATGCCTGACATCGCCTGGAGCTCCTGCGGCACCTACCAGCCCTGGTCCACGCAGGTACCTGCCATGGATGTGAACCAGTGTGGTGCCTGTTGGCTCCTACAGGAGATCATAGCTGAGTGGTACTGCCAGCACACCGAGCTCCAGCGGGTCACCATGGAGTTGCTCGACATGTATGCTGGGGTGTGGGAATGCCTGGCCTGGTTCTATGTGAACAGCATGCTGACCCACCACAGACACAGCCGCATCTAGGCCATGTGCACGGCACCCAGGCTATCTGGGACGTACCGCGGGGCCCTGCTGATTGCACGCACCCATCCAGCTGCCCTCAGGCAATCAGCTGCATACCACTTATGGAGGAGGGAGGCCCTCTTAAGTGGTGTCATGCTCACTATGCCCATCAACAGGCACCTTTGGACCATGGACAGGGCCCAGCAATGGTGGGAGGGGGTCCTGACATGATGTGATGCTGCTGCTTGGAGGTTACACTTCCGGATGGACTGGCATACCCTCCTGCAACTGGCTGGAGTGGCTGCACACCCCTATCCCAGTTTCACAGCGGGTGACTATAGCTGTCTGGTCCCTGGCCATCCCGGATTCTTGCCGTTCTGTGGCTCAACACTTCAGTGGGTCGCAGAACTGTAACTGGCATCATCCGTGACTTCTGTGAGGCTGTGGAGGCAGTCCTCCTTGACCACATGCTCAAGCTCATAGATCAGGGGGCAGTGATGGCTGGCTTCAAGGCTACAGTGTTTTCCAACTGCCTGGGTGCTATTGATGGCATCCATATGGAGATCCTCCTCCCTGCCCACAATGATGCAACTTAGTACATCAACAGGCATGGTTATCACTCATTGCAGCTCCAGGCCATTGTCGATCACCGGGGCCAGTTCACGGACATCTTCACCAGCCACTCCGGCTGCAGCCATGATGCCTGGATCCTCGCAATCTCCCTCCTCTTCACACATTTGTATAGGGGGGACTATGCCAACATGGGGATGACCCGGATTGAGGGGGTGTTGATGCCCCCCTGCATCATCGGTAACCTGTCCTATTCACTGCTTTGCTGACTCATGAAGGCCCATCTGGTGACCCAGAACCAGATGGAGGCCCTGTACAACAACCGGCTGCGCACCGCGAGAACCCTGGTTGAGGGGGCATTCAGTGCATTCAAACAGAGATGGAAGTGCCTGCTTGGCCACCTAGACTACTCAGTGGAGACCTCCGCCCTAGTAATCAGTGCCTGCAGCATGTTGCACAACATTTGTGAAACTGATTGAGCGGCCCTGGGGTATCCTTGGCCACAGCGGCCGGCTGGCCCCATTCCGCTATACTTGAATGTGGTGAAACCAAGGGAGTACCATTATGCTAAGCAGATTTGAGCAGCACTTACGAGGCACATAACATGGTTGCCCCAAGTCTGAGGCTTCTGCGTTGCATGGAGCGGGACCCCTGCAATGCCTGTGCCCAGGAGTGCCCTGGCCTCACCCGCTGAGCACAGGGTCCCTGGCGTGTGTAGCAATGACCTATGGACATGATGGTTACAGTGAAAAAATGTGTCTTTGTGGTCTTTACAGTGCCCCTGTGCCCTAGTTCTCTCTCACCTTACCCCTGCCCCCTGGGATCTCCTGCTTCCTGGGGCAACCTCTCAGTTGCCGTGCAGGCTGCTCCGTTGTCTGCGAGCCACCCTCGCCTGCACTGCTGTCCCACTCTGGTGCTTCTTGGCTCTGTGATAGCTCCTGGTTCTCCTCTGTGGCCATTGCTGGGGGCTGGATTGGGCCTGCAACTGCCTGCTGCTGCTGCACCTGCCACGGTGTCTGTTACTGTCTCATTCCTGGTGGGACAAGGAGGTGGATGTGTGGGTCCTGTGGTCGGGGCTGCTGATCTATCACCTCCATCTGATGTGTGTGGTCCCATCTCTACAGCCGCCTCTCCATCGGCATCTCAGCTAGGAGGTGCCTGTCCCATCCCTCCATCTCCTCTACGGCCCTGCCGGTGGCTGCCTCCATCCTGTCAATGGTGGCGATCATCGTCTCCCCCTGCTCCATGCTGGTTAACATAATCTCCTCTGCCAGGTCCTCCCACCAGTGGAGCACACGTGCCTTGTACTCCCACATCCTCTGTTCTGGTGGTACTGGTCCTTCTCATGGGTGGGCTGGCTGCTGAGGCAGTGGATCTGTGGGATATGGGTTTGGTTAGCTTGGTTGGGCACCCATTAGCTGCACTTGTGCCCCCCCAGAACAGAGCTGAGGTGGAGCCTGGGATGCCCGCAAGTCCGTCCCCCTTCCCCTTGGCGGTCAGGTCCCCCCCACCCACTCATCTTGCTCCACCCGCTGCTGCTGCTGGAGCCCCTCCTCTACCTGGGCCTCCTGAGGCTGTGGTAACGGTCCTGTGTGGGAACTTCCATGGGAGTGTGATGTTGGGGTTCCCCTGTCCCTACCTCCATGTTCCCCTCCCGGCCTCAGGTGGGCCCCGTCCGTTCCGCTTACCTTCCACCACGTGTTCCACCACTCCTGGTGCCAGTTTCCCCTCTGTTGGCTCCTCCCCTCCCTTGATTGCACCTGTGGTAAGGAGAGGGGGGGTTGGTTAGTATAATTCCCTGCCTGTTGTACCCCCTCCGCTCCCTCACTGAGTCTGTGTGGGCCCCTGTTCCTTCCCCTCCTGTGCCTACCTCCTATGTCCATCTCCATGTCCTCCATGGTTGGATGCTCAATGGAGCTCTGCTCGGAGTGCTCCCTTTGCGTTCACTGGCTCAGGGTGAACAGCATGTCATCGTCAGAGCCCGAACCCAAGTGCAGTAGTGGGCTTCCTGTGCCTGTCCATGATGGGGGCCTACTGCTTCCTGAGTTCCCGGGCTATTCTTCATGGGGTGCAGGTCCAGCAGTGTCTATGGGTGCACCTGGTGCTTCCATGGCCATTGGGACATCCTCCCATGTCCAGCCTTGTGCCACAACGCTCCCTAGTACCAGCCGGGAGGGCACGATGGATCCTTTCATGTGAAGGGATCATAATAGGACATAGTCTGCACTGCATGACTGAACCTCTGGTTTTTGTCCTTTATGTGCTTATACCCTTTCTTCAGTTCTTTGGCCTTGGCCCGCCACTGTGCTGCTGACCTCTGATATCCGGTCTCCCCCATTTCCTTCACTATCTCGTCAAACATGTGTTCATTGTGCTTGTTGACCACGAGCTTGACCTGGTTTTCCAGGGATCCCCAGATCCTGATGAAGTCCTGGGTCTCCTGGACTGCCCACTGTCCCCCTCTCTGGTACCGACCTCTCTGTGCTGGCCCCTCCAGCTCTGGTGCTTCAGCATGCTCCTCTGCCTGCTCCAGCTCCTCCCTGCTGGTGTCTTGTGGGGGTTCTGGGACACTGGCCCATTTCCTTGTCTGTTGGATGGACATGGGGGGTTGAGAGCGGTGGTTGTGCTGTTCCTGCCCCCACCTCCTGCTCTCCTTCCATGGCTGTCCGCTACCCTTGCACCCCCACCCCTCTCCCGTTCATCCCGTGGTGGTCTCCCTACCCATTTTCTGGGGACCTCTGTCCTCTGTTTGGTTTCCCCCTGTGGGATGGGTTGCTCCGGGTCCTGCTGCTGCTCCTCCTCATCCTCCATCACTGTCCTGTCTGTCCACTTTCTCTTTCTGTCTCACCACCTCATTCCCCTGTTGCAGTGTGCCCTTTAAATAATCCTCCTTCTTCCATTTGTTTCCTGTTGCCTGGCAGTGATGTTGCGTGCTTTCACCACAGTGGTGGATCGTTTTCCATGATCATGCCTGGTGGTTGCCATTCAGACATTACTTTTGGCTGTTTCCCATTGAAGATTGCATTGACCATGGTTCTGGACCTGCTCCCATTCCGAGCTCCAGAACCATGGTTGGCCTTGGCCCCTACCGGTGGTTGACTGTGGTGAACATCTAGATGCCGTCGAACAGATGTTCAGGGCTCATTGGCCATGTTGGGGGATTGACTGTGGCTCACTGTGGTTGACTGTGATCTCGTAATGTCTGAAATTACCCCTTGTACCCTTTGTTCAAGGCCTCCACCAGTTCATTGGTACACCATGTCCCGGTTAATGCCCATTCTTTTTGGGTGTGGGTACAGAGGCTCTTGTGGTGTGTATCTGCACAACGGTTGCACAGGGGGAACAACAGTTTGCCATCTAATCTGCACGGTTGAACCAGAAAGTAAAGACCTCTTGGGGGGTACACTTTAACTTTGATCAAACCAAAGTACTGTATGAAATCCCCAAAATTCTTATACACAACAGTAGGGTGTCAAATCGGGTACTTTTTAGTCTTGTTAACATATGGGCACAAGCTGGTAAAATCATAGTAATGGATTTTCTCCCACTGCTGTAGTTTGTAATACAGGCATATGGCATTGGTTCTACCCCCATACAGAGCATCTCTAGGGATTAAAGGCTGTGGTAGGTTTTTTATCCTCAAAAACTCTTTCAGATCCCCATCACTGTCCAACATCTTTCTCCACTCATGTTCCTATAGCGTTCTTACCTCAAACCCCTGACTTCTGAGAAATACAACCTTAATCCTGGTTCTGTTGTACAAGGTTTCATATAATGCATTTAATTGTGTTAAAATCATTTTCGCAGTAGCAAATATCACAGCCGTGGAAATAACACCCCTCATATTCAAAAGCGGTAGACTTCCAAGAAATAACCGAATACCCATCCAAAAAATAAAACCCAACCTTAAGTTCACCCCCTTTTAATGCGTGTCTGATGTGAATGTTTTCTTTGTACTCTGTGAACATTAGCTACTGAATGGACACTATCGAATACCTCTTTTGCTGTGTGTGGTAGTTGTCTAAAGGCAAGAGGTCAATTGTGTTAGGCCTCAAAAAATAAAATCTGTACATAGACATGCAGATGGATGCTAAAGTAATGCACTGAAAGGGATAAATCCATCACTCCTCCACCATCCCATAATCTTTGCCAGGCTTCATAATCACCTCCCTCTATGTCATTTTTATGATTTCATTTCTAAAGTAGCAGCAAGCTTTTCGCAAAATTTCCACATCCATCTGGCAATTGTAACGTAATTCTTTCTGAAAATAAAATTTCTTCTGACAATTAGCTTGATACCACTTCAGAAATTAATCTTTTTCCTCATGCATCATGTGTTCCACCCCAAAGTATTTTATCGCCAGCATAGGGCCAACATATTTCTGATTCTCAGAGGTATTTTTAAAAAGAGGGAAATATCTCTTCACCTCTTCAAACCCCATAGTCATCATAGGCAACTTACTGAGTTTCATGGGTAAAAAATTCAAAGAATCTATGAAACGGGTTTTAAGGGACTTGACAGTCACTCGTAAAAGCCCCTCCCCCCCATGTTATGAGACTGATTTTTTTTAAAAAAAAATTTGGTGGAGAATAAAGTACGCATCATAAGCCTTCGCACTGGGAGCTACAAATGAAAATCCTACAATTTCTTTGTCTACAAATTTTTGAATAAATTCTTTCATACAATTTTCACCTATGAATTCCCTGTGGTCTTTGTTATTTATATGCCTCACAAATATATAATTCGGGACATGTTCCCCAATGTCTTGCATGCATTCGAAGTAATAAAAAACATAGGACTCATTGACTTCTGGCTTAAAATGCCCTGCATATAACATTCATGATTATTTATATCAACATCACTGTTGTGGACACTATTTGGTTTGACACGTATGCCATCTTTTATCATAGAAACCACAACGTATCACACAGGACTTTCTCTTCACAATCAATTTTACCAAGGGTCACTAATTTTTTGTGTCTTGCTAGATACATTTTGGACCAACAAAATAGTCTCCAGGAGGGGCATCTGAGCTTTCCCCCTTTCGTTTCAGCACAATATGGCCTATCACAGGTATGACATTGATTTTTACAGCTGTGCTTAAATTTATGGCTATAACTTGCAAAACAGGATTGACAAAAATATGGTTTGCCTATAAAGGCTTGAATATTTTTGATTCCCATGTAATGTTTCTCATGCAACAGAATAAATGCTGTTTTACTCCTTCGTTCACCCCCAGTGGGAAAAAAATCCCAAGTGCCTCTATTATGTAACACGACGACAATAGTGACCCCCAAATGTTCTTCAAAGAGACACACATCTATGAGAATAATCATTTTTTGTTCTGAAAACCCCAATTATCTATGGAGTCTTTTGCCCCCTTCAAGCAACTGGCTGTCTGTAAGCTTTTTTTCAGATAAGAGAGCAAGAACATTCCCTGCAAAGCACAAATGATTTCCCTCGTTATTTAAAACAATTAAATGCTGACTTTTTGTTTCAACAACTTTACTGTACACAATTGAATTTAAGGGTCTTGACCCACCTCCCTTCATTCCTAATAATACTCACGACTAGCCTTAGGGTATCAGTCCCCGTTATTTTACAGTGGCTCTGTAAAAGTTTGCTGATATTGTTTAAGAAATCAGCAGCATTTAAATTTTCAAAAGATTTTCTATGAGTATAAAAGAGGTTATTTAACTCCTTGCTATCCAGACGCAACTGGACAAAGTCTTCCAGGCCAATTGTGGGGTTAATTTCATCCAGCAAATTTTGAATTGACTCACGAATGACCTGAATTGCATAGTTAAAGGATGCTACCCATTCTAAATGAGCAAATCGAAACCTGTACAAATGTTCATCTGCTTTAAAATTCTGGTGGGGCATGATCCATTGTGCTACGCGGTCAAGAAAAACAATGGGGGGGGGAGTGTCTACATTTGGAACAACTGGGTCATTCATTTCTTGGGGCTCTGAAAATGAGGAGCTAGATTCTGAGATAAGAGACTTGGGAGATCAGGGGTCTACATCCATTACCAGGGATTCAGGATTTATATGGTTATATTCTGTGGTAGTCCGGGTTGTGGGTCTATGTGCACACAGTAATATACTTTTAAGTTTTCTAAGGTTTCTTTTTGTGTGTTTAATTTTTTTTACCAAGCTCGCCCAGTGCCTTTTAGAAACCCACCATCATTTCCTCCTCCCCTCCATATTGCTTACAACTTGGTGCCCAGGTCACTGGTCCCGTTGCTGTGACCCCTTCAGATGTTTCTCAAGCTTTAACATTTGAAAAAGACCCTCAACATCATATTGAGGAAAAGCCCCATTCTGTGGGAAAGCTAATTTCAAAACATGTAAACCAATGCTTGTTAATCTGACATCTAGCAAGCCTTTCAGAGATTTGATAGCATCTACATAGGAAAAAACTTGTTGCCACTGTACATTATTCATCTCAAAACTGCTCAGACTGCTGCTCGGTGTTGCCGGTCCTGAGCTGCATTCCCCCGGTCCATATGCTTTGTTATGTACAAGAGCGGTTGAAACTTGATTAGAAACAGTAGGCTGTGGGGTATGCACTTGCACAACCACTTTGGGTTTTTCTGCATGATTCCTTAGCTTGATCCTCTCCTGCCTTGCCACACTTGCTCACCTTGCCAGATCCAGAAGCGACTTTTGTAACTGCAGCTAAATAAAACAACATTTTGTCATTATTTCTACCAAAAAGGGATTCATTGGTGGACTACACAGACTACAAACAGGAATATAAATCTGTAAACATGCATGAAAATAAACTGAGAGCCAGTGTGGATACTGTATAAGAGGTGAGATTGGCCCCAGGCTGCAGAGATTCTTCAAATCCTGCCCCAATCAGGAACATCCAGGTGGGGTGTACAGGCCAAATCACAATCTCTCACCACTCCTACCCAATCCACCCTCGGTAAAATGGAGATGTCTGTCTGTCTGTATGTCTCTGTATCTCTCTGTCTCTCTGTCTCACTCTGTGCCCCCTCACCCTCCTGTCCCTCGCTGCTTGTATGTCCTTGGGGTCACGCCCTGTAAATGCAATGTGTATGCCTGTTAATACTATAGAAATGATTAGCCGTGTTAGTAGTAATGTTTTGAATGACTTACATTGTCTTTGCATGCTCTGGTATGGTCTTGACAGCCCCTGAGATTCAACCAGTCCACAAACAGCTCTTTAGACGGCATCTGTATAAAAGGTTTAAGCAAGCCCCTTTAAAAGGCACAATCATAAGAAAACTGAACTTCACATTTTTTTAGTCTTTGTATGGGCCTAATGAAAATGTTTGTGAACCCCATACCTTTCTGTTCTTTTCTGTCAAGCTAGAAAATGTGTTAACAGATAAAAACAGGAGAGTAGCTTGTGCCTAAGACTGATGTAAGCAGGCAAAGCTCTCTCACTGTGAGTCTTTGAAAGGAAAAAAAGGGAGGGGGAAGGAGGGTTTGTGTTTTGTGACAGAAGAAAATAAAGTGGTGTAGGGGACTTTGAAATAGAGATGTGAGAACAGGATGGAATTCGTATGTTCGGCCGTTTGGCACAAAAACTTAGTTCAGGCTCATGGGTTTGGTCTGGTTGAGTTTGCCCCCGCTCCAAATGTTCAGAAAGTTCAGTCCCACCTGGAGGCTTGGGTCACTCCACAGACCCCCAGGGGTGCCTGTGGTGGCATGGTAGGCCATCAGAGAATCAGCATCAGCAGAGAATGGGAAGGCTTGGTACTTGAGACCCAGCAGTGGCAGCAGCAGCAGCAGCAGCATCAGCAGCAGAAGCAGAGACCATGAAGGGTTGGTGCTTGGCACCCTGGGTTGCCAAGCACCTTGCCAAACACCTTGCCTGAGCAGGCAGGCCACGGGGTGCCCATGGTGGTAGGGCTGTCTGTCTGAGACCCAGTGGCAGAAGCAACAGCAGCAGAGGCCAGGAAGACTTGGGGCTTGGTGGCTGGCACCCATAGTTGGCCAGGCATTGCAGGTTGGCAAGCATCAGTGGGTCTCAGATGGTCAGCCATGCCCTGACAGGTATCGTGTGAGCACCCCTGGGGGCCAAGAGCCGAGCCTAAATTCTTCTGAAGAAGGGGAAGCATTTAAGAGTCCTCTTCTTTACCATGAAAAGGGGCTGGATTCACAACAGCAATTGGAACAGTGTACCCCAAGCCTAGTTCCCATACAGGTTCTTTTTCCTGTGAGCTCCCAGAATGGTAGCCCTCTGGTTTAGAACTGGAAAAGCTGAAATGCAGAGAGGTCAAAGGACTTCCAAACGAGGAATTAGAACTGGGTTCTCTTGACTCCTTTCCTCTCCTACACATAAGCAATGCTGCTGCCCACCCAAAGGCTGCTGAAATCAGATGTTCTGTTGAGCTGCCTGTCTCTGCCTGCAGGCCATGACAACACATACAAACCTGCTTTGGGCACCAGCAGGCACTACTGTAGCCCTGTCACTCCTATCATAATGGTGACTAGAACTAGAGAACCCAGCATAGAGCAAGCAGAAATTGAGGCCTTCCAGCCTGCAATGCCTGGCCAAGTAGGGGTGCCAGTCACCAAGCCATGGGCGAACCTCTGTCGCTGCTCCACTGATGCCTGGCAGGCTGCAATACCAAGCTATGTAGTGCCTGCAGGTGCCAAAAATGGGGTTGCACATGTTGTCATGGCCTGCAGGCAGAGACAGGCATCTCAGCAGAACATCTGCAGCAGTAAAAGCCAGGGAGGTTGGGGGCTTGTTGGCTGTCACCCATAGAGGGAGGGGCATTGCAGACTGGCATTGGTGGAGCAGCGGCAGAGGCCTGGCTAAGGTTTGGTGGCTGGCACCCCTATTTGGCCGGGTATTGCAGGCTGGTATCGGTGGAGCAGCGGCAGAGGCCAAGCCCAAGCTTGGTGGCTGGCTGGTAACCCTACTTGGCCGGGCATTGGGAATGGAGGAATTTGTTCTCCCCTCAAACCAACTGGGTTTTGAAGCCACAGATGAAATGGAGGAATGATGGGCAGGCCCCCTAAGGAAGCCTTTTATCTCTATAGTTTCTCGTAACATTTCAGTTTAGAAAACCAAATTAATGGATAATGATTTTGGTTGTTTCATTAGATCCTTTGACATTATTTTGCTCAAAGAAACATGGTATGCAGGGCAATTGGACTTGGACAGGTATGTGTCCTTTGTTGTGGACGTTACCCCATCTGAAATGAAGGGTAGGCCTAACGGGGGTTTGGGCTGTTTAATATCTTAAACAGACACACTGGCAGGTCTCCAGTTCTGCTCGCTCTATGCTGGATTCTCCAGTTTTAGTCACTATCATGGCTGGGCATTACAGGCCACCAGGCATCAGCAGAGGCCCAGCCAGGACTTGGTAACTGGCACCCCTGCTTGGCTGGACATTTTAGGAGGGCTGGCATTGGCGGAGCAGCATCAGCAGCCCAGCCAGGGCTTGGTGGCAGGCACCCCTACTTGGCCGGGCATTGCAGGCTGGCAATGCTGAGTACACTGCTGCAGAGCACTCACTCAGATGAAGTGTTTGGATAGGGATTCAATTGGGCAGCTCCCAGAATGGCTACCCCAGCAGCAAGCCACCATGCACTCCCTCTGCCAAGGAAAATGGGGGAGGGGGAAGCACACTGGGCTGGCCTTTGCAAGTGACATGTCCCTTCATGGTGTGAGGCCTGGAGAACCCAGGCTCCCCAGTACCCCTGGCTACTTAGGCCATGTCCCCTGCCCACTGAGTGCCAGGAGTAGCAGCAGAGGCCCGGCCAGGGCTCGGTGTCTGGCACCCCTACTTGGCCAGTCGTTGTAGTCTGCCAGGCATAGGTGGCAGCCTGACTCAGGGTGGTGTGTGAGGGCAGCTTAAGCTGGGGGGGCAGGAAGCCAATCGGGCACCTAAACCCATTTTCCTGACCACCGAGAAAGGCTGCCAATCAAACGCAATCATTTCCCCCAACATGCACATTGCTTTCAGTTGAAAGCCATGCCGCCCTCCACATCCTGCTGCTGCCGATGGACTTGGCAGATGTCCCCACCCCAGCTCTCGATGACGTGAATGGAGAGCCCTCCCTTCCTGTAACATAGGCCCCAGAACCCTGACAGTGGGTCCTGGAGATGGAGTGGCTGACTGTTTCTTGATGCAGTGGAATGAAGTTTCCCTGTGAGGACAATGACAGCCGCAGAAACCTGATGGTGGGCCCTGGGACAGGAGTGGCAGCTTCTGGTTGAAGTGAAATGACAGCCATTCCTGCCTATAATGTAGGCCTCAGAACCCTGATGGTGGTTCCTGGGACTGGAGTGACTGGCTGTTTCTTGATGCAGTGGAATTACAGCTCCCCGTGAGCAGAATGACGCCCCCAAAACCCTGACTGTGTGTCCTGAGGCTGGAGTGGCAGCTTCTGGATGAAGTGGAATGACAGTCCTCCCCGCCTGTAACATAAGCCCCAGAAACCTGATGGTGGGTCCTGAGACTAGAATGCCAGCTTCTCAATGACGTGGATGGACAGCCCCCCATTCATAGAATTAATAATAATAATAATAATAATAATAATAATAATAATATTATAATAGTAATATTATTAATATTAATAATAGTAATATTATAACTATAATATTAATGATAGTAATATTATTATTAATATTATAACAATAACAACAATAATAATAACAATAATTAATGACAACCCCCATTAATAATAATAATAATAATAATAATAATAATAA